>CM031240.1:811661440-812019891 GCA_018340775.1 Taxus wallichiana var. yunnanensis | reverse complement strand
TAATAAACATAGTTGTTCTCCAAAATGACTCCCTAGTTATTTTGATGACTTACATCCCCATCCTAGCTCGAAGTTCAACATTGTAGGTTGTGCGTACTCTGGTTGTCCCCTTGGCATAATTTGCTTGGTTTCATTTCTTCTACGTGCCCCTACGCGCCCTTACACATTTTTCTTGCTTCTTCCTTATGCTTCCACATGTTTCAACTTCCTTCTCCATTCCTCTATCTTCTTTCATTTTCCTTTACGCGCACCGCATTCCCGAGTTTGTGCACACTTCACGCATACCCCTTACTTGCCTTCCATTTTAACCATCTTCTACATAATTCCTCCAGCGTGCCCCTTTTCCTTTCCTTCCACCATGCATTCCTCAATTAAATGCTTGTTCACAATTGCATAATTGTATCCTTTTGAAGATATGTAACTTTCTTCACTTCCGAGCACAACCATTTTGCAATCTCATCTTCCAGCATTATCGTGCCTCTTGCTCTCACATGTGCACCTTGCACATTCTTTTGTGCTAGTCAGCCATCGCTCCACATGGCAACTTGTCGTGGATTGAGTGTATCACATGTAACCTATCAAAGTGTGCCAATTGGGTGACAAATCATCACATTGAATGAAAAACTAACACGTAGTAGGAAAGATAAATTAAATGAACATTCAATCAATCCTTCAACTAATTAGCATGCACCACATGTTATTGCATGTCACAGTTTACACTACATATTTTCATATCGCCATAAATTCTGCTATAGATCTTGGATCTATGCACTTTTGGTCTTGTTGGAAATTTCTGATGTGGGCTACACGATGGACCATTCAAAATCAGATTTTGGCGAGATTTGGTAGGTCAAAATAGGGAAACATCACTTAGGCCATTAATGCACACACCTAACAACCCAGATTTCATGCAAATTTTCCTTCTTACACAAGCTAAATAGACATGGGGAGGAACATCGACATCATTGCGAGTGGATTTATAGGCATTTATTGCTTGTTATTGGTGGTTGGATTCAAAAATATGCGTTTCCTATTTTTATACTAATCTTCTCTCCTTTTTCTTCTCTAAATTCAAGGGCATTGCCCATGAAACCGATCCATCTTTGTTGTAATGGAACCATGCAAAAATGGAGGCCGACTTTCCATGAGTTTTAGACCTTAAACTTAGTCTCTGCAATGTATTCCAACCTCCTACCATGAATTTAACTGACTGCACATCCTTCAAGCAATAAAATTAGGTTCTTGTGGCTATTCTCTTCCCTACTCTAGTTTTTTATGTGTTCTCTCCTCTCTATTCACGTTTCTTGAATGTTGTGCACATTTTTGCTTGCAGGTTCCATTTTCATGTGTTGTTAATGCACGAGAAAGTTGGTTCTACATGGTTTTTGTCTCATGGCACACCGTGCGCCCTCTCTCCCATGGTTTATCTCTTTCCCTCCCCTTGTGGAGAGTGATCAAACCTCTTTTTGTTGCTATAAATGATTAAACTAAAATGGAATATAATAGCCTAATCCAATGCTATGGGAGCAATAAAATAAAAGAATAATGAAATTATGAAATTATACCCAAGTAAACTAAGCAAGTAGAATATGAAATGTGAAAACCTAATGTGTAAATAGGGTTAAAAAATCCTTAGTTGATTCATCAATGTCATAGGACTATGTCACAGTGGAGACCAGATGAACAAGAGGAGGAAATTGTTGCACATAAGCCCGAGAAAATGCAAATATGAGATTTCTCACTAGACTGGGGTGTTTAGAAAAGTGATTGGGGCACTTGGGGCACCATGGTATGCAGAAATGACCAGAGAAGCTCCTATGAGGTATCATTAAATATTCACATGTGTTCACCTTTATTCGCATGTATGTCGCTGAACTTCACTAGATGTCACTGTAAACCTAGAATGGAAGAATAACCTGCAAAACCCCAAGAAAAGCATCAAAACCATAAAAAAAAGATACATATAAAGGGGTTAGATTGTCCTCAACTTCCAAATAGATGGAATTATCACTGAGTGTTGCACTACATCTTAGACCCAATGTAGTTCTAGATGTGTATGCATGGAATTATGCCCTGGGTGCTCTTGTGTCAGTCACACTTTGTGAGTAGTGAGCAATAACTAGATGTAGAATGTAAGTAAATGGTGCATGGAATATAATAAACTCCCATCTTATGAATTGTGATGCATATGAACATCCCTTTGTCCCTTGTGATGGAGCTAGATGGATGCAAATGGAGTTTGATGGATGCAAAATTATGTGGTGATACTGGTGATTAGTGTTTTCTCCCTCATTATGGTCTCATAAATTTATATTTATATGGTTCTATTTCTTTATTTTCATAGTTAACCCCAAAAAGGCCGACCAAAAAATAATAGAAATAAAAAATGGCTAAAAATTGCCTTAAAAGTGAGAGGAAAGTACAAAGAGGACCAAGACACCCAGAGGGGACCAAGGAATCTAGGGTGCCACGGTCTTGGCTGGTATACCATTCAAAAATAGGGAAAACGTAGTATAAAAATATGGATTGGGAAAGTGTGGGTGTAAGATCAAAAGTAGCAATAGAAAAGAAATGAAAGATGGCCAAAAACATGGGTTGATTAGTACTCTTTTTCACTCAAGAACCATATGGATGGTAGTATGAGACCGAGACTAAATAATTACCCAAAGTGTGTGATTTAATGTGTACATTTTCCCTCACTTAATTTTGGTGAGTGGAAAGCTTTGTAACATAAAGTAGATAGAGATTCATACCTGATATCTAGGTAGATCGATGTAGAAAGTGTGCCGAGGGACTAGACAAAGCGTGGAGTGAAAAAAAAGGTGAAGCGTGAAGAATAAAGATGAAAAAGTGTAAAAAGTGATGAAAGTGAGCCTAGGGTGGAAGCACATATATAAATTCCTATGTGTGTGATGTACCTGCTTATTAGTGTCGATGTGTGTAATGTTGAGTGATGTTGTTGTTGATGTTGACTTCTTGCTTCTACATACAAACGAACTTGCAAAAGAAAAGATGATCAAGTAGTCAAATATGTAAGTATATATGTAAAAATGTGTGTAAAGATACATGTATATGTGTAAAAAAATATGAAAATGAAAAAGGAACATGTACACCTAATCCGTGATGAGAAAAATGGTGTATAAATGATCCGACAATGTTGTGTGAGTTTTTTGAGTGATCTCATGCCACTGGCCAAAGAAGTATAGGGAGGAAAGTATGATGTATCCTCCAACATGTAAATGCTTCTCGAGAGTGAGCCTATGGCGGAAGCACATGTATAAATTCCTATGTGTGTGATGTACCTGAATATTAGTGTCGATGTGTGTAATGTCGAGTGATGTTGTTGTTGATGTTGACTGCTTTCTTCACATACAGATGAACCTACAAAAGAAAAGATGATCAAGTAGTCAAATATGCATGTATATATGTAAAAATGTGTGTAAAGACACATGTACATGTGTAAAAAAAATATGAAAAAATGAAAAAGGAACATGTACACCTAATCCGTGATGAGAAAAATGGTGTATAAATGATCTTGACAATGTTGTGTGAGTTTTTTGAGTGATCTCATGCCATTTGGCCAAAGAAGTGTAGGGAAACCCCGATGTATCCTCCAACCTATAATTGCTTCCCGAGAGTGAAGAGACCTCTATACTGCCTAGTTTTTTGGGTGATCTGACACCATTGGATGAAGAAGTGTAGAGAGGAAGGTTTGATTTATCCTCTAACCTGTAACTTCTCCTTTGAATGTTAAGGAAAATTTTCCCTATAAAAGCCCCTATGTATGGATTTATGTAGACTGGTCTGAACCCACTCGTTATGTAACCCACTGTGTCATGGATGAAAAATTAAAAATGAACTGTACTAGTACTATGTGTAAATCCAAATGATGCCCCCCTTTGGGGGCTCATGTAATGTGGCCTAGGAAAGAGGATTGGTCATTGAAACTATGCCCTGCAGGGGAAAGGAATGTGCTTGGTAGAAACCAAGGCACACACAAACAAATGGCCGGGAAAAAAAAAAATTTAGAAAAAACATGCATGTAGAAGACAAAATGTAAGCTACGTAGACAATGTGTAAGATAGAATGCAAGTAAACACATAAGAATCCAATCATAGACCGTGAAAAGTGAGTTGTAAACATGGGACATCACTCACGATGTTGTAAGACACTCAAGGCTGTAGTTTCCACAAAAAAATAATAAAGTGTGTATAAAAACAAAGGGCTATGCCCGCATACAATGAAAAAACAAAGACAAGCAAGGACAAACAAACAAATAGCCATGGTAGCAAGTAATCTTGCAAATAAATGCTACACATGAAACACCCGTTAACATGTTATAAAGATAAAGTGTATGTAAAAAGTGTGTATAATCGATAAAGTAGTGTACAAAATGAAATAATAACACTTTGTAGTGTATGAAAGTGGATGCCCCAGGAGATGTTACTGGGACAGGTAGTGTGTCAAGCATCATGTTGCTACGTGTGGAAGCTCAGTATCTCTACGATCACAACTATAAAAAGACATGAACACATGTGTGTATATGGTAAAGATAATGACATATAATAAATCTATCTATCATGTGTAATAAGATGAACATGTACAAGTAAATTAAAATAATAGGAAAAACAAACAAGAAATGTAGTATGCTGTGGATGAGGTAGAATGGAATGTAGAGTAAATTATAGGAGCTGCATGCCCCCGAGTGAATGGAGTTGTATGCAATGAGGTTCATTTATTTGCCCCCTCAGTAGTCAATAATGAACCGTAAATGAGAGTGCGTCATTGGGAAATGGTTGAAATATGTGTTGTGTGTAGCACGTCGTGGTGAATGTGTAGTGATGACATGTACCATAGAGATGAGATGTGCATGATGTTGTAGCCTAAGCGTATATCACGACAAGATGATCAAAGGATTGATGATTTATCCTATAACGTATATCACTAAAAGATGATCAGAATCAGTGATGATGATGCTAGAGTAATTGATGATGTATCCTATGACATTTATCACTACAAGATGAGCAGAAGGAGTGGTGATGTAGCCTAAAGTGTATACCACTAAGTGATGAAAATGGAAGTGACTATGTAGCCTATGACGTATATCACTAAACTAGGAATGTCACATGAGGGATATGATTAAATGATGAACGTGTGAGTGTGATGAGGTCCATTGGTGATGTATACCCTCAACAGTCTAGTATGGACCATAAGACTAGAGTTTGGCATTGGTAGTAGTGAGTGCAGCGTGTACAAGTAGATGTGTAAAATCCATAGTATATGTGTAGTGTGTAGTATCTACCATGCAATGTGTGAGGTTCGGGTGTAGAGAATTCCCTCAATAGTAAAGTGTGAAATAAATAACAAGAGTGTGTTAATGGGTAGTGACAACGTTAAAGTGCATGCTAGGATTGAAAATGAGCTAATGGGAGGGGGTGGAAGAGATAAACATAATGCCCCCAAAGTAAGTGTGATTGAATGAAATATCCAATGAAAGTGAAGGAAGAAGGTCCCTCATCTGATGTTGGTGGTGATGAAAGTGTATGACCATGTTCTAGTAGTGGTGGTATAGTAGATAGATGCTGCATAGGTGAGTGAAGTCTATGCACATGTGATGGATGAGTATATTACAAGCGTGTAGGCGTAACATGATGATGGAGCAATGATGGAGATATATGCGAGGAAAATGTGGAACAAAACGAGGTGGTGATTTACATCGAGATGCTATGATTGTCCTAGGAATGGGCCTATGTCGATGTGTAGGACTAGCAGAGTGGTGAGATATGTAGATTATGGGTGAGTATGTGAAATAGGAGTATATCGTGTTTTAAGTAACATGGAATGTGATGTACTAGATGAAGTAGGTGATGCATTACCCGGTGCTTGAGGAGATGACGACCATGGAGTAGATGGAGGCACACCATCGATAGAAATAAATTGATTGTTATGAATGAATTTGAGTTGCAAATGATTCATAGAGATGATGGACTTAGAACTATGAATCCAATTGAGGCCTAGAAGTATGTCACAACCGTCGACCGCTTTGTCAACAAGGAAGGGTACAAGCATAGTAAGATGTACTATCGTAACACAAAGCTTGATGACACCATATGAATTGTTCATTGGATATGAGATCTATGATAGTGGATAGCCAATAATTGATGAGAAGTGGAATAGAACATGTGTTGATGGGCAAGGATGGGTCAACCTTGGTATTATTGATATAGACCAATCTAATAGAGGAAGTGATATGTAAGTGATAAGAAGTGAAATTTGCATGATATTCATGGCCAGAGAAAGAGATGACGGTGGATAATTAAGTCGTATACATAACTAGAAAGTCAAGAGCCCCTTGATGTAGGAGGAGGCACTACATGAAATTCATGATTAGCTGAAGATTCCGCTACTTTCTTGTCATATTGTGGAAGTGAGTTATTGGATAGTTTGAGATTTCAATGTTTGTTGACTAGTGTAGAGTCTATAGGTTCTGAAAACTCAAGTTTGTTACTATCGATAAGATCTTGAATGATGGTGTAGAGCTTGAGACACCTATTTGTAGAGTGTCCCATATATAGTGATATTCGCATAAAAAAATCTCATTTTAATTCCTTCCTTTTGGTCATGATGGGTCTAATTCAAGCGGTGGAGGAAGTGTAATAATATTTTCTCCAAAAGAATCGCTATAATATGAGATGTGGGGCCATAGGGTATTTGGTGAATGTATGCTTTGAGGTGGTTGGGACCTGAAGCTCTTTGGTAGTAGATAATGCATTAACATGGTTTTTTATGTCATTTTGGTTTAGTTGTAGATGGTTTGAATGTTGACTTACTTTGAAAACGTGTAGAAGATGATGCTTGCTCTTGATATTTAAGTTTACCGATGGATAAGAGTTTGGTTTCACTGAGATCTTAAGAGTATGGCAGAGTTGATCGAATGAAGGAGAGGTCTCAAAGAGAACACTTTCCTAGAGAAGTGGTAATATACTCTGGATGAATAAATCCTGAAGCTCAAAGTCCACAAACACATTTGAAATTTGAGCTAAGTTTTTCTTGTATCACAAAATGTAATTCTCTAAGTGTTCGTTAGATCCTTGTTTAAGTTGTGCTAGTTTGGAATAAGATATCTTAGAGCTAATGTTGATGGAGAAGTGAGTGATAAAATCATCTTCCAAATGCGTGAAAAGACTACCAAATGGATAGGTAGGTCATAAAACCAACGCATCACATAATCATGGAGACTATGGGAAAATTTGGCCAAAAGGATATGATCATCTACAAAATCTAGACAAGCCATGTGGAATTCTTGCATACGCTCTTGTGGATCACCATACCCATTGAAAATGGGAAGCTTAGGGGTGAAAAATTAGGAGGAAGTGGATACATGGAGATAGCAGGTGCAAATGGAGTATGTAGCAATAAAGTGGAGTCCAAAGATGGAGATGCATGAGAAGTATCCTATTGCAATTAACGAATTTGTGCTTGAAGGTCTTGATAGAGGGTGGAGTTCGGTATTGAGTGTCAACGGAGGAAACCTGCCATGTGTGAGAGATAAGAGGTGGTGTGAAGTTATTGGTGGGAGTAGGAATAAAAACATGGATGCTAGAAATGGGTGGTAGAGTATAAGCAAGTGGTTGAGTAGCCATGGAAGTGGAGATATACGGAGAAGTAATGAGCTCGCCAAAATTGTAGCTTGCTCTCGAGAAGTGTGTAAGAGCAAAGTATAAATCTTGGGGATGCTCAATGATATGATCATTAAGGGATTTAAGATGTTCCTCAAGTAAAGTCACCATAAGAGTGAGCCATGGTAAGATGAGGATAATAATAGCCCTAAACAAAAGGTGGAGTCAAAGGATGGGTTCACCAAAATGATTAAACTAAAATGGAATATATAGGAGTAGTAAAATAACTGAATAATGCAACAATAAAATTATACCCAATAAAAGAAAGTATAATATGAAATATGAAATCCTAATGTGAAAAAAGGGTTAAGATGGCCTTAGCTGATTTGTCGATGTCACAGAATGTGTTGTAGTGGAGACTAGATGAATAGGAGGGGGAAACCGTCGCATAAGTAGCATGAGAAAATGTAAATATGAGCTTTTTGGATGGACTGGGGTGCTTAGAAAAGGGATTGGGACACCTGGGTTACCCTAGTATGCAATCTAGGTGCCCTTATCTATGGAAATGACTCTAGAGAAACTCATATGAGGTGTCACTTTGAATGTTCACCTATGTTAACCTTTAGTCATGTTTATGTCGCTAAACTTCGTTGGATGTCACTGTAAACCTAGTATGGAAGAATCACTTGTAAAACCCCAAGAAAAGCATCAAAACTCTGAAAAAATAAAGATGCATATAAAGGGGTAGGACTATCCTTACTCGCCAAATGTATGGACTTATCATTGAGCGATGCACTACATCTTAAATGTAGTTCACGGTGTGTGTGTGTGTGTGTGTGTGTGTGTGTGTGTGTGTGTGTGTGTGTGTGTGTGTGTGTGTGTGTGTGTAGAATTGTTCCCTAGGTGCTCTTGTGCAGTGACACTTTATGAGTAACGAGAAATAACTAGATGTAGAATGTAAGTAAATGGTGCATGGAATAGAATAAAATCCCCTCCTATGAAGTGTGATGCAGATGAACCAACCTTTTTCATTGTGATGGAGCTAGATGGATGTAAATGGAGTAGTATAAGCCTTTGATGGATGTAACCTTAGGTGGTGACACTAGTGCTCAAGTGTTTAGTCCCTCGTTATGGCCTCGTAACTTTATATTTATATGGTTCTCTTTCTTTAATTTTGTGATTAACCAGTAAAAATAACGACCACTAAAAAGATAGAAAGATCAAATGGCTAGAAAGTTCCCAAAAAGTGAGAGGAAAATGCAAAGAGGATAAGAGATCCCAGAGAGGACTAGGGTGCCTTAGGCGCCCTATGTAAATAGGAAAATTCATTATAAAAATACAGATTTGGGCAAGTGCAGTGTACAAGATCAAAAGTAACAACAGAAAAAAATGCAAGATGGCCAAAGACATGGGTTAATTAGTACTCTTTTTCACTCAAGAACCATATGAATAGTAGTATGAGACCAGGACTAAATAATTACCCAAAGTGCATGATTTAGTGTCTAGAATCACCACTCTTTTAGCTTAGGATTTTCATTATGCATATCCTTTAACCTTGGTCCCTTGGAATGTTAGTTTAGAATTAGGTAGCTTCATTTCCAGCATTAGGAGTAGTTTTAGCAAAGAGAACTAGGTAGAGGAAGTTGACCTTTTCCCGAGGTCTCTATCGGGGTTGCAAGGTCCCAAAACTTAGAGACAGTCCCATGTTGCCTCAAAATCTCTAAGTTTTCTATGAATCGGGGAGGGGTGCATATTTGATCTCCAACAATAACTAAAACTAATTCTAATAGTAATTAATTAGGTTTCAATATTAGAAGCATACTCAACACTTGGGTATACAATTTTATAATAATTAAGTGGTGAAATATTTTACATGTGACATTCTAATTCCAAAAGGTCACGAAAAACCATATAAGATTCTTAAATTTTAAAATTCTATAAGATGTTTTCTCAAAACTTTTTTTTTTAGGGAAGGGTAAGGTAGAAGATACAATTTTAAATTGATGTGTATAGACTATGTCGATCTCACAATATCTAGGGAATTGGTAAATAAGAATCTCCAAACTCTTGGAAAATCAATAGAATATAACAACTCCTAAGCTAGCACTTAGATGAAGGGGTGTTGAAAAGATGAAGTTATTGAAACTACACATATATTTCTTGTTAACCAAAACATTTTAGTTAAACATCCAAGATTAATATTCAAGAACATAAAGTTGGTGTATGATAAACTTAGTGTTAATATAAAATACTAAAACATAATTTGTATTTCACAAATAGATATAATTATTAAAAAAATTGTTTTCATTCACATTACATATGAATTCCTCCAAAGTGAAAGAGGAAAAAATACAGATCATAAAAACTCACAAAATATCCCCCTGAAGATTTCTAGTTATTTCTGAATTGAATACTCCTTTGATCATTAATATTAATTTTTTTACAAATATATAGAGATCAAAGGAGGCACAAACTAACCCACTTCAAAATATAAAATTAAAACTAACCAAAAGTATCTAAGAGAGTGTATTTTTCCATTACAAAAATAACACAATTAAAGAGCTTGTTCATCTAAATACAATGTTGAATGATCAATGCTTGAATATACAAAATATATAAACTCAAGTCTAAAAATAGAGGAGATAAATTTAATCATCAATTTGCTTCCCCTTTTTCTAGCCAACATGAAAACTTGGTAACTTTTGGTCAATTTGGCTTGTATATATTATTAGAGGTCTACAAGTCACTTCATCATATGTCAAACTTTTAATGAAATGAAGAAGCATACCATCAAAAATCCTTTATGCTTCAAGCTATCTCTAATCGCCTTATGGATTCCATCGAAAGCTGGTATATCTAGATATTATTTTGGCCTTATACTACTAATAATTATTTTCCAAAAGATTAGATGAATTAAACTGAAATAGTGTCAAATTTGCTCTATCGTGAAAATCCTACTAAATTCATCCATAAACAATGTAGTCCCCATTTATGCAAATAATGTAATAATGTTGAAATAGAAAAAATCAAAATTGTGAATCATAATAGAAAGAGATATAAACACTTCGTAATACGTTGTATTACGTTTGGTAGAACATTATCTACATCTATAATTTCCTATGTGCTTATGAGTGGGGAATTGGGAAGTAAATTCTTTCTTGCAATGTTGGCAATTACTTTTAATTTTTTTCCTATCTTCAATTTTACTCAAGTGGTTTTTTATATTAGCCATAAAAAGTACTCCTCCTCATCTATGTTTCTAAAATCACTAAACAATCCCTTTAAATCTAGATATAACTCTTCATGTAGAGTTGGGGGAATAGAATTTATGGCTATGGAATCAAGAAAGATTTTCTTTATCCCTATTGCTTCCCCTCTTGTAAAATATAATGAAATATTCATAGGACTAAAGGGGTCATAAGAAAATTTAGTACTCCTTCCCCTCTTCTATCTTGTTAATCTCAAAACATCCTTTTCAATACATACAAAAACCTCCTTTTCTTCCTTGGTTACTTTGTTTGTTGTCACATATTTTATCGATTTAGCTTTCTTATTATAATGCAATGCGACTTCAAGGGATTGGTAGATAGGTTTTTGTGATCTCTTGATCAATTATTGTTATAACCATTTCTTGTTTTATTTCCCAATTCTTAATGTGTATCAATGACTTGGATAAGGAACAAAGTAGTAGTGTTTTGATAGTGTCTCCTTCCAATAATTGAGATGTAGTGGTAATAGGGTTAATTAGTTATAACTAAGAAGATACAAAGTATAGAGAGGTAGTGGAAGAATAAGACAACCAAGAAGATAGAATGACCATAGATAAGGTATGTAAATAACTTGGAAAAATGTGTAGGAAGATTTTGGGGTGGGAGATACAATAGTGAAGAAAGAGGTATGGAAATATCTAGTCCATGTGATATCATCATATCTATGTAAGTTAAGGGCTATACTATAGGATTTATTGGTTTATGTTTGGAGATGGTAGAAGATGAAACAATGGGTGGGGTGGAGGATTATTGTATGAAAAATGGATAAGTGGGCTGAGTAATGATAATGGATGAAGTTGGAAGTGATATGGAAGTAAGAGGAGAGGTAGAGGATACAACCCAAATTGATATACTTGATGCACAAGAGACTAATGTGACAAAAAGAATGGATTGGGAAGAATAAGTGTAAAATGAAGGAGTTGGAAAATAGGAATCGGAAACAAAGGAAGAAGGGATGGGAGAGGGAGAAGATGCCATCAAATTATTAAGGTTCACACTTATAATGTATGTACTTTTTATAACAATATGTATTGAAGTACTAGTATCCAAAACACCAATAATAGAAATAATAAAAGGGTCAACATCAACTTGGCTTACATTTTTGAGGAGAATAATTAGGGACATTTGTTTGATCATTTAACTTTATATCAACCTCCATTTACTCTACTAAACTTGATCCACACCAATCATAGGAAAAACAATTAAGCTTGATGAAACTAGAACTTGTATTATAAGAACATAAATAATAGTAGAAAATTGTCTCAACACTTGAGTCTTACCAACAATAATCATAGGAGAAACCAATGGAATTTCCATATTTGATAAATTTGGCATAGGATAAGGGGAAAATATTACATAAAAACATGATGTTATCACCACTCGAGTTCCCATAATTTCACTATTAAGGGAAATAAACTAGGTGGTACACACTATAAAAGTATACTTCGAATACATAAGACCCATTGGAGTGTCACACCCCGCAAATTCAGCTAAGATTATAACTAGGTAAGTCATTAACTAACGACTTTAGTGCTTGATGTTCAAGGATATTCCCTTAGCTTGTATGAACTCATCACTATACTTAGTAATAAAACTCATTTTGTTAGATCATCATCTTCGACCGATCATGACATCAAGGAAAATGATAATAACAGATTTCAATAATGATCCGAGACCAATACAAAGGCATTAATATGTTTATTAAAGACTAAGGTTGATCTTGTGATTATGTGGCATAAGGATGTTGTTGATGATTACTATCTTCAAATAATATTGTTGTTATTACAAACATTAAGATAATAAGTCGCATGACATAGTAGTAAACGACTATGATAATGACTTTAGGTCATGATTGCTTTACCTTATACCCTTGGACTAGAATAAAATGACTAAGGTATATAGACCGGGATATTTCACTGCTATCAATCTTGGGTCTTGATTATAATATAAGGTCTAAAGCATAATTAGAGGACCATGTTTATCAATAAAACATTTTCTTAGGCTATGAATTAAGGTTATTCTCTAAGCTATTCTTGCAGGACTTAATAATTATAAGAATGTTCTTGGTCCTCGACCTCATTAAAGACACCTATTATAGCTAAATGGGCTATGTACGTGTTGAAGTTTAGAAACCGAAAGATCTATTATTATAAAGGTCGATACCATCGACCACAT
Organism: Taxus wallichiana var. yunnanensis; assembly: GCA_018340775.1. NCBI lineage: Eukaryota > Viridiplantae > Streptophyta > Pinopsida > Cupressales > Taxaceae > Taxus > Taxus wallichiana. Next base: position 812,006,828 of record CM031240.1, on the reverse strand, counting down.
GCAAAGGAAGATGTTTGAGTGACATTATTAGTCACATAAATTGTTGATCACATAAAACTTAAAACTTAAATGTATGGGCATTAATTCATTAGAACCTAAACCTATATTGATCTAAAGGTTTATGAAATTCAATACTTAAGGGATTGGACCTATAATAGTAAGCCTTATCATGAATTCTAAAGGGGTTGATTAAGTTGAGGGCCTAAATTTATTCTAAACTAATATCTATGGTTCGAATTGTTAGTATATGGGTTGAGTGGTGAGATGTCACCACCCACGCCTCAACATGTACTTAATGTTATTTTTATTAAGTGCATTTATTAAGTATCTCCAACCATTACATTGGAGAGATAAAATAGATGGACGTTGTTATTTTCGTGACTAACCAACAGTTAGTGAGAATGTTTAAAAGATATTATGGCATGCTAAATTTTAAAATGGTGAAAGGTGGTCGGTCAATTAGGTGGGAATGACATTGTTTCCCATTCATTAATTACATTTAATATTGGCCCATGGACCTTGGGACATGCAAGGGTCTGGTTGATGGAAATTTGGAATTGTGGTGGTTTAATGGTTTCTAGTTTTATTGTTCATTTGTTCGAAGGTGGTTTTGGATCTCTACACAAAGGGCATTATTATTATTAGAACTCTTTGTTTGATTATTGTGAAACTTGGCATGCAAGTTACTCCTTCTAAATCTATTATTGACATTGTTAAGATGATTTAAGGGTATTTTTTTGGGTTATTCTAAGGTTAATCTGGTGAAAGGAAGATTGTGAGTTTGTTGTCACAATCAACAATAAACTGGAAGAAAAGGTTCAACACCATTGGTTGTTGAGATGTGTTAGCACTTGTTAGAAGGAGAGGAAGAAGAATTCAAGTTCCCATCTCAGGAATGATACGACCCATCTCCCCCTTATTTGTTTATTCTACTTACTATTTTCTTAAATTAAACTCTGTGATATGCTATTGTTGATATTCATAGTTTTGGGGTTCTTAATCACTTTTGTGGCAATGTTTTTGAGATGATATTGATTTATGTAAAAGAGATTAAATTTGGGTTTTATACTTTAATTTCGAATACATTAGAATGAAATATTACCATGAAATAAATATTTGTAAAAGTGTTTTGTGTTTGGTTATGCAAAACCCTCCTAGCGATTCTGTGTTAAATGATTTTAACCCCGCCCCATGGGTGTTTGGATAACTTGATACTATTTTTTTATCTATATTTATAGTATCGTACAAATTTATTTTGGGAATATTATTGTCCCCATGCCATTGTTATTTTTGTGGAACAGAACCCTTGTTTTCCTTGTATTGAAGAATTCGGGGTTTTGGTTTTGGTTGTATTCTCTTAAAAAGTTGAATACTATTATTTTACTTGATATGAGTATAGAATAGAGCCTATCAATCATGACATGTTCTATAGGTGCATGTTATAACATTTGTAGATGTATGTGTTATGTGTATTAATTGTTATATCTCTGGGGTTAGAACCCTTAGAGGGTTAGAAAAAGGGATGATTTGTATTTTTGGTTCCATATAAAGTTGTATAGTTATAGTATATAGTACTTGAGTAATATATGGGACAAATATATTTTGGTTATTGGAACTTGTTATGAATCTTTCGGTTTGAATCAAAGTTAACCATTTGGTTTTAGGGACTGACTATTTTGTGATTCGGCACGGTATCTTTGGAAACAACAAGATTTGTTTGATGTGATATTGTTGGTTGAATGGTTGTTGGCCTTGGGGATATCTCCAAAACAATACTTTTATTTAATGTCTCCTTTTTTTCGATGATGATAGGCTTGGGAATAACTTGGGAAAATCCCATTCTTGTTCGCAAGGCAATCAATTTTTATGAGTTGTTAATTAGTCTATTTTAAGGTAAATAACAATTACCTGTAGATGAACGATTTTCCGCTAGCAAAATCAGAGAGTTGATATTAAGGGAGGAAATATCTCTACTCCGCAGTAATAGAAATGTAATGTTGATGTTTAACTTACTGAAGGTAAATAATTTATGACATAACATTTATTACAACTACCCGTTACTGATTGATTCATGTCAAATGCTTGAGTAACCCTTGGTTGGTTTGACCGTGACGTTAAATAAACCATGGAAATAAATGGGAATGAATATACATACATACATATATGCACACACACACACACACACACACACATATTGTGCATGATATGGGATGTTCGAGGACAATTAAATCCCTTAGTAAGGTTAATAGTATTTTGTTCTCTAAAACTATACACCAGCTGCATAATTATATTTTGAATAATTGATGAGTGTATTACTGCTTAATAGTTTCAAGGATGTGATCTTGACGATATTTCTGGAATGAATTATTAAGGTTTTGAATTTCCATTAAGGTAATAAAAATGATTAATGCTAGATGAAGTGATGAATGTAAGCTATTTTTTTCCCTATTGATGCTAATTTTTTTGCAAAGTTATTATGATGTTTATAGTTCAAATTATTGCAGCTTTCATTTATGTAAATATTAAATAGCATAAATTACTAAGGTGGAGATATGTCTTATCTTTCCAGATTCAATTTGGATTGACTATATACGATGTTGTTGTATGACGTTACCATTTGCATTGTAGGTGATATACCGTGAAAGAAGTTAAAGATTAGGATAACATTGTATTTGGCTGAATAAGTTCATGATTGTTTGAAAATTAATTACAAATTGTTGTATTAGCAAGCAATCATGTGCTTTATGTGACCCATAAAAATATATTTTACTATTGTGAAGACTTTGATTCTAACGAGTGCCTATGATTAGCTTTTAAAGACTCTACTTGACTTTTTTAAAAAGAAATAAATATTATGTATTCAACCTTTAGTTGTGTCATAACCGCAACAAATACTTATATGGAAAGTTCTTAATCTTGTATCATGAATGACTAAAAATAAGATGGAATATTCTCGTATATTAATCCATGTAAGAATGTGATGTATTAATGGCATGAAACCTGACATAATGTATTAAGAATGATTAAATGGATTACCTATTTTTTTCAATTCAAGAATAAAGTGTATGAGTTAATAAAGTGATATATATGTAATTATAAATATGTTAAATGTGAGAGCCTAATATAATTCATGTTGTCCAAAAACCTTTATAGTGTAGGGTATATTGTAAAATTATACATTCCAATTGAGAATGGTTGATGGGGATATCAAATTTGTGATGCGGGAGAATCATCTCGAAACATTGTAAATATAGTGTGATAGGTATTATGAGTTTTTATTTTCTAATAATAATCCTTACCCTGATTCATTCTATCTTGTTTAAGTCATAGGAGTTGTATATTGATTTTCCTCTAAAAGTCAATACTTAAAAATTCAAATTTATAAGTATATGTGTAAGGGGTGTTTAGAAAGGTATAATTACAAGATGTAAATATCTATTCATGTGTAAATACATCTTAAATACCTATCTAAAGGAAGGCCAATGTAGAGGAGAGAAATATTAGCATAATGGTTGGAGGTTTGAGAGATTCTTGGGCTTAAAACAACCTAAAACTAAGTTTGGAATATTGTTAGGAGAAGATCAAGTACACCATCTAATAAATATGAAAAATCCACCATAAAAATTACATCACAAAATGAACATCAATCATGGTGCCTTTATTAGCCTTGAAAATATTACCTGAATCAATTGAAATCCATTAAAATCAAATCCCTATGTTGTGCCACCACACCTAGGAAAATTGAAATCATTTCCCAATAACCTCCTTTGCTTACTCCTAAGAGACCATAAATCCCTATCCAACAACTTGATAAGGCTCTCATACATATTTCCATATAGGATATTCTCAAAACATTTAATGTTCGTAGGGACATCTTGTATAAGGCCCTTCGGGAGTTAAGTGTCCTTAAAAACACTAATCCTTCCACATTTAACAATTTGATTAGAAATTTGTCTCGAACCATAACTCATATGCATCCAACCCCAATGAACTCCCATATACATCTCAAAATGACGAGATACCATCTTCATATAAATCCCATTTCACAATCATTACCATGTATCTAGGACAATGTGAAATTAAAAATGAATTTCATGTTTCCAAGCTTCTCCCACTTCCTCAAAACCATGTCAATTCCGACATGCACTGAGACACAAAAATCAAATATCCTATGAATTAGGAACTTCATCTTTGATCGGGGTAGGTATCCTTATAGATAAGGTAATCATACACTCAAAAATCCATCAACCTAGTGACAATGGCCTTTCATCTAGTTTCAAACTCGGTGACTACCCTATCAACCATAAGATGCTCAAAAACATAAACTACATAAGAGAATACCTAGGCATCCATAAAAAAATCTACGAGCATACACCTACTTGTAAACATGTAGGTCACCATGGCCCAAGATACAATTTTTGTCAACATGCACAACAAATAAAAATCAACATTCATCATCAACGAAGATGACTCTTTCAACATCTACACAATATCCAATGGTAGTGTTGGAACATAATGATAAAGTTGTCTAGCCCACCCTTAATGTATATGGGTACATCACTAATATATAGGTTAATATTTAATAATATGAAATATTTATATTTCTATTATTAAATATGCTAACCTAGGTATATACTTTAGGTTAAAATTTAATATCATAAAATGATTATATTTCTAACATTAAATATTATAAACTTAGGTGTATATGTCAACCATTTTAGGTTGAAAAGGTGGGAAGGGGAGACATATCTCGATCACCTTATATAAAAAGGACTTTAGGTTCTTATTTGATATATTCGGGAAATATATCAAAGTGTGTAAATCAAGTAATTTGGTTTTACCCTTGGTAAATAGGGTTTCAAAGGAGGAGGTGATCTTCTTGGATATAAAATTAGTTCTCTAAAGTAAAAGATTATTTTCAAAGTATTTTTACCCTATTGGGGTTTTCCACTATAAATATGCCACCTATGTTATTTATTTCTGTAAGTATTTCTTTATTTACTTATGTTATGATGTAATATTTATTTAAATATTTATTGTAACATTATGTAATATGTAAGTTGATTAAATCCATATTTATTAGAATCCTCAAATTCTAACATGGTAATAGAGCGAGGTAAATTAAATAAATTAAGATCAAATGTTGTGTATTTTATTTATTTAATTTGTATGAGTTTTTTCAACCAACCCGAAAGGGTATTTAAAAGTATTTGGTCCCCTTCTTTTTTTCCCCAATTTATTTTGGCATTACATTTGTGCAATTAAACTCTCAGTAAAATTTTTAGGGTTTTTCAATTTTAAATCCCTAATTTTTTTTGGGGGAGATGTAATATGATATGATTCTTACTTTCATTTACATTTTGTAAATTATATGGAATTAATATTTTTTTGGAGATTGATGTGTGCACAGGTGAAAGGGGCTTCAAATATTTACCTGCGTGAAAATCACATATAGAAAAAGAAAGGATTTATTACTATATGAAATAATTTTCATGTTTTCTATAATTTTAAATGTTTACAGGTTAAATATTTTGGAAGGTAAATTCATACCCGTGTTCTTTGGTCCCCTCTAAAAGGATTCAATTTGAAAACTATAGTTTATAGTTAATCTATAACTATATCCTATATAATTTGAAAACTATATTATTATTTTTAAATAAAAATATATATAATATAGAATAAGGTTTATATAATAATTTATATTTAAATTTATATATTTTTTTTTTTAAATTATATATTAAAAGTCTTTAACCATATTAAAATTACATGGGATTGAGGGAAGAGTCAATAGACCATATTCTAAGCCTAAGTTTAAATCATATTTAAACTTAACTTATAAATCTAGGCATATATAGTTTAAAAAAGAAGAAACAAACCTAAGTTTAAATCATATTTTATATATATGGTTAGTTTAAACCGCTTAAAATATAAATTTTATTAGATTTGGTTTATATATGTTTAAAAAAACTTAAGTGCTTACTTTTTTAGAAAGGGGCTGTGTTTATTGCTTGGCCATGAAGGGATTACTTTTTAAATCTTAATACTTATTAAATAAAACCTAACATGTGTCCCTAACCATTTATATTATCCATGTAAGGGGGTGGCCCATTCATTTATATCTTATAGTTTATAAAAACTATATAAATGAACCTATTTAAAGGTTTTCTTTTATATAAGAGTGGGAGTGGAGAATAAAATGAGATAATATCTCAGGTATAAATGTGGAACTCTCAAGTATAAATGGAGAATTAAAAAAGGGCTAGTTTATTGGTGGCCCACGTGAAGTGTGGTAAATATTTATTAAAATATTTGTAGTTATAGCCACATAAAAGTTTTAAAGTTTTTAGCTTGTAAGAATTCTATAAAATATTTTATAATATTTCCATAGTTTTAAATGTGTGCGAGTGGTAAAATTAAGAGTAAATGAAGGGAGGAGACAAGGTTCATGAAAATAGGGATTTGAATTTATTTCATTGGTCGGGTGAAATTACTTGTCCCCTCTATAAAATATGTAGGTTAATCTATACTCTCATAAATCTACTTGCACCTGGTAAAATTCTTTTAACCTAGTCTATGTCCTTTAAACCCCTTTAATAAGGGTTATGTGTTTTTATATAAAAAAATATTATAGTTTATAATTTTTATGAACTATATGTTGTTTTTTATTTACATTCTATAAACTATATACCTTTTTTTTAAAATAAAAATAAAAAAGTGTATATATTTTTACATTATAAATTATAATAGGTTATTATAATGTGTTAAAATATAACCTCCTAATATTATACAGAAGAAGAAATTATGGAATTTCACATTCTGGAAATACACAACAAGTTTTGGCTTCATTAAATTTGACGGTCAAATGACCATCACGGTAGACCAAACATAAGACAATATGATGGTCATTTAGACGTCAAATTTAAGCTCGTAGGTTCTAGGAAAATTTCATTGTGTTAAAATTGATGGTCAAATGATTGTCATGACAAACCAAAAAATAAGCCATTATGATGATCATTTAGACGTCAAATTTAAGTTAGTTGAATTTGTCTACATTATTTTTTTCATAAATTTGAAGTTATTATGCATTCTTAGAGGTCTCTTTTTCACTTCTATATGGTGAAAATATTTTTAATATAGATCTAGGGTATAATGCAGAGTCCTTTATATTGTAGGTTATTATTTTGATCATGGGAGGTTAATTAATATGCATTGTAATGACATAATTAGTTATGATCAAATAGTTTCTTTAGATCTATAAAATTTAGATATGATTCTATTAAAAGTGTTGTTTTTATTATCGATAAATATGTATCTAACTCTATGGTACATTGTATATTATAATGGGGTGTATTTTACAAGTTTAGGAAAACAATGGCATCTAACTATTTATGTCTTGAAAAAACCCAAATCCTGAATGAAACCAACTACAACATTTGGGTCAAAACAAAATTTATGGCGAAAAAACTCTGGATGATTGTTTCTGGATCTAAGGTTGCTCCCATCGGTTGTCGTCAAGCAACTATAGTTAACATAAATACATTCTTTGCAACAAAATGCGGGGAGGCTCTTTTCACGATTGTACGTAATGTGAACAATGAGTACCTTCTACACATTGGTAATATCGAACATCCGAAAGAGGTATGGACACAACTAGAATCCATGCATGAAAGATACTTGGTATATCAAGGATAGTAATGAGAGTAAAATAGCTGAAGGAATTCAAATAAATTTTTGTATATTTTTGATGATTTCTCTTCTGCATCTTGTTTTATATCTCAAAGTTTGAATAATTCAAAACTATGGCATGAAAGGTTAGGACATGTTAATTATCGAAGCTTATATGAAATGTCTAGATATAATCTAGTGAAAAGTTTACATGTGTTGTCTTCTTCTCTTGAAGTTACTTCATTAAATACTTCTAAATGATGGTTTTGATTATGATTTAGTAAATGGTCATGATGATGTTTTGATGCTATAAATATTTCTGAAACTCTTATATTCCTAGATAAGAAATTAAATTAGGCTCAATCTATGTTAGAAAGTTCAAATCTTATTAACCTTAGGAAAATGACCAGAAGCCATCATAAGTACCATGCATTAATTACCTTGTATGAACCCGAGATGTGCAAAGTTTTGAAGAAAATTCTCGGGATGAGAAGTGGATCAATGTAATGCAATTTTAATATAATGCCCTAATTCAAAATCAAAACGGGAGTTAGTTCCACCTCTAGAGAAAATAAGTATCATAGGGTCTAAGTGGTTATACAAAGTAAAATATAATGCGAGATGGTAGTATTGACAAACATAAAGATAGACTTATTGTTAGAGGTTTCACTCAGAAACTTAGTATTGATTATGTTGAGACATTTACCCCTGTAGCTAAAATGAGTACTGTTAGGACCTTATTTGTAATTTCTGCTCAATTTGGGTGGGAAATCCACCAAATGGATGTGAAAAATACCTTTTTGAATGGTGATTTAAAAGAACTTTACATGTCTCAACCTAAAGGATTTGAAGAAACTGAAAAGAAAACTATGTTTGTAAATTGAAAAAATCCTTGTATGGTTTAAAGCAAGCTCCTAGAGCTTGGTATGTAAAAATTAATTCTTTCTTTAAACAGTTAGGATTTGTTAATTGTTCTTCTAACAATGATCTATTCATTAAGCAAGAAGGATCACATATTATCATTATTTGTATATATGTTGATGATTTTCTTATGACTGGTGATAATCCTGCTTTAATTTGTAGAATTAAAGAAAAATTGAAACAATACTTTGAAATGAATGACTTAGGTTAGGGATAATTTTAGTGGCACATATTCATAATATGGCAAAATTTATGTTTAGGAAAATTTGAAAAGATAATTTTTTTGAGTGGGTCGGTGTCCTGTTCGCTTAAAATTTACAGTATATATTTTTTTTGGGGTCGGCTTTGCCTACATTTGAAAAAATCTCCTATAAAAACCTAGGTGATTCACCGGGTAGTATACTACGGTACTACTACAAGTAGCTTACCAAATTACCAATACCATGAACTCACATACTCTTAAGAAATTTTTAGAGATTTTGTTATCATGTTAGTAGGTATTATACGTGCAACAAGGGGGTTAGTTGATTTTGACACGCTAAAGGGATATAGTTAACACGCGACAAAGAGGTATTATAGGAGTTTTTTTGATAAGGAGGTATTGTAGATGCACGAAAAAGGGGTTAGCTATTGACACGCGACAGGGATAGAGTTGACACGTGATAAAGCCAATGATAGTTGGTGCCTTATTAGCGTGATGGACAGTTGATAATTGACATGTTGTTGATATGTGACAAGGGGGTTCGTTGACGACACGTAACAAGGATTGCGATAGTTGACGCGTGATAGTAATTTTGACTCTGATGCACTACTTGGTTCTTTTGTTGATGCAGGACTCTATTTAGAATAATGGAAGTCGCTAATCCTCGAGAATGTGAAGACCCTAAAAGTAACTAAGAAATCTCAAAAGTCCCTGTTCAAGTATTTTGGAAACTCAACGATACTGAGATATTGAAACTACCAATAACCATATAGCTTCCACCGTAAAGAATCAAAATATTGATTTGTGGAAGGTAATATTGAGTGGACATGCATTCGGGCATGTATAGTATCAAACAAATGACACCTATGATAAAATGCCAGGATCTTGAAGATATTCTTCTGTTGGGGTGTAAAAATGTAGTGTATCAAGATATCACACATACAAATACTCAACAAAATGGAACAAAGAAATCAAATTCAAATTCCATTTCACGAAAAGAGGAAACTAGGTGATTTTGATATTGCTCAAAATTCTACTAAAAAAGTAAAACATTGAAAATGAACAAGAATATGTGGACCATTGGCAAGACATACAAGTTTTATTGGGTAGCCAAATTTACGTTTATCGAACTGTACAATCATCTAATCAGAAGGTAAAGAGATCCCATCTGAATGTAAATGTATAATATGTACGTGGAAATTGGGAAAGCATGAAAAAATGCAAATGAAGCTTGACACTATAGAAAAACATTGTGGAAAACAATATTTCACATCTTGGGGTGGATGGCTAGAAACCAAAACACATAGGTGGAAAAATAAAAAAGAATGCATGCATGTTAAATATTAAATGGATTATGAAGCGAGAGTAAAAATGCGGACATCTCATAGAAAAGGGAGAAACGATCACATCATAAATTGGTAAAATGAATCAAACAAATCTACATGCAAAAATCATATAATTCAAATCAAGTACTTTATTTCACATATTAAAGAAAGGAAGACCGATGTCGAATTTCCTCCATTTGAAAGTTTTATATCAATATAATGGAATGTCGAAGTTTTACCTCGGTCTCATTGGTTTGAAAGTAGTGGATGGGAAACAAAAAAATGCCTTTCAATGATAGAGAAGGAAGATTTGAAAGAGAATGTAAAAAAATCAAATTTTATCTCTCTTTCAATTGATGAAGTGACAACAATTGACAACATTGCATGGGTATGTATCCACATCTATACTTTAGAAAATCATATAAGGACACCTCATCTATTGGGTGTTATGAAAATGGTTGAAAACTATAATGCCGAAAACCTACATAAAATAGTTGTTTCTCATTTGAAAGATATTGCTGGAATGACTGATTATGAAATTGCTATGAAGTTGGTATGCATCGGAGTAGATGGTGCATCTATCATGCAGGTCACCGAACAGTGTGTGTTAGATTACAAACAATAGTGGCCCCATATATGCTACCAATTCACTATATGGCTCACAGAATGAATTTAGTGTATAAAATGGTAAGCAACTATGAAAATGTTGCTAAATTAGAAGACCTTATAAGATAACTTCATGCCTATATGGAAAGTAGCCCAAAGTAATTTCTTGAGTTCCAGAAATTTGTAATTAGAATTACAGATGGTAAAAAACTTCTGAAAGATGTTGAGACTAGATGGATCTCTTTGTATGAACTTGCATGCAAAGTTCATGAGGAGTATCCTTCGTTAGTTGGTTTCATGCATAAATATCGTCATGAAGTTGATAGGGTGAGGGACTTGTTATTCCGTTTAACTGATTTAGAGACATTGCTTACATTGGTTGGTATTCTTCTAATGTTGCAGGAGATCAATACATTAATGAAGCATGCACAGGGGAGATTAATCTATATTGTGAATTTTATATGGATGAGAAAAATAGTATGTCAAAGTCTTGATATCTTGTACTGTTCCCAAGATAGTTTTGATATAGTTGTTTTCAAGAATTGGAAAGCTTTATTAGATCTTAAAAATCCTAGTAACTATTTGAGATTTAATATCCACGATCACCTCTGCATCACTGTTAATGGGAGGGACATACCACTGCACATTTTGTAAAAACATCAAGATATTACAGGATCGGAATGAGAAGATGTTCGGTGACATGTAATAGCTTTGAGTCTGTTATAGTTGAAACAAGAATAAAGCTTAAAAAAATTTAGAATCCTTATCATCGAAACTAGAGAACGTTTCTCCAAATATAAAATTCTTGAAGCCATGGGTGTGATGAATCCTAATTTTTGGAATACTGAAGGTGGTCATGCTGACTTTGTAAGAAAGCATTTCCATAAATCCATGGGTACAATAATGGAACATTTCACAAAGACTTAAAAGTTCAAGGGTATGGAAATCAAAGGTATCTCTTGAATGCTGATTTATTAAAGTTTCAATCAACAAATTTTGCAAATAATGAGGAACCAATATAAAAATTTAGACAAACCTTAAGAAAGTGGTGCTATTACAAGGTTGTGGTGAGGAATCTATCAAAGTTCTATCTTACAAGAAGATATCGGTGAATATTTCAGATTATATGAGTTATGCCAAATGATGATTTTGGGGTCTGTGGAGGACGAAAGGGTTTTCAAGTGCATTATCATTTATAAAATCAAAGCGAGAAACAAGTTGGATAAAAATGGAAAGTTTCATGAGGTGTTACGTATTTCGCTACTCCATGGAAACCTTTCCTTTCGATAGAGCAATTGCACATTGGAATTCCCTTTGCAAAAGAAGAGGTGTGAATAATATAGCTACAAGTACAACTATTCCCAATGTTGAGAGTGGAATTGGCACATCGTCACACTCTACAGAAGAGAACATCAAGTTTGAAGAAGCTATTGATAATGGATTGTTTCAACTTTAAATAGGTATCTCCTTCACCTTACTTTTATTGTTTTTCACCTTAAATTTTGTTTCACTCTTGTTATCATTAAAGATGTTACATGTATATATATTTATATTTATTTAAATACAATTTTTTTAATTTTTTTGAAAATGTGGGTTGACATTTATCTAAGGAAGCTAGTACTTCTGGACCCGACAATGTCGGACAACTCACCCATCTATCTACTAATTCATTTCTCGTGTTGAATTTTCTTAAAACAAATATCTAGCACATTATGAGTGATGATTTCATAGCCATCTAAAACACTAGAGGTAACTTAAACCCTATCATATGACCTTTCTTGATTTTTTACAATTATGTTTAATTTATTTTTTATATTTGCAAAATGATTTGATATATTTTTAAAACTTTGTGGGATAAAATCACACAATCAAATTTTACAAAGAGGAAGATTTTTTCATATTATACAATTCATAATCCATGATCCATTATACAATTCATCATCCACGATTATGCTTGAAGCTAAATCTACATCTACATAAAATTCATCATCATCCATATATATCATATCATAATCCTGACACTCCAATTATTATTAAAACAATTATTTATCTATTTTAAATTTGCAGAAATGTCTCTATCATCTAACACATTCCATTTTTTAAAAACAATTATCCATTATCATCATTCATCATCATCTATATCCATTCTAATGTCATCATGATCATATCATTACAAGTATATCATTACAACATTCTAAATTAAGTAGAGAAGAAACATAAACACCATATACAATCTAGATAATAAAATTCAAATGCCATGACCATAACATTCAATGTTTCAAATTTTCAAATATAGATTCAATTTTTCAAGTTTCCATACTCAATAATGAAAATTTTAAACCCTCAGATTTTTTACCCCTTTCCACTTCGTACTCCTTTCCCTAATGGCTTATCCACATGTACCCCTTTCCCCAACGGTAGAAATAATCCCGAACTTATGAGATCTTTCTGCAACACCTGTCTAGATTTTTAAAATTCTCTCTTCTTGCTTTGTCACATCTCCATGGAACAACAAATTTGGATCATCATCTGCCGTAGTTTTGAATAAAATTTCAGGGTCAAAGCCATGCTCTTTAATTATCCGCTTCAGTGTATTGTTTTGTTTGTTAACCAAAACAATATTTTCCTTCAAATTCTTCGTTATGGATAAACTGTTCTTCGTGGTTTCCAAGTGAACTTGGAAAACCTTTGCTTGACTCTTCAAATTTTCATATTTCAACTGCACAAAAAAATTGATGTCAATTCAACATATTAATAAAATAAGAAAACTTTAAATTAACAAAAAATATTGTTTGAAAGTGATAATACTTACATTTGCTCTATCTCTCGGCATTTGTAATTACTACCAGATCCTTGTCCTTAGACCATTTGTTAAAAATGCAGGCCTCAAACACTAATATTTTCTAATTTTTTAATGTCTTATCCAAAATGTCGTCTTTATAGTTGTTATACGTGATAGTCCCACTTCTTACTTGGGTAAGTAAGGAATCCATCTTTGCAGGTTGATTCTAGATTGCAACATATAAACTATCCCTTTGCCAATAATTTTCATAACGACTTATTATCTCATTGATAAGTACTTTAGCCCTTCTGTCCCATTCTATGAGCTTACTAATATGAGGTAGAATAAACTCATCAACATGGGATTGACAATTATAACCAATTAAGTTCTCTAAAGGAAAAGGTAGTCTTGTTCACCATCTCATATCCGATGAAGATGATCTCATTTTGAGAGGTATGGGGGCTTTTGGGTTGATCAAATGCTACTTGTTTATGGATTTGGGAGGCCTGATCCTATTTGTGATAAAATAAATCAAGATTCAAAATAAATCTAAAGTGAAATGTAATTCAATATGGTAAATTATGTTGAAATAGAAGTATACTTGTTGGCCTTGAATCATCTCACGTGTATTGAAAAATCTAGTTGGGTCATTTCTATCAATGCCCAAGTAATCTTCATCTAAATTTATATTATTTAAAACCGATATGCCTGTTGCAGCTGGGCAAGCCACCAAGTGAGAGGGTTGGAATTCAAAATGAGGAGGCAATGTTTAGTGTCCCACTAGGGGCCGGAGCAATTGACATGCGTTTACCAATGTTCTTTTTCATGATCCTCTGGTTGGCATTTTGAATATTATTAGTGGAGGGGCGGGGGCAGTGCCGCTATTTGTACAGAAGGAGGACTACAATGTGCTGAAAAGTTCAAGAAAAAAACATGAAAAACTAGAAAACAATGAAAAAACTATGAAATTAAATGAAGTACTATTCAAAACTTGTACCTTGTTGTTGAGGGGTAGCTTTTCGTGGTGCTTGAGGTGGCTGTGTTGGAGTAGTAATTGGTGGTTTTGAGTTGTCTGTTACTGGGATTGCTGAGGTGGTTGTTGAGAAGACACAAATGCATGCGACTGAACTGAGTGAGTTGGGGAAGATGGTTGACTTTGAGAAACATGCGTATGGTCCAAATTCCCTGCAATTTCATCAACATATGATTGTATGTCAATTCAATAAGGTAAAAATTAAATGGGAAAATGAAAATAAAAATTTGGAATTTGTAAATATTATATGTAAGGGTATTACTTCTCTGGCGTTTAACGAATTCAAAGCGGTTAGGGGTTGGAGATGAGTGAACTTCCATTTCAGATTGTGAATCTCCTGATGCCTCAAAGCATGTTGTTGGCCTCTTCCTCGTGATGCTTCCTTTTTTAGGAAGGGCCTCCATAAATCTTTTTCTGGAAACAGTGAATAGTTAATACCTATGCACAATGTAATGTCAAAATACAAAATTTATAGTAAATAGTTTATACCTGTTGTTCTTCAAATGGAATTGACAAATTCATAATGCCTTGTCCATGTGAGTGGGAATTGGTTTGTCTTTTAAATTTAAAAGATCCTCGTAATAAAGGCCAAGGATATAGTTTGTGGAGTAAATGACTAGTTTTTCCGAAAAAGCTTTGCATTTGTAATCTCGAGTTCTTATTTTTTTTAATAAAAAGGTGCACCAATCAAATTTTTGTTTTGCGATAGTTGTAACAATGTATGCGATTACCCGGTTTGGTATATTTGTTTACCGACCTTGCAAAATTATTACGGATTGAAAAAGGAAATCATTGTAGCAAGAAAGTGGTGTGCAATTGCTTGCGTATCCACACCATGATCTGGATTTATTGACATGAGCTACAAATGACAAAAAATAGTGGGAATTAATATAAATTTAAATTGTATAAAAATAAAAAACTGAATAAAAAATGACGAATGAAAACATTTTACACTTACAATCAACATGGAAACCAAAATTCGATTCAAGATATTTCTTATCATCTTTGATGAGTGTTGCCTTCGTTGTAACAAAGGGTAAATTTCTGAATGGGAGGCCTATAAACCGATGAATATCAGTTGGGTCGATACCGAATTGAAACAATTGGCCGTCGTCCATAGTAACATTAAATAGGCCATCCTTTGTATTGTAAGAGGAGAGAAGGTAGTTCAAAATATCTTGGTTTGTTTCAAAATGGGGCATCTTAACGAGCCCACCAAACTCACATGCATCAATCAAATCCTTGTATTCGGAAGTCATTTGTAAAACAACTGGATGTGGGGGCACAAAGGATTCCTATAGAGTATCTTTCCGTGGATATGGCTTGTGTGTTGACTGGATTTTCCTCTTGATTTTTATCTTGAGCTTGGGATGTACTTGTAGTTACCATTGTAGTTGTCCTTGAGCTTGATTGTACTTGACACGGATACTAGATTCCTATATACAAGAAAATTTGACATCCGAAAAGTGTAAAATTGAAAATGACTAGAGGGAGGGTATTTATAAGAAAAAATGCATGTCAATAAGGCTCGTTGACATGCGTCAATAAACTCATTGAGCGTGTCAATGAAGGCTATTGATGCGCGTTAACAAGCCATTAGTGAGGCTTTTTGATGTGCGTCAATGAGATGATCAAGCGTGGCTTGTTGATGTGTGCGAAAAACCTTGTTGACACACATCAACGAGGTCTTAAAATTAGTGTCTGCAAATCTATGGTTCTCTCGGCTGGTTTAAAAAAATAGGTGAAAATTTAGTTATGAAAAAATGGTAAATTCACCTTTCAGAAAAAGGCTCACGGTTCCAAGGATATTCTTGGGTATTTTCCACCAATTTTCTAGAGGCATCTTAAAATGAACCACTGAGTTAGGTCTCTCACATCATGTTATTTGTATGACTATATTTCATTCTATTGTTATTTTTCAAAACACAATATGCAACCATTGTATTGAATTTTTTTTTATGATTGATTGTAAACCATTTTCTACTTCAATAGAAGTTGGAATAAATATTGATCCTAAATATGCATATGAAAAAGGTTGATCCTATTTTATATATGTTGTTAGTTGATAGTTTGATTTATCTAACTATAACTAGATCAGATATTTCCTATACAGTAGGAATTACTTCAAGGTTTATGCAGAACCTTTTTTAGAGATCATTAGAATCTTGCAAAAAGAATTTTTAGATATTTGAAAGGAACAATCAATTATGGGTTGCATTATAACAAGAACGAAAATGCTATCGTATATAGATTTTGTGATTCTAACCATATCGATGTTATGTTATAAAATATATTGGATATGTGTTCAAGTTTTTTGGTGTAGGAACCATTACTTGGAACAAAAAATATAATCAACAGTCTCCATTTCTTCTACTAAGGTAGAGAAGTATAATGGAAGAAGTAAAGAAGCCATGTGGCTACAATAGTTATTGGTAGAGATACACATGTAAGCTAAAGGAATTATTTATCTTCTATGTGGTGGTCAAAGTTGTATTACTCTTGATTAAGAATCTAGTTCAACATCAAAGGATGAAGAACATTGAGATACATATACGCTTCACCCGTGAGAAG
This sequence comes from Taxus wallichiana var. yunnanensis, assembly GCA_018340775.1. Taxonomy (NCBI): domain Eukaryota; kingdom Viridiplantae; phylum Streptophyta; class Pinopsida; order Cupressales; family Taxaceae; genus Taxus; species Taxus wallichiana. The sequence continues at coordinate 811,989,723 of CM031240.1, read as the reverse complement.
GTGCAAAGTGATGAGATAAATCTCAAGTTCATGTTGATTGAAGAGCAAGTTGTTGACATCTTCACAAAGTCCCTGAGTGCTGCAAAGTTTTGTCACTTTCGTGAAAATCTTGGATTATCGGAGTTTCCATTGAGGGGAGTGTGCATGACAATGTCACCTCCTAATGGAACTTGGTTTTTATAAAAATACCTTCGAGGCATATGTAAAATACCTTCGGGAAAGTGTAAAAAAATACCTTCGGGAAAGTGTAAAAAGACCTTTGGGCATGTATACCTCCTTGGCTTCTTTTTTAGAAAGAAGTGTAGAAAGATCTTAAAGGTGGTCTTTAGTAAACTCTTTAGTGCTATTGAGTTTACTGGTAAACATCCAGTACAAGCATATTGTTAAGGAGGTCCTTGGTTGTAAAAGGATCCTATATGCTTGGGTTCAATAACCTTTTATGAGAACCTATGAGAACATGTAAAAATCACAAATCATACTTAGCCACTGATCATGGGATGATCTTTGGGATTCTAAATCCTTTTGTACCAAAAGGTAATTTGAGTATGATGAAGGTGTTATAATTCCTTCAACCGATATGCTAGCCTAAAACCTTTATGGTTTAAGGATTGTAAATCCTATAGTGTACCATGAGCAGGAAATTTATCGGCATATGTTATGTTATCCCACTTAGCATTAAGGGGAGTGTTGGAACATAATGATTAAGTGGTATGGCCAACCCTTAATGTATACGGGTCCATCACTAATATATAGGTTAATATTTAATAATATGAAATATTTATATTTCTATTATTTAATATGCTAACCTAGGTATATACTTTAGGCTAAATATTTAATATCATGAAATGATTATATTTCTAATATTAAATATTATAAACCTAGGTGTATGTGTCAACCATTTTAGGTTGAAAAGGTGGGTCGAGAGACATACACGATCACCTTATATAAAAGGAACTTTAGGTCCTCATTTGATATATTCAAGAAATATATCAAAGTGTGCAAATCAAGTAATTTGGTTTTACCCTTGGTAAATAGGGTTTCAAAGGAGGAGGTGATCTTATTGAATGTAAAATAATTTCTTTGAAGTAAAAGATTATTTCAAAAGGTTTTTACCCTATTGGGGTTTTCCATTATAAATATTGTGTCACCTATGTTATTTATTTCCTGTAAGTATTTCTTTATTTACTTATGTTATGATGTAATCTTTATTTAAATATTTATTATAACATTATGTAATATGTAAGTTGATTAAATCCATATTTATTAGAATCCTCGAATTCTAACAAGTAGTCTATCCAAATAGCTTGCTTCCACGAATCAATTTCATGACACCACCACCAAAACCATCCAAACCAGCTACAACCATTACCCCTCACATGGTACCATCAAAATCAAATGCATATATTATGTAATAAAAAAGTTATCACTTTGCACTCCTTGGAGTCAACAATGATATCTTGTTAAGATGTCACACAAATTGATTTTGAATAAAATTAGACATAACATATTACTTAGAAGCCGGATCCTCATTATTAAAACATATCCAAAATTCAAAATCACTAAATCTACAAAAATTCATAAAATCATACAAAATACAAAGCATTAAAATATCCAAAACAAAAAAATCAAAACATTGACAATACCAATAAGGCCTCATCTTCAAATAGATGTTATTTCATTTGCATCCATTCTTTACATCACTCATCATGACCATATTTTTGGTTCTCTTTTTATTAGTTTATCCGAACTCATCGTGAGGAAAGGGTATCTACTTTATTATTTTGACCTTGGTATTTCAATACCTTAGTAAATTAAAGAACGAGTGTCCTCCTAAAGATGTTATCATTACAAATCTTAATAATCTTGTCTTGAAGAACCACGAGTGTATTTATTGAAACTAACATATTCCATCAATGCAATCAATTTCACATATTTACATAATTATATTATTGGTTCTTAACCCCTTATCACAACAATCGAGTGAGTTGAATATCTTGTTAATCGTAAAATCAAAAATAAAAAGACAAGAAACAATAAGAAAAAACAAGGCGATATCTAAACTCTCTTTAGGGGTGACTTCAATATATCTATTAGCACTATGGATGCCTAGATGAAACTAAATAAATATATGAAAAGAATCAAATTCATATCCATTGGGAATATAAACATCTAGTTGAAATTGGAGTAATGTACAATTCACCTTTATCCCATTCTTCATCCACCAATCAACTATCAAAATCAATAATTCCTACACATTGGCTAGTTTGTTTTCACTCATTTCTGTCACATATCCACATCAATAAGTAGTTCAATTTCACATGCCCACACTGGATATCAATGAGACAAAAGGCTAGTATGTTATTAGGTGTCATTTGGACATTGTTCACACTCTTGATTTAGTCTATATTTTATCTCATGAGATGTACCTTCTAGCTCATCATCATTCTTGTAACTATTTTTCATAACCTTTGATAATATTAACACTTGATTTGTGCTTTTGTCATAACATCTATGTGCATTTTCTCCTTTTTACAATGGCTATGGAAACCTTGTTCTCACCGCAATAATCAATATTGTACCAAGATTCCTTTTTATATTATTTATTTATATTCCACTTTTTGTCCCATGTTATGATGAAGCATCCACGACCCAAAAATAAATTATCACTTGATGGGGGATGCGATATCAAATACTTTCCTTGTCAACATTTAGAAAATTAACCATCCATTGACCAATTTGACCATTTAGTCATCTTAAATTATAAATTATCCTATTATAACCTTGACAACTTGATCAAAATTTCTAGGTCCCTATCTATCTAGTCCATCACCCAAGTCCCCTTACATGCATCCTTTCTCGGCGTAAATTATCCAAGTCCCCTTGCACATATCCTTTCTTGGGGAAAGTCATCTAAGTCCCATTGGATGCATCCTTGCTTGGGGAAAATTATACAAGTCCCCTTGCATTCATCCTTGCATGGGGAAAATCATCTAAGTCCCCTTGCATACATCCTTTCTTAGGGAAAATCATCTAAGTCTCCTTGCATACATCCCTTCTCAGGGAAAATCATACAAGTCCCTTTTCATGAATACTTTCTCAAGGAAAATCATACAAGTCCCCTTGCATGTATCCTTTCTCAGGGGAAATCATCTAATTACCCATGCACACATTTTTGCTCAAGGAAAATCATCCAAGTCCTTTAGCATGCATTCTTGATTCGGAAATCATCCAAGTCCCATTGCATGCATCTTTTCTTAGGGAAAATCGTCGAAACCCCTTTACTTAGGGAAATTCGTCACATCTCCCAAAGATCTAAAAACATATAAAATCAAAAACATCTATAAAATTGATAAAAGTCTAGAAAATCACAAAATCCAAAGGCATCTAGAAAATACCAAAATCTAAAAACATATATAAAATGAGAAAAACATCTAGAAAATCACATAATCCTAAATCATATAGAAAATCACAAAAATAAAAAAATCTAGAAAATCAAAAAATCGAAACATATCACAAATCCAAAAATCCAAAAACATCTAGAAAATTATAAAATCCAAAAACATCTAGAAAATTACAGAATCTAAAAACCTCTAAAACATTAAAAAAAAAAAAAAAAAAAAAACACATCCAAAAATACCGTAGAAACTCCAAAATTTAAAAATATTGTAAATCAATCAAAAATTCTAGCTAGTGCTTAACCTTGTGGTTACGGATACATGAAACACCATCAACATCTCACCAACAATGACATCATTTTCCATCCAATTTTCCCCAACATATGTCATTTTCTAGGACAAAATGACTTGTTTTTTCATCTCTTAGGACATATCCATCCCTAATCCATCACCCTTATATGTATAGTTTCTTGGGGTAACATCATTTACTTTATCTCTATCTTGAACATGAAAAAAGCAAATTCATTCATTAAAAAATTGCTTGTTTGAGTTTGTTTTCTTGTACATGTTTGTTTACTTGTTTCTTTTCTTAATTACATCATATATTGTAATTTGCTTTTGATTCAATCTTATAAAATTTTTTACAAACATCAATATTACGGTTTTTCATATAATAGTACTTATTATTATATGTTAATATCAAATAATGATTATCTAGAACTGCATTAGTGTGTAAAACAAGCAACACTCCCTATTGTACCATTTCCCCCATCCTTTTATCTTATATTTATCATTTATCTCCATCTAGAATATGCATAATATGGTGTTAGATAGGTAATGAAATGGTTTATTATAAGAAAAAAAAATTGAATCTAGATTATTTTGAGTACAATTATAAAGCTAACAAAGAAGTAAACATGTAGGTTACATAAATTTTGTTGTATATCTTTTGATATCAGTCCATGATGTAATTGATTTTTTAGGAAAATTTAAAAACCAATCATAAGATGAATCTTGCGGTGAAAAAGAAAACAATATGCATGCCATTTCCTCATGTTTTAAATCTAGGAGTCTTAGGGTAGATTTAAAATATTTTAGATGTTCTTTTGTTGTCCTACCTCCTCTAGTTCTATAGAAAGGAATTTTTTTCTTTGGGTCCCTTATTAATTGGTGATTTCCCCCATGAATTTCGATGGTAGTCTATCCTTAGTAATTTGAAACCATTTTTTTGAAAGTGATATGAAATACTATGGGAGTAGTAGGTTGGTATCTATCTCATATATGTCTCCGTTATCAGATTTGGATCTCATTTGAATTTGTAAAGGTTGAAACAAGTGCAACCCTGAATATTACGAGGATCTAGTCAATCTCCTTATGTTTTCTAGATTTATTTATTTTTTATATTTTATAAATTTGATGGGAATCTCTCCTTATAACACCAATTAACATGATATTAATGTAGGTTTTATGCACATCAAAAATACCTATGAAGAGACTCCACTCATTTAAGAACTAGTTGAACCAATTCATTGCACAAGTTTTAGGGTATGTGGTTTTATAATAATCAAGAAATGAATTATTTTGAATGTGATGTTGTAATTCCACAAGATGATTGAGAACCATATAAATTTCATAAATTTTAAAATACTCTAAAGGTTTTCCAAAAATAGAAAAAAAAAGCTGGGAAGGTAAAGAAGAAGAGAGTTTTAGATTCATGCACATACACTCTTTTTATCTCATAATGTATAGGGAATCGGTGAATGGAATCTTTCCAAGTCATGGAAAATCCAAAGACTCTAGAAAATATTGAGTTAGCACGTAGGTGAAGGGGTGTGGAAATGCTAAAGTTCTTGAAGTTACACATATATGTCTCATTAACCTAAATATTTTAGTTGAACATCCAAGATTAATATTCAAGAACATATAGGACCTTATGATAAAATCATTGTTAATAAAAAATAGAAAAGAATAATTTATATTTCAAAAATGGTTATACTTTTTTGAGACAAGCTGATTTCATTCACATTACATATGTATTCATCCAAAGTTAAATAGGAAATAAATCTAAATCATAAGTACTCACAAAAAATCCCAAAAGATTTCTAATCACTTTTGAAGTAAATACTCCTTCGATCAATAATAATAATAATTTTTACAAATATATAGATATAAGAAGAGAATTTTGGTTGTCGGTAGCTTGGAGGATGAAGATAATCGATGCGGAAAGGAGGTTTTTGTTGGACCAAGTTCAAGGACTCGGGCTAAAAGAATCTGAGGAGATTTTTGGGACACTTTTGCTGACCAGTCTTCTACGTTTTATGTGTGTTAGGTGGTATTTGGTCTAGCTAGGCTGGCTCCTTTTGTTTGTGTTATAACTCATCTATTGAGTCAATGTGTCCTTGACTCGAGCTAGGTTTTCCCTTTGACTTGTTTTTTTATAGATGTTTTTTTATGGTATTGAGTTGATATTGTAATATCTTCTTGTATATGGCCTTGGAGCCTTTTCCAAAACTTTTATCTATATAAAAAAACTAACTTGATTCAAAATCTAAAATTATCACTAATTATAGCCAAGTATATACTTAACTAAAAGTACATAGGAAAGTTTTTTTCTTAGTTTAAAAAAATAACACAACTTAAGAGCTTGTTCATCTAAATACGATGTTCAATGAGTGGTGCTTGGATATACATAATCCATAAAATCAAGTCTAAAAATAAAGGAACTAAATTTAATCATGAAGTTACTTCCCATTTTCTCTATCCAACATGTAAAATTAGTATCTTTTGTCAATATAGGTTTGATGCATTATTAGAGGTCTATAAGCCTCTTCATTATGTATCAACCCTCTCATGAATTCAAGAAGAATATAATATAAAAATAGATTTATTATTTGAGCTCTCTCTAATAACCTCATGGTGTCAAATAGTAATCGGTTTATCTGGATGCTACATATTCCTCCCAATAATAATATTTATTGCTAAAAAGAGTCCATGAATTAAACTAAAACAATGTCAAATTTCTCTACTATGAAAATCTTGTTAAATTCATCCTCAATTATATAATCACCACTTCTACATATGATGTAGTAATGTTGAAATAGAATAAATATATATTTCTAATCATAGTAGTGAGATATGTAGATACTTTTGTAATATGTTTCCTCGATTTTGATAGAAAATTATCTCGCATGTATAAATACTGTATTATGATGAGTGAGGTATTGGGTAGTAAGTTATTTATTACAATGTTAGTTACTCCTTCAAATTTTATTGCCTTATATTCAAATTGAATCAATTGGTTTTTGAAATTATCCATCCCAATTTATGCCTTCTCTTTTGTCTCATCAATGTTTCTAAAATCACTAAACAATCCTTTAAAATAAAAATGTATCTCTTCATACAGATTTGGGAATAATATATATTTTTAGAATTTAGTAAGATCTTCGTAATTTCCACCTCTTCCCTATTGTGAAATGTAATGAATCCTTCATAGCACTAAAAGGGTCATAAGCCGATTAAATACCCCCTTTTCTTTCTTATTTCTTGTTGAGATCAAAACATCATCTTCAATATACACCAAAACCTTCTTTCCTTCCTATGTTGTCTTTATTTTTATCACTTATTGTATCTTTTGAGCCTTTTTATCATAATATAATGTGAATTTAGGGGTTGGTATATAGGTTCTTGAGATGTCTTGATCAACTATTTTTGTACCAACTATTTTTTCTCTACTTCTTGTTACGTATCAATGAATTAGGAAGGTAATCAAGTGGTAATGGTCGTGAAAATGGTTCCTTCCAATATTTGAGATGAATGAAAAGATGGGGAAATTTTGATAACTAAGAAAATATAAAGGATAGTTAGTGAGTGAAAGAAAGAAAAAAATATGTAATGACCATAGACAAGGTATGCAAATACTTGGTAACATGCATATGAATATTTTGGGGAAGGAGATACAATAGTAAATAAAGAGGTATGGAAAAATTTAGTACACATGATATCATCATATTTATGTAAGATATGGACTATACTATGAGATTTTTGGTTTATGTTTTGAGATGGTATAAGTGAGAATAATGGATGGGGTAGAAGATTTTATTGCAATGAATGGTGAAGTGGATGGAGAAATGGTAATGAATGAAGTTGGAGGTGTGATGGAAAAAATTGGAGAGGTGGAGGTTGTAACCCCAATTGACATACTTGATGTAAAAAGAGTGATGTGACCATAATAGGATTAGATTAGGAATAAAAAGTGATAAAAATAAAAGGAATGGGAACAAGGGAATAAGAAATAATGGAAGATGTGATGGGAGATGGAGAAGATACCATCACATTATGAATTCCCACACTTAAAATGGATGCACTTGTTGTAAGAATAGTAAGCAAAGAACTATTATCCACAATACCAAAAGTAGAAAAAATAACACGATCAACATGAACTTATATTACATTTAATTGAGAAGGATAATTAGGGAAAATTTGATTATTGAACACACTATAAACCTCCATTTATTTAAATTGAATTTTATCCACGCTAAATATAGGAAAAATAATTGAGCTTGCATTATAGGAAAGAAAGTAGTAACAATTGGTCTCAACACTTGTGTCTCACTAACCATTACCACAAGATAAACTATTGGAATTTCCATAATTGATATGTGTGGCATGGGAGAATGTGCAAATAAAATATAAACACTTTATGGTCTCACCACTTGAGTTCCCATCATTGCAACACTAGTAGGAGAAAAAATACGTGGAACACACACTATAGAAGGAGACTTAGCACACACAAAACTCATTGCATTCCTAGATTCCATAGCAGAACCTTAAGGAGGAACTACTTGAGGAATACTATTTTAAAGAAGCCTTTGTCTCATTAAGGGTATCATGTATATTATATAATCCTACTTGTGCTGCAATACTATTCTCAACTATAGATATCCCCTCCCTTCCATTCCTATAAAAAAATTGTGCAAAATGTTGGATTCATATGGATTGGTCCTAAGGTGAAGAAAAATAAAAAAAGGATTAGGATACCTATAGGTGAGGGTATTGAAATGTACAACAACCCTCTTTTAGGGATCCCATCATCTAAATATGTTCAAGGTTATAACACGATATTATTTCCTATTGTTGAGAAAACCTTTATAGTGTAGGGTATGTTTTAAACTTATACTTTTTAGTTGAGAATGGTATATGTGTATATGACCTATATGAAACATAATTTCACCATATTCCAATTCCATTTCCAAATTTAAATTAAACTTATAGTAGATAACCTCTTAGGGACCCATTTTGGTAGATTATGGGGATCCTTATGACATCCCTCAATTTCAATTATCTTCAAATTTTGGTAATATAAATATTATCTAATGAGCTTGATAGAATCTTGAATAGAGGAAGAACCTTGGTTTTGGGTACACCATGATTTTTTTAGAAAATATTTGGATAACACACTTTATAAATATCCTAGATGTGACCTTAATGATTATGCTTATATAAATGGGATAACAATACATGGATAGGATAAAATAAACTAGGAATCTAATTTGGGAATGGGGCCCCAAAGAAAAATATGCATAAAAGTCATCCAAAAACTATGAAATAATAAATAATTTATTCCCATGTAGTACCTTTTTCCATGGTATTTGCAAATAGTACCCTAATAGTTCTCCAAAATTTGGGTCCTTCCCACCAATAACCATTCCAAGAAGGGTGTCGAAGATATTGACATGGTCATCCTTCTCCACATCATATAACCTATTCATCAAAACAATTAAAAATATAATGACATACTAGAATAAGGTAATAGGAACACCAACTTGTACTTCTTCTTGAGCATCTCATGCTCTAAAGACTAGTATTTTAACTCATCCATTGTATCCTTTTCATTCATACACTATGTTGTTTTTTTGGTTGTATGAGGTGTGAAGAGGGCCCATTTGATATATATCATTTAAATACCTACCAAAAATCATTACAATGACCCTTTTGTGTATCTTTGGAGATGATTTTGCCATTTTGGAGGGTGTAGTTTGTGAATACATATTCAAATAGGTCCTCACATGGAAAAAATTATATGTTTATAACTTCCTAATGCAAACCAAATCCTTTAATTACCTTTATATTATCATAGTAGATTTGGTCTATCTCATTGAGCTATTTCCCTCTATATGTTTACTTTTGACTCTCAACTTCCTAAATTAAATCATTGCAATTTTTAATGTGGCTTCTCAATCCATTTATGAGCTGAGTATAGATAAATAATTATGAATTTTAGGAAGATGAAGCCTCTTCCTTATTTGATGCTATTTCCGGTGTTTTTAATTTAGCTTTTCTCTAGTAAATTTCTCATCATCTTAACAAACTTTATAATTTTGTATCTAAAATCACTCTAAACCAAAGGATATTAGCTCATTCCTTCTCCACACCTTTCTTTACTACACATTAATGGCCTAATTGACATTTTATTTCCTTACATCCCTCATATGCTTATGAAAATCTGATTTTTATAATGACAAGTTGAAGGGATTGATGAGACCTTTCCAATGATATAAATTTTGTCAAATTTGGAGCTTGGAGTCAAAAGATATGACCACTTGATGTTCTGCGTGTCGGGAGGTGCATAAAATTGATACGCGGTAACCCTTCATTGGTTTTGGAATCAGGCTATGTCAACGTGTACCTTGATTTGAATTTTTCCATTTTCAATCATTTATTGGCTCATGGATTGGGCCTTTATTTTCTTGCTTGCCAACTATCATTTAATTTATTTTTCCTTTGAAAAATGGGTCGAGTTTTATGAAAATACAACCCAATAAGACCATGCCACGTTTCCTTATCTTTGGTAGGCCATATCGAGCTCCTTAGAATTGCGAGCCAATAGAAGGATGCCTTGATGCTTCACATGTAATTTTTTTATTTCCACCTCTAAAGCCCGCATGAACCATTGGCCAATGAGATCTTGCCACGTTCCTTCACATGTCAAAGCCTTTAATAGTCTTACGACATTTGCGAAGTGAGAGCCAATAATAAATCTCCATGTACTTCACATGTCGAGCATTTTCCTTGGAGTCCTAACTTTTGCGAACCATAAACTAGTAGGAAAGCTCCATACAACCTCCTATCATGTTTGATAGCTCCTTAAAATAAAAATGTGAAGCATGGGCCAATGAGAAGGCACTACGCACTTCCCATGGAAGATTGCGAAAAAGAGAGAAAATGGAAAGGCTCCATGTAGCTCTTCGCATCACAGTTTCTAAGTCAAGGGGACTTAGAAACTTTTTTTCTTTGAATTGTCTTGCCACATGTTCCTTGAATTTGTTTGACCCCATGGACCTCACGAAATATGAACTTAGATATATTCCATGGATTTGGGGTCTATAAAATCCTATCTGCTTTGGCTCGGCTAGAATGATGACATGTGGCCCGCATTAGTTGTTGATATTCTACCAATTGTCCCATTTACTTTCCCTTATACTATGAATTTTATCATTTACGTGAAACAATAGTCCTTCACCGCCACGTGTTGGTCCTTTGATTAGCTTTGGATTTTCTCTATGTGTGGGTTTCCTAGCTCCCTACGTGTTTAATTAAACCCGCCTAAGTCTTAGACCAATGCTCCTTAGTTCTATGGGTTAGGAAATCCCACGAAACACTAATTCCCATGAAAACCTGTAAAGTACACTAAAATAGCTTTCTGTAGTTTTTTGAATATCAACAGTCGAGTGCTTTATGGAAGTGGAATTTTGAAGGTCATTTGACCATCATAGACTGCAAGAATTGGATAACTCTATTTTTATACTTTTAAAGCCAAAATTAAATTGTAGGGTAATGGATAAAAATTTGGCAACCTCTTGGGGTAATATTCCTACTAGATTGATTTGCTTTTTCCCTTCTTTGGGCTGCTTCTCTCATCTTTACTATCGGCTTTTGAGCCCTTTTTTATACTGAGGGTATAGTCCCTTCAAAACTATTTGCCCTTAATAAAAAAATATTCCTACTAGATTAGATTAGTATCCTTTGAGAAGATCCATTGAGCATGGAGTCAAGCTCGAAACTTAAAAGGACTGATCAAAACATTAAATTTTTTACCCTAGGGCCATTATAAACATAACACGAACTAAAAAATTCTTGGAAATGATCTGTGGAGTTTGAATGAAGATTTATGGTTTCCTAGTGGTCTGATTTTGTCATTGAAATTCTCAAACATGAAACCATTATTTCCGTGGTATACTACTAAAATGACCATTTACATCATAACGAACTTCTGGATAAAGTTTTATGCAAGTGGAGAATTGTTTAACTTAGTATTTTCACCTTGATCCTTTATGCAAGCTAAGAGGAATATGAAAATAGCAAAAATCCAATCATGAATGTAGGAAATCCCAACCTGTAACTAACATGTTGACACAACTGAATGGAAAATCTAGAATTGTCCCAACTCTGATTTTGCTTACTCTATATTTGAATATTTTAAGTATTGCTAACTAATCCTTGACACTTTTGGACTCTTATGATCTCAACCTTTCTGATCATATTCTCCTTCAAATATCTTCATGAAGCACATGCAATGAAACAATACCATCCAAAAGCAATAAAGATGTGCAAGGAACTTAGGAAAACTGAAACTACTATACCAACAAAATAATGTGTTGAAAGCACTTAGAATAATTTTAAAAACTAAACTACTATGTACAAGGGAGGAACCTTTCTTCAGTAGCAATGCTTTAGATGGATTCCATTAACTGAAATCTATAATTCCTCTCCATCCAATTCTAACAATTAGAAAGCATTAATTTTCTTTCATCCACGAGATCATATAGGGACCACTACATATAACATAAAAATTTGAATGTTTACCTAGTTTAGCCCTATCATAATCCCACTTTAGAACTAAGTCCACTTCTTGGAAGCTTCTATTTTTGGCCTTCTTGCCAAAAATTCTCTTGATTAGAGCTTGATATTTTTCCATGGTTTGCATTGCTTTGTTTCTCAGCTCCTCTAGCTCCATGAGTAGTAATTATCTAACCTCCATGGCTCCAAAATTACACAACTCCATTATTTTGATAAGCTCCACTACTGGAAATTAAAGATATATGGGTAGTCTTATTTCTTTTCAATAAACTAGCTTATAGGGAGAGATGCTTTGGTGGATCTCTTGGGTGCGATTCTATAATCCCACAAGGCTGATTTCAGTTTTGTGTGCCAAGTCCTCTGGTTATCGTTTAGATTCCTCCTTATGATTCTTAACAAATTCTTGTTTTTGGATTCATCTTGTCCATTACCCTAGGGGTAATAGTTAGAGGAAGTGCTCAAGTATATCCCATTCTTAACAGCCTAATCATATATTTTAGTGCCAAGGAATGTTAAACCATTATCGGATATGATAATGGATGGGTTATCAAACACAGTTACAATCTCTTATTAGAAATCTAGTATACTAGAATCATTTACCTCCTTGAGTGCCACTACTTCAGTCCATTTGGTGAAGTAATCGATTCTTTGTGAGAATCCACTTGTGGCCTTGGATTTAATTTGGATTGATTACCCTAATGAAATCCAATCCCCATTATATGAATGACTGGTCTACTAAGATTAGGTGCGTTGTAAGAGATGATAGCTTTTACTTTCCTATGAAAAATCCACATTTCTTGCACTTCTTATGAAAGAAAGCGATAACCAGATCATACCAAGCCAAGAACACAGATGCTAATCAAACACCATGATCAATAAGATGAAAGCAATTTGCCAGAATAACTTTACATAAAACCTTTGCAAACAAATGAGAAAAATATCATATATTATTATGGAACTCAATGCAATACATTGAGAATGAGCCTTGCTTAAATATGCAAGGAATAACAATCTAAGAACTAGTCAAGGTCGTAGATCAAGCCATAAATCAAGGAAATAACTAGTCATCAAAGAACTAGTCAAGACCATAGATTTAGGAGAGAACTAGACATCAAGGATCTATTCAATACCATAGATCAAGGAAAGAACTATACCTAACAACTAGATAATATCTAATATCTAAATAAGATAAAAGAAATATCCACACACATAAGTGGGTGAGGATAAATACAATAAAGGTAAATAAAGTACCTAGGTGAACATGAGCTAAGGTAAATACCTACTTTAACACCCCCTCAAGTGAAGCTAGGGGCCAAAATAGATGTGGCATGTCCACAGTATGAGTCCCAAGCAACTAGGCGATCAAGTACTCATGTACAATAATTGGGAAAAAGGGACACTAAGGTACCCAAAACCCGAATAACAAAGTAAATAGAGTAAAGACCCGCTCCAAGGCATCCCAAGAAGCTCGGCTCAAAAAAAAAATCGTACAATTCCGAAGAAGTTTTGTGTGCACGAGGTTTGAATCCACTACTTGATCACAAAAATAAAAAACAAGCCCGACACTTTGGGTTTCACTAGAATAGCTCCATAGAAGGAGACTATCAATGGAGTGATGTCGAAAGTGAAAAAAACACCAAACATAATTCGATCAACTACTGCAAATAGGTGTGCCACGATCCAAGAATAAAAACCAAAGAATAAGGCAAGGACACAAACTCAGAGTATCACGATCCAAGAAAAGCCAAGGTAACAAGGCAAGGACACAAAACCTAAAGAAGTAGGATCAACACCACACCCTCCCATACTGCTGAATGGGTGGAGTGATGCTACAAATCTGTATGAGTTGTTAAAACAACTACTCAAATAATGACAAAGTAACACTGGACTTGACTAGAATAGCTCCCCCATAAGAGAGACAATCAACATGCCAAAAGTGTCAAAAATACAGATACAAAATATCTCAACAAATAATAGAGATCCACTACACTGCTAAAGAAAAATGCTCAAAACAAGAAGCATCATAATGCAGAAGGTATAGAAAGTGGAGCAAGAGGCCTAATGGTGGAGGAGCCATGCCTATAGAGTCCTCTCAATGAATGCCTATGTTGCCGCCATGAGTGATCAAATATCCACCCCAAATCAACACGGATGGATGAAGAAGATGTCTGCATATGACTTGGTGCAAAATGCACAATGGGTGCATGCAAAAGAACATTAGAATGTGTGTCGGGTTGATCATGTCTGAAACCTAAAATCTCAGGTTTCTCAAGCCTAAGTGAAGGTACAGAACTCATGTGTTGCTCATGATCCTCGGAAAAGAGCGAACAAAAAAGAACAAAAAAGGAGCAATGAAGTATGTGTGATCCCAATGTCATGACAAGAATTCCACTTAACATATGGAATAGAGGAAATAATACCCTGTGAATGTCTACAATGACTTCTCTAGTGAGACCCATAGAACAAAGCATGCGAGAAATGAATGTAGTGGTATGTTTCTTAAAAAATCCATGCATTTGGCGAGAAGAAGTAGAATACAAAACATGTGTAATGCATGTAATAGACACGAGATGTGGAAGAGCATGCGATAACAAGCTCTCACGGGTTTAGAAGCATCAAAAGCGAGGTTCGAGGCTCAAAGAATGGTAGATCAATGTCGGTGGGTACAAGAGCAACAATTGAAAGTGGACTAGGAGCATGGATATGGTTGTCCACTGATATGATAGTGATGTTGTAGGCTAGCAAGTTTGTTCTGCGGGAGTGTATTATTGTATCCTTATCATGAATGAGTGATTGTAGAAGAGAATTTCACTTCTTGAGTGATCTATTTTCTTCCACAAATTTTATAATATCCTCTTGAAGTCCACACACTTTAGAGAAAAGCATATCATTCTCAGAATCCATGATAGGTACAAATTACAACTCCCAAAAGTTTAGGATGTCGGGCTCAGCCGAAATTACATCCACAATTGATTACAACACTCCTCCATATTTAGCACTTTATAATTATAGTACAAGTCTCAAATAAATATTTCCAATGGAAAGAGCACAAAAAAACAAGCACTTTTGCAAAAATGGCACTTAAAACCAAGTTACCGATCAAAAGTTACAAGCTTTTTAATATTTTGCTCTGTTATATATTTTAGTTGCCGATAAAACAAAAGAAATTGTTGTTGCCTTCACCACACATAAAATTAAAGGGGCTGAAGCTAAACACCTGCTAGTAGGAATCACAATATTTAAGCCCTCATACGACCATACCATATGACTAAGGGCTAAGGATTTTAATGGGTGAAAAGACCTCCTACGTGCAAACCGAAAACGCTATGTTGCAATAAAAAATACCCACATCTAATCTCAAGAAACCCATCAAAACCGAATAAATACAATCATGTTCTTTTTATCCTTGGCTCAATCACGAGGCACACCTATGTGCTTCTCTGCAAAAATTAAAAAACCACAAAAATGACTACCTCGGCGACATTGGTGAGCTTACGGTCGATCTTAGGGTTTTCATGCCTTTTGGATCCAATGGAAGCCTCTGTTTTGCATAAAAATGCATGCAACAACAAAATACAACCAAATCCCAAATATATGAATACACAAATAATTTATTTACAAAATAAAACTTACAAACGAGATGTCAACAACAATCTCCAGCTCTGATACCATGAAGGAATGATAACCAGATCATACCAAGCTAAGAACACATATGCTAATCAAACACCATGATCAATAAGATGAAAGAAATTCACAGAATAACTTTACATAAAACCTTTGCAAACAAATGAGAAACAATATCATATATTATTATGGAACTCAATGCAATACATTGAGAATGGGCCTTGCTTAAATAGGCAAGGAATAACAATCTAAGAACCAGTCAAGGTCGTAGATCAAGCCATAAATCAAGGAAATAACTAGTCATCAAAGAACTAGTCAAGACCATAGATTTAGGAGAGAACTAGACATCAAGGATCTAGTCAATACCATAGATCAAGGAAAGAACTATACCTAACAACTAGATAATATCTCCTAATATCTAAATAAGATAAAAGAAATATCCACACACATAAGTGGGTGAGGATAAATACAATAAAGGTAAATAAAGTACCTAGGTGAACATGAGCTAAGGTAAATACCTACTCTAACATCTTAGTCCATGCATAATAGTCACTAAAGATATTAGGCCAAAAAAAACGAACCTTCATAATTCTAAGAGCTACGACTCTCAAAGAAAAGTGGCCTCGACTTCCCATCATGGAACTCATGTAATATTTTCTCGAGTTTTATTAGTTCCAATACACCGTAGTAAAATACCATTCACATATTTCCTAAGCAAATCACCATTAATAAGATTGAATGGAATGGACTGGAGCCTAAAATACCTTCTATTAGATTTGTTTAATCCCCGAGGACATTGGCCTATTTGGAGGAAGTTGGTAATATCCCGAGTCCAACAAGGTGTGGGTATAACATTGCCTTGTTTTTCTTGATCATCTTGGAGCACTAGAATGGATTATTCTTCATCAATTGACTTTGGGTATTATTTTGAGACTAGTTATTCACAAGGCCCTTGCCTCTAACAGTTTATTAATCTTGATATCAATTCCATACTCCATGATCTTGGTTATCCGGTGACCCTATTCTAATTTAAATCCTTGTTTAAAATAAAATCTTTCACACTAGCATGGGTGACTAGTAGATGGATTTTGTTATTGGACAGTAGATGTCTAAATTTATTCAAACTCCTTATTACGAAAGGACATGCCTACGAATGATGAATATCTTACCTCTTATTCTTCAAGGCATTGTCTGAAAAAACAATGGGTTGCTCTAGTCCTCCTTGATTTAGTTGTACTAACATGCCTAAATTTGTCTTTGTACCTCTAAATGCATACAAGATAAAATCCTTCAAGAAATTTGGATTTATAAGAGTGGGGCCTATGTAATGGCCAAATTTATAGCTTCAAAGCTTTCTTTTCCTTTAGTATTCCATTTGAAAACTAGGTTTTTCTTTAGCATTAAAGTAAGTGTCTTGAAAAGATTAGCAAATTTTGGGAAAATGTTTCTAACAAATTTGATTCTCCCCAAGAAAATTTGGAGAGCCTTTTTATGACTAGAAAATGGTAATTCCATAATGGAGCTGACTCTCTCTAGATCAATAGTTATCCCTTCTTTAGAGACAATGTGACTAAGGAGTTTACCTTCTGAGCTAATAAAATACATTTCTTAGGGTTAAGAGAAACTCCAAACTCCCTGTACCTTTTGAAGACTTTCCTGAGATGAAGGAGATGATCAACTACATCTTTAGAGAATACTGTAATATCATCAAGATATACAAGAACAATATTGTTAATTAGTCCTTTGAATTCCATATCCATGGCTCTTTGGAATGTTTCTCCAACATTGGATAAGCCAAATGGCATTTTCCTATAGGCATAGGTGCCCACTTTGTGGTGAAAGTTGTCTTGAATTGATCCTCTTCTCTCACCATGATCTAGTTGTAACTTGAATACCCATCGAGAAGAGAAAACCTCTTAGAACAAATCCTACTTGTAGAATTTGTTCCATTGATGGAAGTGGGTAGTGATCCTTTAAGGAATCTCTATTTAGATCTTTGAAATCCACACACAACCTGATTTCTCCATTTATTTTTAGAATGGCACAAGGTTTGCAACCTAGGATGAGTGCTTGATAGGGAAAATGATTCTTTCTCAATTAGCTTGTTCAATTCCTTCTTCATTAGAGGCTCTATGTGAGGATTAACTGGTCTTTGTTTTTTCCTAATGGGTTTAGCTTCTAAATCTATTTCAATAGTATGTTGAGATAAACTAGGATCAAATCCCCTAATATCTTCATAGCTCCATGAAAATATATTAGGAAATTATTGACAAAGTTGTATAAAATCATTCTTTTCTTGTTGAGTATTTACCTTGCCAATTTGGAGTAATTTTCCTTCTCCAACTAAAATGGACTCTGAATCTTCACCTTTGACCATGATATTTTATTTCTTTCTTCTGAATTGGTCATTGGGATTGAAGATGGATTCCATAGTCACTAGACCCTTTGGTAGTTTGTTTGATCGAGTTAGACCACCGATCTCTATATTGTTTCTCCAATTTGTATTAGTTCCTTAAGGAAAAATAAGCCTCTCCTTGAAGGAAATGGATGATTTGTTGATCATTATCAAATACCTACCAACTTGTGTTATTATCTAGTATAGCAGACCTTACTATCACCTTGATATGTGGTTGAATCTTTTCCTTCTTGATATCCTCAGCAATGTCAAATGCTGCCCCAATTGCTGCAAGTTTGTCAACAATTTCATTTTCGCTTTTTTGGTATGGAATTGATGTTGAATGCTTCAAAATATTCTACAAGATCACATACCCTTTTCTTATTGGATTTAGTCTCTATTATCATTGCTTTTTTAGCAACCAATCCCAAACATGCCAGCATATCATCAAGATTATTCGGAGCTCACTTGAGGCACGCGTAGATGTCGAGCCCTCCTTTATGTGAGCTTCGTGAGAATGTTCTTTCTTACACATGAATGTATTGTGAATAGAGGGTAAATGCACTCATCCATGGGATTTTACATGTAAGAACTAAATCCTAGCCTAATAAATTGAGCATTGATTAACATGATCAACTAAAGGAAAATAGAATCAACCCATGAATATCATCAAGAAAACCTATAACACACACATGAATATAAGGGAAAAACACATATCAAGATTCGCTATAAGAGTGTTATAGAATTACTTCATTATATTTATGAACTAAAGTATGGTGGCCAAGATTACATCAAAAAGAGTTCCATTCATGGAAATGTTCACACTAGTAGAGCTTTCTTTACATAACAAAGCTCATCATTTTTCATTTTTCACCCTCTCTCCTACTTCCTATCTATCCTTAATTCTCTCCCTTTTTTCTCTACAAAACCATCATCCCCATAGAATAATCATCCTCCTTCCATCTTAACCACTCATCATTCTCTCCTGCGAAATCCATGAGGGAATTTGGTCATGATTTCTCTACCACTACCCAGGAATATGCTAGGTGTCACCATGCATTTCCCTCAATCGAGTGCCTTCTAGTATGCATGTGTCAACTAATCCTTAACAACCTCAACTCCTTATCCTTTCATGATAACCATATTGATGCCCTAGAATATCCTTTCCTTGATCCATAAGTCTCCATAGCTTATCCACATCTGTATCTGGTCATTTTTCCATTCGCTCCCTATGCACGTCTTTTCATGTTGTCCAAAACTTACTAAGTCCCGACTCCATCTTTCCTAGGTGTGAGCCTTCACGCCTCTCTAAGAACTATTTCTATGCGTACCTTCATGCCCTACTTCTGTGTGCCACAAGGCTTTGCACCTTAGGTACTTAGTTACTTTTAGGGGTCCAACATCACCCCACACTAAATTGGTTGTCGTCCCGGAAAACCTCTGCGCTTCTCAAACAAAACTTTTGTCGACCAAAACTTGTGAGAGTAAGAATGTTGCTCTAAATAATAAAGAATAGTGGTAGAGAAAGAATTTGAGTATATAATTGAAGAATGGGGGAATGCTACACGAAAAATTTAAGGAGTTTAGGGAATTCCGTGTTTATCTCGTCCTTCAATTTCTCCTAGGCCTTCAATTTTGATAAGGCCTTTCCGATGCTTCACCTACAATACTAGGCACTTGGTCTGGGATGATTTCTTCCACCTTCCCTTTCAACATGTTAATGGCCATCCCTAGCTCTACGTAGAAACCCTCAAACTCATCCATTCATTCAGTGATGGAGTCTGAGCTCACCGATTCTAAAATCCAACTTTTCATACTTTGTCTTGATTTTCTCCTTCTAGGCCTTTGTGTTAATGACATACGTGCACGCTCCACCTTGTTAGTGGGGATGGTATCCTATAACACTTTGAGGGATGCCTCTTCCTCTGTCACCCATGCATCGATAATTGGCTCACATTTTCTACAGCTATTGAAGCCCCTATCCACCAGTATATTCTCCTCCTTGAGTTGGGAGAGAAAATATTCCAACTCCATGATCTAGGCTTCAATTGCAATGTTTTGTTATTATTTTTCCTTTGCAAGATCTACATCTTTAGGGCCCTTGCTATGCTTGATGTTAATGAGTAACATCCCCACGAGGTCCTCAAGGTACTCCATCTCATCCCTATAATTGGTCCTATCTGGCTCACTGAACATCGAGACATTTTCCCATAATTTTTTTCATGAGGGAGCCAGCTCGGTCATATGCCTCCTTCATCCACGCATGTTCTCCCCTTAACCCTTGGTGCAACCTATCTATTTCCTTCTCCTTTCTCTTCCTCTTTATGATCAAGGTCCGAATAGTGGCCCTTGTATCTAGACTACGTCAAATTACCTTTGAAGACATCTTTTGCAATGCATTACATGCTGCTCGTCTATTAGGTGGTTAGGATCCACCAATTTATATGTATCTCCTCCCTTATTCTTCTTCAAGTGAATGGTATCAATTGCATGATCGTTGAACTCAAAATCATGTTCCTTGGCATGGTAGTAAATGGTATCAATCGCACACCCCCATATTGATCTGTCAAATCCCAACCATGTAACTTTTCTAGTGGGAGGCTGGTATGGAATCTTACACACAAGACTTCATGGGATCATCCATGAAGTCCATGTGTGGGGACATGGGTGTCCACTTCTTCCTTATAGCTTTGCACTTGGTTCTTTACTTCTTCACCCTAGGGTGAATCCCTTATCCTCCTTTATAGTAAAGGAGTCCCATTTATCTCCCTTTGGGTTGGTGTTAGTGGTGTAGCAGCCCACCATGATGGACTCTTCTCAAATCCTCTGAGTTTTCTTCTCCTTCTCCCTGCACCTCACCTACATCTATGGTCTCCACCTTAGCCTCCTGACCCTCAATTTCTACTTCTAATTCTGCTTTAAAAGTGGTGGGGTATTTTTCCTCTCCTTCCTCTGAGTCTGTTATGGGGCTTGATGCATGGTGTCTTTTGTCTCTTTTCTTCAAGATCTTCCTTCTCTTCCTCCTCCTCATTCCCTGAAAATAAAGCCTCAATGTCACTTTGTACCTAAGTTTTGGTGCCCTTGCTGCCATTCTTGCACATGTATTACTTCCTCTTTCTAGAGGTATCCAAACTTTCTTCATCTTGTTATTCTTCCTATTCCTCATGCACTAATTTCATGGGTAGGATTGGCATCTCCGTGGATTTGGAAATGGAGAGTCTATAACCTCCACCTCAACCCCTCCTTGTGTTTTGGGGAACAACTACACAAAAACCCGATGGACATATCCCTTGATGGTAACGTTGGCTTGTGGGTGTAAGTCCATAAAATATGGTTCTAAAACTTTGACGTAGGTAGGTTGAGTGTCATACTTGTATGTAGTGCACAACATGTGGACATCAACATCCACCTTGTCTACATAAAAAATCAACTTCGTGCATCCTTGATCTAGTTGATGGTACACTTCATATATTTGGTTGTGAATGCGAAGGGGATTTTACACCATGGCCCCATCTCTCCTTTGGCCATCATAAACCTTGCTAGGCAAAAGTGTTGGGTAACGAAAAATTTTACCTTGTCTCCAACAACTTGTGGTAACTCATGGGGAATGTGCCACTCATTCTCAAAAGCTTCACACAATTTGCTCAAACCATATATTCATCTAAGCCTTGTAAGCGCTTGAGATGGTCCCATCACAGGTTAATTTTGTGAATTGGACTACAGGGGATACGTGCACGGGTAGGAGAACCAAAATGTTCTCATCTTGGTCCATCTTAGACACCAATCTCATAGAAAAAGATCAAAAACAAGATGGAGCCCCAAGTGATTTTCACTCCTGCCTCATTTTGTACCCATGCCTCTTCGATAATTCCATTTGCAATGAATTGGGAAAATTGTAGTGTACCCTCTTTGATACCTTATAGACCATGTACAGTAACCTCTGGTTAATGTCCATCCACCTTTCTAATGTGCCCAATTTATAGCTAATGATCCAGGAGGTGACTCTCAATGATGGGCCTAGGAGATTTGCGATTACACGTGCCCTAGCCCCCTTCTCATAGTTTAGATTTTTGTCAACGCCTCAATCTTGGCAGTGGCACATAAATCAAGTGCATAATCCTCTCTAGTGTTCTGTAGGTTTATAACCATCCAAATCAAATGGCTTGTGATCCTCACTCTTCTTCCCAAGAAGTAGAAGAAATAATTGTGCACACAGTGACATTAACCACTGAATATCGGGGTGGGTTTTGTAAATAAGGAAACTCCCATATTTGTAAAACTCCGGTCTTTTGCGGCGCTTACTACACTAAGTCATGAACCTTAGGGCTTCGAGCTCGTCCATCATCAGAGTGTCGACACTAGGTCCACCCACATCATATTTTCATTATCGGATGTTCTATGGTTGTATTCACTGATCTTGCATTTGTATAGCTTTGAGATCCACTTTTCGTCCTTAATAACTCTAGGAGGGTATTGCATCTCTGATTAGATATCCACGAGATCCTCCTTTTCCACCACTGGTTTCTTTGTTTGAGCCTTCTTTGGTGCCATCTTCCTCTCCTTTTTCATTCATTCCCTAGGTGTTATGTTCTTTTATTTTGACTACCCTAACTCAACAAATTCCCTGCTTCTCTTTCATGCCACCTCATTCCTGCTCTGTTGTCTTCTTCCCTTGGTGCTATGTCACAATATTTTACTATAGATTTGTACAAGTCCACTCATTCGTGATATTACATTGCGTCACTCCTCTTCAAAAAACCTTCGTCACACTTCGAGCTTAGGAGTAGAAAATAAATTCTCTGAGGAAAAGTAGTCAAAATAACTATTATTATCTATTATTTATACTTTATTGATGCCTTAGAGTTCCTCGACCATGTGTCCTAATGTCATTTTTGATAAATTTATTTATTTCACTTAAGTCAAATTTCGTGACTTCCCCTCATGCTTTTTAGCTATAACCTTTAGGCACTCTAATACCACTAAACTGCCACAGAACTCCTTCACACGTGTTGTCGTGCCAAACCTCATAACCTCTGTGTCATCTACTAAGTAGTTTCCCATTGTACTACGTACCTTATGTCATCTTGAATGATCCATTCCTTCTTTTGGTCTTCATATTATTTCAACCCACCTTCATAACCACACAAATTTACACACCTTATCCATTATGTTGCTCATTCTTTTGTCTTCGCGTTAATTTTTCCAATAGTCCATTGTCAAAGAATTTTGGCCTCCATGTTCAATATAGATCTTGCTTCACCCCACACAAATTTGTATGCACAGTCCCCTACACATAAAACCTATTAGTAATTAGCCACCGATGCACCAATGTGCAACACAAAGCCAAAAATGACAACAAAGGAAACAAACAAAAGGACTAAAATAAATCTAAACTAATTGGCAAAATTGCCTTATTTTTTACTATACATAAGCCTTATTTATAGTAGGGATTCAGCCTACTCCCATTGAAGTAACTTGGTAACCTTGTCCCATCCAATGCTTGTAACTGACATGCACCTGAATCAAGGATGTACAAGATGATGTATGGTCATAACTAATGGAATTTCAGTTTCCTAGGATGGTGCAAAAATTTAGAGTCATAAAGCAAGACCATCTTCCCAACCTCGAATTTTTCTTTTGATATGATGATCATGCCATGTTTTTTTCGTGCCTTCTCAGTCTTCTGACTCCACCTAGCAAGTGATCAACTTTCATCCAACTGCATTAACTTTTCCATGCACTCTTGTAGTGCTTTCTTGTTAGCTAATCTCCTGCGTGTGTAATACGTAGAGATGGTAGCATAAACTCTACTAGTAAAACAACTTCCACGCCAAACACCAATTGAAACGGTGTGGCCTTGTTCAATCTCTTGTAGGTTGTCCTATATGCCCATAGTATGGTTGATACTTTATCATCCCAATCTTGTCTTCCCACATCAAAAATTTTGGTCAGTGTGTGATTTAGTATCTTGTTAAATTCCTCAGTGGTTCCATTAGCTGTGGGTGATAAGGGGTGGTCTTGTGATGGGCCACCATGAATTTGGCCAAAAAAATCCTAACCGTCTCATTCAAAAATTGTTTGCCTCTATCACTAGTCAGGCTTAAAGGACACCCATACCTACTAATTATGTTTTCCCATAAGAATCTTGCCAATGTGGTTGTTGTGCAGTCCTTGGTAGGTGCTGCCTCTACCCACCTTGTTAAGTAATCATTACAAATAATTATATAGTGTGAACTAATCCTTAGTGCACTAGGTGAAATTGGTCCTACAAAATCAATCACCCACTTCTCAAATGGTTTTGTGCTAGCTATCGGTCTCAAGGGAATCTCATCTCTTCTTCTTAGTTTTCCAAGGTGCTAGAAAATGGTCACAAGCCTTGAAAAACTTGATACTGATCTAGGTAGATGCTTTCTCCTTAGCCCTTGGTCATATGGAATGGTTATATGAGGGCTTAAAGCTTGTGATTCCTACTAGTAGGTGCTTAGCTTCAGCCCCTTTAATTTTATTTGTGTGGTGAAGGCAACAACAATTTATTTTGTTTTAGTGGCAACTCTGATAGATAATAGAGCAAAATAGTAAAAAGCTTGTAACTTTTGATCGGTAACTCGGTTTTGAGTGCCTTTTTGCAAAAGTGCTTGTTTTTTCATGCTCTTTCTATTGGAGCTTTTTTTATACTTGCACTATATTATAAAGTGTAAAATATGGAGGAGTGTTGTAATCAATTGTGGATGTAATTTTGGTGAGCTCCGACATCCTAAATTTTTAGGAGATGCGGTTTGTACCTATCATGGATTCCGAGAATAATATTCTTTTCTTTGAAGTATGTAGACTTCAACAAGATATTATAAAATTTGTGGAAGAAAATAGATCACTCAAGAAGTGAAATTCTCTTCTACAATCACTCATTCATGATAGGGATACAATAATACACTCCTGAGAACAAACTTGCTAGCCTACAACATCGGTCCACTTGCAGATGTGCCTATTATAGTACCACATGTTGTGTATCCTACTTCTTCTCAAGCGCATGGATTTTTGGGAAGCATACCACGCATTGCATTCAGTTCTCGCATGCTCTGTTCTATGGGTCTCACTAGTGGAGTCATTACTGAGACATTCCGAGGGTATTGTTTCCTCTATTCCGCTTGTTAAGTAGAATTCTCATCATGACATTGGTTTTCGAGTAGATACTTCATTAGGAGCACACATTGATAGAGCTCTTTTTTTTTCTCTTGACTCTTTATGAGGATCATGAGCAACACATGAGTTACGCACCTTCACTCGGGCTTGAGAAACTTGAGATTTCAGTCGACCATGATTAACTGTCACACATTCTAATGTTCTTTTGCATGCACCCATTGTGCATTTTACACCAAGTCATATAAAGGCATCTTCTTCATCCATCTGTGTTGAATTGGGGTGGATATTTAATCACTCGTGGCGGCGACATAGGAATTCATTGAGAGGACTCTACGGGTGTGGTTCCTCCACCATTCGACCTCTTGCTCCACTTTTTATACCTTACGCATTGTGATGCTTCTTGTTTTGAGCATTTTTCTTTAAGCTTGGTGTAGTGTATCTCTCTTGTTTGGTGAGAGATTTTGTATCTATATTTCGATGGTTTTGGCATGTTGTGATATCTCTTGTGAGGGATCTATTTTGGTGAATTCCGGTGGTATTTTGTCGGTGTTCGAGTAGTTGATTTTGGGCAACTCATATAGATTTGTAGCATCACTCCATCCATTCAGTAGTATGGGAGGGTGTGGTGTTGATCCTGCTTCTTGGGTTTTGTGTCCTTGCCTTGTTACCTTAGCTTTTCTTGGATCGTGACACTCTAGATTTTTTGTCCTTGCCTTGTTGCTTTGGTTTTTATTCTTGGATCGTGGCACACATATTTGTGATTGATCGAATTATGTTTGTTGTTTTTTTGTGCTTTCGACATCACTCTGTTGACAGTCTCCTTGTATGGAGCTATTCTGGTGAAACCCAGTGTTAGTTGTTTTTGAGTTTTGTGATCAAGCAGTGGATTTAGACCATAGTGCACACCAAAATTCTTCAGCATTGTACGATTTTTTGAGCCGAGCTTCTTGGGATGCCTTGGAGTGGGTTTTTACTCTCTTTACTTTGTTGTTACTAGTTTTGGGTACCTTGCGGTGTCCCTTTTCCCAATTATTATACATGAGTACCTCATCAGGCCTAGTTACCGGGACTCATACTGTGGACATGCCACTTCTATTTTGGCCCCTAGCTTCACTTGAGGGGGGGTGTTAGAGTAGGTATTTACCTTAGCTCATGTTCACCTAGGTACTTTATTTACCTTTATTGTATTTATCCTCACCCACTTATGTGTGTGGATATTTCTTTTATCTTATTTAGATATTAGGAGATATTATCTAGTTGTTAGGTATAGTTCTTTCCTTGATTTATGGCTTGATCTACGACCTTGACTGGTTCTTAGATTGTTATTCCTTGCCTATTTAAGCAAGGCCCATTCTCAATGTATTGCATTGAGTTCCATAATAATATATGATATTGTTTATCATTTGTTTACAAAGGTTTTATGTAAAGTTATTACGGTGAATTGATTTCATCTTATTGATCGTGGTGTTTGATTAACATATGTGTTCTTGGTTTGAGTACGATCTAGTTATCATTCCTTTCAAAACTTACCCAGTTTGACAATGACTATAAAATCAAATTCTTAAAACAATAGGATGCATTGTTGTATGCACCCTTGTAAAATAGACTTGTTTACCAAATACTTCAATGCCATGTGGTCCATGTAGAATATAAAGGGTGTTTCCGGAAGATCTTGCATGAATTTTTGCAGCGCGTAGATCATTACAATGCTTTACACTCGAGTAGTAGTATAGTTTTATTATTTGGAGTTAGCTTTCTACTAAAAAAGCACATGGGGTGGCCAAAAATTCCTTCTCCAGGTTGTGCTAAGATTTCCCCAATCGCCATCCCTGAAGCATCAACATGTACATGGAATGGCTTATCTCAAGAAGGAAAGTGTAATATGGGCATAGTGATAAGATTATTCTTCAATTTGTCAAACATCGTCTGTTGCGCCTCTCCCCAATGGAATATATATCCGTGCTTCAACAATCCTTCAAGTGGCACAAAGATTTTGGCATAGCCCCTTATAAGATTTTGGTAATACCTGTATGCCCAAGGAATCTACATATTGTGCTTAGGTGGTAGGCTCCCCCAATCCCACAATAACGACAACTTTGGTAGGATCCACTAGCAAACCTTCCTTACATATGATATGCCCCAACAAGGTTCCAAATGGAGTAGTGAAGAGACATTTCTTGATATTGAGGGATATGCACAACTATCGACATCTTTTAAACATCAGCCTCATATTGTCACAATGGTCCCTTACTAATCCATATACCATCCAATCATCAAGGTAGACTTGAAGAAACTTATGGATGAAGTCTTGAAATTCTGCACTGATAATGCGGAAAAACACACCGAGGCATGTTCTTCAGTCCAAAAGGCATGATTGTGTAGGAAAATATTCCCCATTCAGTGGTGAACGTTTTCTTTTCTTGGTCCTCCTTTGCAATTCTAACTTGATGATATCCTAAGAAGCCATCCATGAAGGAATAGATCTCACACCCAACTACTCCCTCTAGGATCTCCTCGGTAAAAGGGGTTGGAAAGGGATCAATTACACATACCACATTTAAATCCCTGTAATCAACACAAATCCTTATCCTCCCATCCTTTTTAATGCTTATGACCATTGGGCTTATCCATTCTGATTCCTCTACAACTTCAATGATGCATGATGCGATCATTTTTTCTATCTCCTCCTTGACCCGGATGCACAGATTTGGATTCATTCGATAAGGTCTCTTCTAAATTGGGCACACTCCCTCCTTTAGTTTGATTTGAATCTCTCCTAAAGAGTGGTGAACTCCCTTAAGCTCATGGTACCCACACAGAAATAAATCTTGAAACTCATGTAATAGATCAATGATCTTTGAAACCTTTTTAGGTTCCATTTTTGAGCCAATGTTAACCTTCTTTGTTTTGAGAGGTTCATGGTAGGTGCATGCTTTCTCATCAACACTATCTATTACCTCGTGCATACCCATAATATGGTTAACATCCAAGTTCTCCACTTCCTCACCATCTATCACATAGACCAACTTTCCCTTCTCTTTCTCCATGCATGCACACTCAAGCTGTATCTCCTCTGATTCTTCCTCATTGAGCACACTTCTAATCTAGGTTCACCCAATAATTCTAGTATTATATCCTTTGCCATGACACTGTCTCCCATAGTTAGGCACTTAACAACCTGTAATGCCTCATTCACCAATGGCTTAGCACTTTGATATTCAAAGGTTTGAATCAAGTCATCTATTAACTCCTGCTAGTTCCCTGTTTGACAATGTAATTCTAAATAAATGTACCATGACCATGCATATCCTTGCAGTGTGGAATAGAACTTGTGCACCCAGAGGGAAGGAGGTAAATCCTCCATGCCTTCCATCCAAATCCTCTCATACTCCTTGACATGAGTTGAGGAAGACTCTTTTTCATCATAGACATAAATTTTAGTGGGCACATTGCTCTTGAAGAATCTAATAGAGAGTGAAATCCTCACCTTGTGCCACCCTATAAGATTGTCTTGATGCACCATCCACCAACGTGTTGCGGTTCTATGCACGCAGTATACACAAGCATGCTCCTTTCGATCTCACATCTCCATTGAGATTCCATGGCTTGCAGGAAAACATCAGGGTTGTTGTCCCCTATATAGATTGGTAATTGCTTCCCTCTCAGGAACCTAAGTGGGAGAGCCCTTATCACACTCGTAACACAGCCTCTCAATTTCCACCTAATTAACTCATAAGTCCCATGCACCTAATTTTCACATGCTACACTAGTGGTATCACTCATAGATTGAGCATCTTCAAACTGAATAACTCCTTCTGTAGGATTAATCACCTCAGGGTCCCTGATAGTGCACACATATATTCTATTAAGGAATTATTCTCCCAAGGGATCAGTATAGGGTGCTGACTTCCCATAAGTTAAAGGGATAATAACCCATTCTTCCTTGTTCTCAAAACTTATGTATCCCTTATTGAACCTTAGGTTCGCATTATTCTTATAGCACCAGCGGCACCCAAGTAATGTTGGAAATTTTTTTGCCTTAGCTATCCCCAAGACTTTGAAGTCTCGGTGAATTTTTCTCCTTGGATAGTGATAACAGCATCCTTTAAGACACCAATGCGCATTGCCTTTGTCTTATTAGCCATATAAAACACATTTGAAGATGGCTGTAATGGGAGCCTTCCCATTTGATTTTAGGTGTACAACGTGGTTACATTAACTTCTACACCGTTTGATCAAAATATTCTTAGGAGCCACCCGTCGACTATTGCATTCAAGGTAATATCTTTATCATAATCAATGGCGTAAGGGGGAAGGTTAGTGTGCATGACCCATCACGTGTGCTCTCCTTGTTATCTTAAAAAAATTGACAAGGAAATTTGTAGGTAACCATACCAAAAACTCTGTTTTGGTCCCCTAAAGAAGTCGATAACGTTAAAAATGGCTTAAAACTCCTTTTGAAAATCAAGTTTTTAAGAACTTAGCCATTTTTCAACTTCTTCCTTTGGCGCAGTTTTTTATGTGTCAACAATTCCAAAATTGTGCCTTTTCGGACTAGGTCTTGGAAATGTCACGTTGACATACCAAAAATTGTGCCACTTTAAATCCTTGCGCACTCATTTTTGTGTTGACATCAATAAAGTTGCACCCCTTTTATCTTTGCAGTACTTTGAAATTTTCATGTCAACATCCAGAAATGTGTGCTTAGCCTTTGGAAGCGTTGTGTTGACATCCATAAGGTTGCACTAAGGTGCACTTTTTGTCATGTTGATGCTCTAAAAGTCACGCCAAAAGAAGTTGGTGAAGTAATAAATGCCAGTTTTTCTATAAATATGCACCTAACACCTGTCATTTTCATGAATTGAAAATTGAAAAAATTGTTTTTCTGCTGCTACTGTCGACCATCCTTGTCACCCAGTGTCATTTTTTTGAGCTTGTGGACCCCAACATCATTCTTCATCATTTATAAATCCAGGTAAGTGGCTCCTCTCCTGGTTGTTGTTTTTGTCTTGTTTGTATTAGGTATTAGGGTTAAGTGTAAAAAATAAAATATGGAAGAAACACACCTAACAAATTATCAAATCGCTGAAGCCCTTTTGCCTCTCCTTCTAGATCTGCAAATCTAGAAGACCCCTACCTCTGAAGAAATCAAAACTCATCTTTCCCCTACCTACTTCCTTGCAGACAAACCCTCTCTTTACCATCTGAGAAATCCAAAAGAGAGAGGAAAAGAAATCAAGAATATAAGCCAAGCAATTGTTAAACTGATTAAAATCATGGTGCACTGTCCTTCCTTGCAACATCTCCCAAAATTGTGCCTTGGTGCACTTTACCCTCTTGCAACATGATATAAACCCATGCCTAGTTGAAATAATACTTAGCAACTTTTGTGGGGTGCAGGCACAACTTGCACAACATCAACATAAGATGTTGTGTGCTTCAAAACCGTGCCACGTGCTTTTTCCCTTGGTGCACTAATTTTTCTTGCAACATATTAGAAGTTGCACCTTGGCACACTCTAAACCCATGCAACACAAAAATTTTCAGCACCCAGCCAAAGCATATTTTTCAAAGGCACGGGCGTGATCTCCTTAACATCAACATAAGATGTTGCATGTTGTAAATCATGCCCCATGCTTTACCCTTTGGTGCTGCATTTTGTCATGCAACACCTCTCGAAAGTGTGCCTTTTCTAACCTTGGTGCAACTTTTCTCATGTAAACACTTGGCATAACTTTTTTCATGTCGACATCTTCAAAAGTGCGCCCAACATTTTTAAGTCCCTGCAGCATGTTGTGAACCTACGCCTTGCGCCCTAAGCCTTATAATTGCTCATTCTTCATTCTGCAAGCTTTCATTATGAATAACATGACAGTTGACATGGATCTTCTGTGTTGGACCTCCTTGATTATTCTTACGAGAACAACAAAGCATCCATCCTTGAGCTCACACATGTCTTCATCAAGTAAGAAACCAACTAAAGCTAAAGCTAAAGCTAAGCAGTTGGAACAAGAGATGAAGTATAAATATCAAAAATTCAGAATGTCGACTCATATGCAGAGTGCAGCCTCGACATCAGAGACTCTGAGCTGGGCCATATTGATATGGATGACTTTTGGGTAAGGACCAACCAGGCAAGCAATGGCCCATGGATGAACAAGTTGGTGGGCAGTGGATTGCACTTTGCAGTTGGGCTACCCGTAAGTGCCGTAAATAATGAGTTTATTATGTTGGTGGCCTGATGCTATAACAAAGACACTAGATGTGTTGAAAATAAAGAACAACAGCCCATCATAGACCTCATAGCTCGTCACTTGAAATGATCCTGGGCATTCCCCATCACGAGCAATATGCGAGAGATAAGTCTTAAAAGCGTAAGAAGGCCTAGGACGATAATGAGGATAAATGCATACAGATGATGAATGAGCTTTATCTAAAGAACAAGAAGTTGGTGAGTAGATGGCCACAAACCATCCACCGTAGTGACTTCAATGAGGAGTTGAGTGATACAATCACCTTCTTAAATAGAGTATTTGGGCTCCCTAATGCCCATTATTTCCACAAATGGATGCTAAGGTACGGAGACCATGAACAAGAATGCACCTAATCAGCATTTTGGCTAGGGAAAAATCATTAGTGACACCATCTCCTAAAGCAACTCCAATAAATTATAACAACTAGGAAGTTCTACATGAATTCCTACGTTGTATATGTTGACCATGGCGCAAGGGATTTCGTAGGGTTAGCTCGAAATGGGGTATGGCCCAGTCAAGATATATGAATTCTACCTAGAGCTAAAGCTCGAGGCCAACATTTCCCAGTTCTCTAAAATTAATGATGCCTTCTTTTATGAGGTAATTTGCTTGCTGAGACCAAACATGAGACACGGTCGGACCAACCCGAGTGTGATTGCTGCTATGAATAAATGGGGAGCATTGTTCACACAATTCCCCACATTCACATACCTCGAGCTATGAATTTTTAGGGAGGAGGCCGCGAAGCTGTCAAGGTTTTTAGGGCCAAATCTGATCCTCTTGGAGTTGTCAAGGTAGCTAATCACGTATCATGAGAAATGCATGAAAATAAAGAAAGGAGGAACCTCATTCCCCCTCATAGTTGGCCGATACATTTGCCCCACACTAGCCAAAGCATGGAAGATGTATGCTTTGAGCTATAATTGCTAAATTTGAAGCACAACTTCCTATCAAGGCCAACCTTCGATTTGTTGGAATTGCCTCCCAAAGGCAAAAATTGATCCCATCCATGTTCTCGAGATCGAGGACGTTTGGATCGACCTGACACATGAGATAGACATCAGGTGAAAGGATTACTCTCAGCTAACTCGGAGGAAATCATTCCAAAGGAATTCGAGAGAATGATCAAGAAGTTGATCAGGTTTACCTTGACATAGATGGGGATGATTGGCCATTCGTGGAGATCGACAGAGCCAAAGCACCAAAAACCATTCAGGAAAGGGTTAAGCCCACATTGCAGTGCACCGAACATTGGTGCAAACAGAGTGTTCTCACCTACCTCGAAGTTGATTTCACTACTTCTCCTTCGGGTAGAGAACCTCCAAGATCGTCCCAAATGCCAAAAGGAAAAGGAAAAGACAAGGAGGGTGAGTCAAGTAGACAAGAAGAAGCTCCTGAAGGCCTTCCTTCTACTTTTGAGAAGCAAGTGGTTGACCTGGTGTCTCTAGGTAAAGAAGAAACAACAAAGGTTTCAACGGATACATCCACCCAAGATGTTATCACAACTACTGACTATAGACTTACCAAGTGTTCCTTCTTCCATTTATTCTCCTCCTCCTGTCATTGAAGCATCTATTCCTATGGATGTATCTTCTCCTCTCCCTTCCTCCCTTCCATCTCCCACCTCTTCCATCTTCTCCTCTCTCGTGGATCTGTCACCTAGTATTCCTTCCATCCATTACTGGATCCCATACTGTTTCCACTTCCTTCTCTTCTCGTGTAGTAACTCCGGTTCCCACAAGTAGCGGTGTGTTGGATTGCTGTCAATTCCACAACCAAGTGTTTCGATATACTTCCCTAAGGCCTCTGTAGTTGATCCCCCTCTCACTCCGGTTTATTGTTCTATTTCTCTACTCCCACTCTCATAAGTCCTGGATGGATTTCGACCACTGAGTCAAAGCATAAGAGAAAGGTTCCCATCACACCCATGGACTTCTCTCACATGTCATTAGAAGAAGGGACCCTAGAAGCACAAAACAATAACTCACTTTTCAAAAATCACTTCGGGGGAGCGAGTCATGGAGATTAGTTACCCAAACCCTACTAAGGAAAAGAAGGATTTGTCTCCCATTAACTTCATAGTGACTTAATTCGCAATGGGGACCTCATCGAAAGCCTGTAAGGAGAAGCCTTATCTGCGGTGGATGCTCTCTACAAGAAGCTCCAAGAAGCAAAAGAGGAGAGTAGAATACTCAAGGAATAAAACAAACATCTCCTCCAAGCATTGCAGAAAATGGGCAATGCTCCTCTGTATGTTGCCGCAAACCCATCAAAGTTCTCGGTCGGGATAAGATAAATGAATATGTTAAGATTGGTGAACAAGGCAACACAGTATCATCCTGGATCGAGCGGATCCTAAGAGATGGTCATGAAATTATTGGGAAATTCACGGTGCTCTACCAAGATATAACTCAAGAAAATAAGGAGCTATAAGCGTGCGAGTTCCCTCTCGAAGAATTAGATAATGCAGTTGCGACAGCATGAAACATTTCAAGCCATGGTTGAATGCTCGGCTAATGACCTATTAAAATTCGGTGTTATCGATCACCTACGTGCACATAACAAAGCTCTCATCACTTTAGATTACATTGGGTTGATCAAATGGAATATATCCTGGAGAGAATAGATAATATCAAGGATGAAGCTCTGGATGCATGATACAAACATGCAACAAATGGTTACAAAAATGGCTTGAAATGCTCGGTGAATCATACAACTTGAGAGAAGCGAGATGATACATTCCGGTGCTTTAAGACTATAGTCACTCAAGGTTTGGCACTAGAGGTCACTTTGACCGAGAGTCGATCGATAACCTCTTGGCACGCAACTTCATTGGCTTTTTTATTGATGCGTGTGATACTTTCCGAGTTACTGACAAGCTCAAGAATGAGAAAGAAACTTACGAAGTCATGGCGACCATTTTAAAGGTCCGGATCGAGATCAACTTCAAGAAATGATCGGCAAGTTTATGGAATATCGGCGCAGTGTCACATCAACTCTCCCGATCGGAAGCAAGACACCAAGTTTGAGCAAAGGGATGATGAGGAGTAGTTTCTCGTCTTGTGTATGCTTTGATATTTTTGTAAAATATTTAAAAAGATTGTTGGCATTTATGATGACATCATCCATGTTGTACCATGGGATGTTGCCATCCAAAAACTTTCCCAAAGTCAACTTTTGACTTTTTAGATATTTTGTAAATATCTTGTAAGATATTTTTAAGTAGTGGTTGGTTTTCTTTTAACTTCCTTATTATTCTTCTTCTATAAATACTAGAATACTTGTTGTATTCGGGGTGGACATTTTTGTATGAAAATATAAGTCAAGAGAGAAAGACTTTGTGTTTTCTTGTATGAAGAAATATTAATACATATGTTTAGACTTTGTGCTTAATATGTGTGTTATTTGCATCAGATATTTCTTATGCTAGATATATGTTTTTATTCTGTTGGATTCATTCCTACTATTATCATATGTTCATCGAGTATTGCTTTAATTGTTTATGCAAGTAAGCTTGGCTCTATTTACTTCCGGCTCAAAACATAAACCATCGACCTTTCCATCTTGGAATCCATTTCTTTTCTCCCTTCGAGATCTACCCTCCTATCTTTCTATTCGTTGATTGGAACTAATTCTCTGGGATGAGATCCCAAACCCACGAAGTTAGAATAGTGTAGATTTGTCTGATTCTTACTTGATAGATTAGCAATAAACCAATTTCACTTTGTTGTCTCAAAGAGGGCTATGCCACTGCACATTATTGGCCTATTTCTCCATGACACCTGCCTAGCACCGGGTTTTCGGACCAACGGTTTTTGGTGACTCATTTGGGATCGAACTAAGGTAATAATTGAAAAGTTGTAAAAATCACTACCATATTGTAAATTTTAACTCTTTGTTAAAAATTAAAATTTTGCATAAGTGATCAAAAATAAAAATTCCTTATACAAATCCATAGATCTGGACCAGATAGGAGCTTTTAGTTCGCTGATTTTTTACAAAAACTTGTATATTTCAGTAGATTTGAGATTCTAACATTTTATGTTATTTTCAAAACCTTGCAAAATTCAGGTCAAAGATCTAAAAATCAGCTTTCTAAATTGACCCATTTTTATCCTTATTAATCTTTGTCAGAAAACCACAATCGGTTGTTATTAAAAAAGGGTAAAATTAAAATTGAAAAAGTACATGCTGCTGATTTTTGCGGAAAAAAAAAAAATCAGCAAGTACAAACAAAATATCATTGTAAATTTGCTCTTAATTGTTGGAAATCTGAGCGAAGGGTATCTTTGGTGGGTGAGCCATTTACTCATGGAAGAAGAGTTCATGGAGAAGTTCATCTAATTTTTGATCTACTTGAAGGCATAATTTCAATATCACTCACCTCCATGAAAGAGCCGGATTTCACAGGTGCCTCAGCGTCAACTTGCGGTGCTCTTTGGCTAAGTGGAACCACACTCCTGCTTGTGTTCTTTTTCCCCCTTTTCAAATGGAAATAAATCTTCCTATACCATGGGGAAATGCCATGGGTCCTCTAGCACTGCCACATCCAGTCAACCCCCTCCCTCACAGAAATCACAAAAATTTCCTAAAATTTGATGGGAGCAGAAATCAAAGCATGGACGCGCATATAGCTACGTTTATTATGTCATGCAACATTCTGGACATGACTCATGAAGGCGTATCGGTATGACTCTTCACGGAGACCTTGCAGGGCTGCGGCGAGTGGTTCCAACATCTACTAGCTGGATCCATCACCAGTTGGGCCACATTGCAGATCGCTTTTGAAGATAGATACAAACCTTGAGGACACTTTTGCATTATTGTCACAAATCACTCACATGAAGAAGGAGGCCAATGAAACCATGCATGATTTTATCACCCAATTCAATTCAGCGATCAATTGTGTCGTCTTTTACTGTCATGATGCCAACATTAGAGAATAAAAAATGTTTCTTCTTGAACACCATGAGTTCAAAAGTAAGTTTCTTACTTTTACGGGAATAGATACCGACTTGGCCCTTGCTCAAGCTATGGCCATTCGAGATAGAGGACAACCTTCTTATATTCGGTGAGTTAAGATGAGAGCCATCAAAATAAAATGCTTCAACTTCTTCTCCAGGCTACCTCATCGGATCCAAGCATTCTAGAAGATGGCCAATGACTTGCTCTCATTAAAGAAGCAATTGGTGAAACATCACCTACTTACTCCGCTCCAGGATATCCCACGAGAGGAACTTCACTGCAACAATACCCCTCAAAGGGCATGAGTTTCTGATGCTTCTCAAGGTTAGCAATTAAAGCCCCTCACAGTCAACACTTTGGTTGAAATTGAAGAAGATGGTCCCAATTACAAATAACCTTCATCGCAAGAGTGAAGATGATCAAGATGTTGGTGAACCAAGTGGTGACTCTACTATTGGGTATATGGAATTTGAAGATGAGGAATCGATGAAGAAGAGGATACCCAAGGGTATGTGAGCGAGACAATCATACACGGTTTTCACTCGCTCGTAAGGAAAAGAAGCAAAATTTTCTGTTTGAAAAACAAAAGGAAAAGGTGTGGTAACTCCTCCAACTATTGCAAAAAGAGGTAATCCCCTTCCTACTCAACCTCTATTTAACATTTTGTAAAGAAATCTTTTCCTCTTGTTTCTCCTCCGATCAACCTTCTCTCAATCCCATAAAGACCCGTAATCCTCCTCCACAAACGTAAAATGAAGGACTCGTTCCTTCATTAGCTCAACCCCTTGGTCGCATTTGATATAATTGATCACGCCAAAAATACCAAGATCGAATGTTTGAAGTTGAGTACCTTCGGTCCAACCAGAGCATCTTGTAAGATTAACTAAGTATATCCAAAGCCATGATATCATCCCTCCTCCCATTTCCCCAAAAGGAATTCTTCCCATCCATCCTACGTCTCATGTAAGCGTTGCCTCAACTTCACGCATCGGGAAAAATTGAACCTTATTTACCTATCTCTCACGATCAATGGTCATAAACTAAAAGCTGTATAATTGATTATGGATCTTCGATAATGTTATGCCAATAAAGGTTTCCCATGATTTGGGCCTCACACTTACCAAACCTTTTGGTAGATGCTACTCCATGGAAACCAAAGGTATTATTGATTGGTCAAATCAAGGATGCGTCATTTGCATTCGCGGCATTTCCCAAGAAAAGGGTAAAAATGACTATTCTCGTAGCTGATATTCCGAGAGCATACAAAATATTTCTAGGGAGGAGCTTTTGTAAAAAGTTGGTGGGAAATTCACATGGGTAGTTCAAATCCAAGATTCATTTCAAAGGGGTGATGCGAGATCTTGGAACTAGAATCACAATAGAAATATCTAGTCACCAACTCGATGACCCTAAAGCTCATATTATTTTCGAATCATCGGGGATGGGGAATTACTTCTATCCACCGACTTAGATAAAATGGATGTTCTTGTCCAAGAAGAGGATCTCAACAAATTATGGACATTGCGGTTTGATGGCGGTAGTGTGCAACAAGTGGATGTGGTCTTTGGGGCTATTCTAATATTTCCTAAAGAGGAGATTTTCCCTTTTTTTTTCAAGTTGTAGTTCTTCAATGCAAATAATACTACGAGTATGAATCCTTGTTACTTGGCATGCAAGCTATAAAGAGAAAGTAATCAAGAATATAAAAGTACAAGATGATCTTGAGTGATTGTCAATCAGGTAAAAGGGATATATCAAGTAAAGAATGACTGACTCAGACACTACCGCAATGTAGTATGGGATAACATCGAAGAGTTTGATGCTTTCTCAATCAAAGCAGTTCCACGAGCCCAAAATGACATGGCTGATTTTTGGCCATCTCATCCTCTCTCATGCTCCCTCACCCAAGGTTAAAAACAAATACATATACCATTGAAGTGGGTTTTCACCCAAGTGTGCCAGATAATTCACAACACTAGCAAGTGTTCAATGATGACAACCAACTTATCACTTTTTTGGAGAAAGCTGACAATTTCAAAGAACTCCATTTCGATGGATCAACTTCTACGTGTCGTGAGTCTCTCACCGGTCAAGCACATGAAGCTGAAAAAGAAACAGTGATACAACTCAAAGGAAATAAGATCCCTAAAGGCTTGGTTTCCTTAGAATGGTTATTTGATAATCATGACTGTTTTTCAAGAAAAAGTGACAGGATGATCCTTCCTCTTCTTCATAAACTAAATCCCTCAACTGGGGACTACTGAGAACATCCTCATTCCGTGAATATCGGCAAGTGTTGTACGCCTGAGGAAAAGCAAAAATTCATTAAGTTGCTGAAAAAGTACATGGATGTATTAGCATGGTCTTATGCTAATCTCAAGTCTTTTAAGCCAAAGGACATTCAGCACGACATTCTACTCAAGGATGACGTCAAGCCTTTTCATCAAAAGCAAAGACATTACAACCCCAAAATCTCAGGTACCATCCAAGCTGAAATTCAGAAAATGTTGGACACAAGAATTATTTTTCCCATTCATCACAGTACTTGGGTTACAAATATTGTGCCTGTGTGAAAGAAGAATGGTGAGATACGCATATGCGTGGACTTTCACAACTTGAACTAGTCATCCTTAAAAGATAACTATCCACTGCCAATAATGGATCAAGTGTTATAGGTAGTAACCGGTTCAGAAATGATGTCTATGCTTGATGGTTTTTTAGGTTACAATCAAATTCAAGTCACACCTGAAGATCAATTCAAGACAAAATTCACCACTCCTTGGGGTGCCTTTGCCTACTGATGAGAATGCCATTCGGTTTGATCAACGCCGGTGCCACCTTCCAATGAACAATGGACTTTACATTCGAATATATGATGGAAAAAGTCATCATAGTTTACCTAGATGACGACCGTGTTCTCCAAAAGATGAAGTGATCACTGCGATCATTTGGAACAAGTCTTGATCGGATGCCGAGAGCACAAAATTTCACTAAATCCAAATAAGTTATTTTTGGGTCATAGAAGGAAAGCTTCTTCGACATGTCATCAGCGAGAGAAGGAACTAAGATAGATGTCAAAAGGTTCAAGGCTATTGAGCCTTACTTTACCTACAAGTAAGGCTGGTGTCCACTCTTTCTTGAAAAGGTAAATTTTCTTAGATGCTTTGTTCTGATTTTCTTGAGAAGACTCGTTATATATCTAATATGATGAAAGGGTCCCAAAAATTTCGATGGAGTGAGGAAGGAAGGGCATCATTCAAAGACATAAAAACCTCTATCACTCGGGCTCCTTTTCTCGGTGTGTCTTGACTTTCAAAAAGACTTCATCATGTACGATTATGCTACGCACATACTATATCGGCTATCTTAATGCAAAATAAATTCAAGGATATTGAATCCTGATTACTTTCATGAGCTCTCCTCTTAAGCCTCATGAACTAAAAATGTCACAATTGGAAAAGCATGCCTTTTCCGTGGTAAAAGCAGTCAAAAATTTCCGCTACTACATTATGAATTCTCATACAATAGTGCTGGTTCCTAACACGGCTATTAACTCTATCATGACTCAATAGGAGTTAGGGAGCTTACGAGGGAATTGGATCGTAAAGGTCCAAGAATATGATCTAGACATAAAACCAACTAAGTTGGTAAGAGGTAAGGGCCTGTGTTAGCTAATGGCTGAAAACAAAGACTGAAGTACTGAAGAAAAAGCTGATCATGTTGATGAAGAACAAAATGAAGCTGGAGAAAGTGGATTCTTTACCCATGGTTCTATTTGTCGCGACCAATGACGAATGGTATTCTAACATCACATTCTTTCTCACCTATGGTGAGTGCCCAACTCACCTAACCACTAAGGAAAAGTGAATGGTGAAGCTAAGATCTGCAAGATATGTCATATGGGATGATGGATTGTACAAATGCGGAATTGACGGCATTTTTCTATGATGTGTTGACAAGCCATAGTAGATAAAATTGTTGAAGAGTTTTCATAACTCAGCCTGCGGTGGTTACTTATCCTCATCGATGTGACAAGGACATAAAATCATTCGGGCAGTACTCTGGTCGACGCTATTTCGAGATGCGACCACAGGTAGAAAAATGTGAACTTTGCCAACAGTTCATTGGCAAACCAAAGCTGGCTGCATTTCCCCTCAGGCCTATCATCATCAACGAACCATTCAGACAATGGGGAATTGATTTCATTGGAGCACTTAACCCTCAATCGAGTGTTGGACATAGTTACGTCCTAACAACAATGAATTACTTCATGAAATGGGTGGAGGCCATACCTGTCAAGCATGCCACTTCTGAAGTTGTTTGTAACTTCATGAAGGAGAATATCATTGTGAGATTTAGCATTCCAAACAAAATCATTACTGACAACGCTTCTAACTTCTCTTTACGGGAAGTTATTGGTTTTTGTTATGGATATGGAATAACCTTGGCTCATGCTTCTGATTATTATCCTCAGGGAAATGGTGGCAGAATCCAATAATAAGAAATTGGTGACTATAATAGGGAAGCTAGTTGATGAAAACCAATTGTCTTGGCACAAATCATTATACGATGCTTTGTGGGTGGATCATATGACTCTAAAGAGGTCTCTCGGCATGTCACCTTTCCAGGTGTTATATGGGATCAATGTTGAAATCCCTATCTCCGTAGAACTTCCTGCTCTGCGCTTGGCTCAAGCAATTGAAGATGAAACTTTTCAAAATTCCCTTGAAAAGAGGATTATGTACCTGATGGAACTTGAAGAAAAGTGAGTGAAGGTGGTTGACAAGATCAATGAACATCAAAATCAAGTTAAGAGGTTGTTCGACAAGAAAGCTAAGAAGAGAGATTTCCAAGTGGGGGATCTTGTTCTCATGTGGGACAAATGAATAGAATCAAAGGTATGCATGGGAAGTTTGACTCTCTCTGGAGAGGGCCATACAAGATCAAGCGGCTCAACGAGATAGAATAGTTTCTATCTCTATTATCGGGACGGAACCAAGCTCCCACTTCCCTATAGCGAGCAAACACCTAAAGATCTTTAGGAAGTAGAGCTTACTCTCTTCTTTTATGCAGTTTGCTTTCTTTGTGTGTTTGCTTTCCATTGTTGTGTGTACTTTTTCTTTCCTTTTTGGTCACCCTTATTTTTGAATCTATGTAACCCAATGGATAGGCAAATGAAAATATGGGATTCTCTACCTTAAGCTTCACTTAAAGATAGTCCCCAGAAAGAGCAGTTGTTATCCTGCAAAATTGACAAGGGCAATTTGTAGGTAACCATACCAAAAATTCCATTTTGGTCCCCTAAAGAAGTCTGATAACGTTAAAAATGGCCTAAAACTCCCTTTCAAAAATCAAGTTTTTTCTAAACTTAGCCATTTTTAGCTTCTTCCTTCGGCGCAGTTTTTTGTGTGTCAACAATTCCAAAATTGCACCTTTTTTGGACTAGGCGCAGGAAATGTCGTGTCGACATACCAAAATTTGTGCCACCTTAAATCCTTTAGCACACTCATTGTTGTGTCGACATCAATAAAGTTGCACCCCTTTTATCTTTGGTGCTGAAATTTTCATGTCAACATCCAGAAATGTGCACTTAGGTGTTGGAAGCATTGTGTCGACATCCATAAGATTTTGCTAAGGTGTACTTCTCGTTGTTTCGATGCTCTAAAAGTAGCACCAAAAGAATTTGGTGAAGTAATAAATGCGGTTTCTCTATAAATATGTGCGTGACACACAACAAGGAGCGGGTGCGATCTCCTTAACATCAACATGAGATGTTGCATGTTGTAAATCTGCACCCGCACTTTACCCTTTGGCACTACATTTTGTCATACAAAACCTCTCAAAAGTGTACCCTTTCTAACCTTGGCTCAACTTTTCTCATGTAAAACAGGTGCAACTTTTCTCATGTCAAAATATTGAAAAGTGCACCTAGCATTTTAAGTCCTGTAGCATCTTTGTGAACCTACACCTTGCACCCTAAGCCTTATAATTGCTCATTCTTCATTCTGTAATATTTCATTATGAATAACATGATGGTTGACATGGCTCTTCTATGTTGGACCTCCTTGATTCTTCTTGCAGAACAACAACATCCATCCTTGAGCTCACACATGTCTTCATCAAGCAAGAAACCAACTAAAGATAAAGCTAAAGCTAAGTAGTGGGAACAAGAGATGAAGTATAAATATTAGAAAGTCAGAATGTCTGACTCATATGCAGAGTGCAGCCTCGACATCAG
Organism: Taxus wallichiana var. yunnanensis; assembly: GCA_018340775.1. Lineage (NCBI taxonomy): Eukaryota > Viridiplantae > Streptophyta > Pinopsida > Cupressales > Taxaceae > Taxus > Taxus wallichiana. The sequence goes on along the minus strand of CM031240.1, from coordinate 811,946,856 downwards.
AGACTCTGAGTTAGGCCATATTGATATGGATGACTTTTGGACAAGGACCATCCGAGGCAGTAGTGGCCTGTGGATGAACAAGTTGGTGGGCAGTAGATTGTACTTTGTAGCTGGGCTGCCCGTAAGTGCCATAAATAATGAGTTTATTATGTTGGTGGCCTGGTGCTATAACAAAGACACTAGATGTGTCGAAAATAAAGAAAAACAACCCATCATAGACCTCACAACTCGTCACTTTGAAATGATCTTGGGCATTCCCCATCATAGGCAATATGTAGAGATAAGTCTTGAAGACTGCAAGAAGGCCTGGGACGATAATGAGGATAAATGCATGTAGATGATGAACGAGATTTATCTAAAGAACAAGAAGTTGGTGAGTAGATGGCCACAAACCATCCACTTTGTAGTGACTTGATGAGGAGTTGATTGATACAATCAACTTCTTAAGCAGTATTTGGGCTCCTTGATGCCTATTATTTCCACAAATGGATGCTAAGGTACTTGGAGACCATGAACAAGAATTTGCCTTATCGGTGTTTTGGCTGGTGTGAAATCATTAGTGACACCATCTCCCGATAGCTCAACAAGTTCTAACAACTAGGAAGTTCTACATGAATTTATATGTTGTATACTGCTTCTTTGCAAGCAACAAGGAATTTCGCATGGTTAGCTTGAAATGAGATATGGCCCGAGTCAAGATATACGAGTTCTACCAATTTTTGAAGCTCGAGGCCAACATGTACCGAGTTTTCTAAAATTAATGATGCCTTCTTTTATGAGGTAATATACTTGTTGAGGCCAAACATTTGACACGATCAGACCCGGCCAGAGTGTGACTACACTGCTCTGAAAAGAAATGGGGAGCGTTGTTCACACATGATTCCCCCACATTCACATACCTCGAGAGATATGAATTTTGAGGGAGAAGCAGCGAAAGCTGCCAAGGTTTGTAGGGCCAAATACGACCCTCTTGGAGTTGCAAGGCAACTAATCACATATCATGATAAGTGCATGAAAAGAAAGAAAGGAGGAACCCGTTCCCCCTCACAATTGGCGATACACCTTCCCACACTAGCAAAGCACGGGAGATGTATTTGAGCTAGAATTTCTAAATTTGATGCACAACTTCCCATGAGGCCAACCTCAACTCTGCAATATTTTCCTCCCAAAGGCAAAAGTGATCCCATCTATGTTCTCGAGATTGAGGACATTTGGATTGACTTGACACATGAGATAGACATCAGGTAAAAGGATCACTCTTGGCTGGCTCTAGAGGAAATAATCCACTATATGGCGTAGCCATTGTCCCAAATGAATTCCAAGAGAATGATCAAGAAGTTGATCGGGTTCACCTCGACATAGATGGGGATGATTGGCCATTCACAAAGATCGACAAAGCCAAAGCACTAAAAACCATTCAGGAAAGGGTTAAGTACACATTGCGGCGCACCAAACATTGGTGCAAAAAAAAATGTTCTCACCTACCTCGAGTTGATTTCACTACTTCTCCTTTAGGTAGAGCACCTTCGAGACCAGCCTAAATGCCGAAAGGAAAAGGAAAAGACAAGGAGGGTGAGTCAAGTAGACAAGAAGAAGCTCTTGAAGGCCTTCCTTCTACTTCGAGAAGAAAGTGGTCAACTTGGTGTCTCTCAGTAAATAAGAAACATCGGAGGATTCAACGGGTGTTATCACAACTACAACTGCAAAGGTACCGGTGTTCCTTCTTCCATTTATTCTCCTCCTCTTGTCATTGAAGCATCTATTCCTATGGATGTATCTTCTCCTCTCCCTTCCTCCCTTCCATCTCCCACCTCTTCCATCTTCTCCTCTCTCACAGATCTGTCACCTAGTATTCCTTCCATCCAATTACGGATCCTTACTGTTTCCACTTCCTTCTCTTCTCTTGTAGTAACTCAAGTTCCCACAAGTAGCGGTGTGTCAAATTCCCTATCAATTCCACCACCAAGTGTTTTGACATACTTCCTGAGGCCTCTGCTAGTTGCTCCCCTCTCACTCCCATTTCTTCTTCTATTTCCTCTACTCCCACTCCCATAAGTCTGGTTGGATTTCCGACCACCTGAGTCAGCATAAGAGAAAGGTTCCCATCGCACCCATGGACTTCTCTGTCATTTTGTAGAAGGGACCCAAGAAGCAGAAAGCAATAACTCACTTTTCAAAAGCACTTCGGGGAGAGAGTCATGAAGATTACTTACTCGGACCCTACGAGGAAAAGAAGGATTTGTCTCCCATAGACTTCACGGTGACTCAAGTCACAATGGGGACCTCATCTGAAAGCTTGCGAGGAGAAGCCTTATGCATAGTAGATGCTCTGCTGAGAAGCTATAAGAAGCAAAGAGGAGAAGAGAATACTTAAGGAGCAGAACACACATCTCCTCCAAGTATTGCGAAAAATGGGCAATGCTCCTCCTGTGACTACCGATGAACCCATTGAAGTTCTTAGTCAGGATAATATAAATGAATATGTTAAGATTGGTGCACAAGGTGTGCGGTATCATCTGGATCAAGTGGATCCTAAGAGATGGTCATGAAATGATTGGGAAATTCATAGTGCTCTCTTAGGATATAACCCAAGCAAATAAGGAGCTCTGAAGTAGAAGGTTCCCTCTCCGAAGAATTGGATAACGCATTGCAACATGAAACATTTCAAGCCATGGTTAGCGCTCGATTGATGACCTATTAAAGGTCGGCGTTATCGATCACTCATGTGCACATAACAAATTTCTCATCACTTTATATTACCTAGTTAATCAAATGGAATATATCCTAGAGAGAATAGATAAAATCAAGGATGAAGCTCTAGACACACAATACTGACATGGAGTAATGATTTACAAAAATGGCTCCAGAAATGCTCGGTGAATTGTCAACTTGAGAGAACTAGATGATACATTTCGGTGGTTCAATACAATATTCACTCAAGGTTTGGCACGAGAGGTCACTTTCGACCAAGAGTCGATCAATAACCTCTTGGCCTCGCATGACTTTATTGGATTTTTGATCGATGTGTGTGAAACTTTCACCGAGTTACGACAAGCTCAAGAACAAGAAAGAAACTTGCGAAGTCATTGGTGACCATTTTAAAGGTCCAAATCATGATCAACTTCAAGCAATGATCAGGAAGTTTATGGAATATCGAAAGCGCAGTGGCACATCGACTTTCTGATTAGAAGCAAGACACCAAGTTTGAGCAAAGGGATGATAAGATTATTTTCTCTTGTTGTGTATGCTTTGATCATTTTTGTAAAATATTTAAAAATCTTGTTGGCATTTATGATGACATCATCCATGTTGCACCATGGGATGTTGCCATCAAAGACTTGCCTAAAGTCAACTTTTGACTTTTTAGATATTTTGTAAATATCTTGTAAGATATTTTGTATGTAGTGGTTGGTTTGCTTTTGTCTTCCTTCTTCTTCTTCTTCTTCTTCTTCTTCTTCTTCTTCTATAAATACTAGAATACTTGTTGTATTCGGGGTGGAAATTTTTGTATGAAAAAGAAGTGAAAGAGAAAGACTTTTGTTTTCTTATATGAGAAATATTAATACATATGTTTAGACTTTGTGCTTAATATGTGTGTTATTTGCATCAAATCTTTCTTAAGTTAGATCTATGTTTTTATTCTGTTGGATTCATTCCTACTATTATCATATGTTCATCAATATTGCTTTAATTATTTATGCAAGTAAGCTTGGCTCTGTTTACTACCAGCTCAAAACATAAACCTTCTAACCTTTCTATCTTGGAATCCATTTCTTTTCTCCCTTTAGATCTACCCTCCTCCATTCCTTCTCTCCTACCTTTCTATTCATTAATTGGAACTACCTCTACTAGGATGAGATCCCAAACCCCCTGAAGTTAGAATAGTGCAGATTTGCTGATTCTGCTTGATAGATTAGCGATAAAATATTTTCACTTTCTTGTCTTAAAGAGGGGCTACGCCACTGCACACTATTGGCTGTTTCCCCATGACCTGCCTAACCAATAGTTTTTAGACTAACACTCCTACGGTGTGTGATACTTTTCTTGTAACCAATCCCATAGAAAAGGGGTCTTATTATCTTACCTTGGTATTTTACATACTTCCTTGACTTCATCCATATCCATCGTGGAGCTTCAACACTTTGGTCCTTTTCTCTAACTACGATGTAGATTTGCTCCTCAAGCAATGGATCTCTCCTTGTAGGCTTCATATTACATCCATGGTCTCTTGATAAACCTATTTCTGATGAGTAGGGTTTTGGTAATTTCTATGTACCACCTCTTCTCTAGTAACTAATGACCTTTGTTTGGGTGTTTCTCTCATGCGTGAAGCCTCATCTCGCATTGTTACCAAGATGGGTTCCAATACTAACTCACACCAACCCTTGGCATCCATTGCGATTCAAACTTCTTCACACTTACCATCCCTATGCCTTTATCCTTCCACTATTGTTGGCTCATATGTTCAAATAACTCTGGGCACTCCTCATACTTGTGCTTCTTTCCACACCAAGAACATTATAACAGATCAGGGAATTCACGCTTATAGTTCTTTGTAGACCCATAGTTGTAACAAGTTCCACATAGGAACTCACTTCTTCCACCTCCGTGGTTGCCTTGACCTCAAAATCCTCCATGGAAGCTTCTTTCACGGGCTCCTCCATCTGCGTGCCCTTCATAGTGATGACCATCATCCTTGGAATTGTTTGCAACGCTCATCTGATGCACACCAATATCAATGACATCATGTATCTGGTCAATCAATATATAATCCTTGGTGTCATGAGTAGTAGAGGTACAAATATTACAATAACAAGACACATTCTTATGGATCACATGTTGAAGTAGCGGACACCTACTTGCATCATGATCTCTGCCGAAAATTTCACGAGTCTACCGTCATGGCATGTACCGATCTTGAGGACAAATTTCCTTCGTATGCCCCTCTATTTCACATTCCATGCACCATAGTCCATTATGATGCTCATGCCTTATGTCCCCAATGTCATGTTGAACTACATGCTAACAATCGTGATATTGCATCACTACCATATGTGTGTCCCACACCATTTCTAGATGCGATACCCAAGCTTTTTGTACCCAAAATTTTCCCAAATTTCACTCCAGATGATATACCTCCAAACATAGGAAATGATTGTGCAACCTTAGATGTTCCAAATGAAAAGTTATACCTCCTAGGTAATTATCACTACTTCCACCAATAGAACTAAGTTAGTGTTACTTATTTCTAGATTTAGAAAGCTAAGCACCAATGGTTAGTCACTAGGTGGATTTAGATGTGTGTCGATGGCTCTCCTTTCTTCAAGTGATGATCTCTCATCACAAGCTAAAGGGTATCTCTTTTATGCTTACTAAGATGGCATAGCATAGGTGATCGAGGCTCCATGGCCCTTAGGTGAACCTTAATTCCTTCCCACAATGTCTTCCTCCATAAATCCATCACTTATGTAACTTTACATTGTTTATCTAACTCCCTCTAATGAGCTTTATTATACTTGAGTATTCTCTCTTCCCTCTCCTTTTCATCCACAAGGTTTACCACCTTCCTTCACCCTAACTTCCTCATCCATCGCTTAGAAGAAGCTTAGCGGCCATAAGAAATTATTCCAAACTCGGTATAATGATCAATGTCTTTATAGCTAAAGGGAAAGAACAATCCTCTTGGCTCCCTCAAGAACTCAAACTCAACAATATCTAGACATGAATATGTAGAAATCACGTACTCTAAGGTGTAACTCATCAACACTCTACTCCACCAATGATCAACAACATGTGTCCAAGTCGGATGAACATCATGCTGACTTCTAATACTCCTCTTACATCCATACACGAGGTCTATAGTACTATCTTTATCTAGATGCATATGCCAAAACCCATTCATACAACTCCACTGGAAAGCAACAAAGAAAGCGATACGAATCGTGATACATATGTTCTTCTACCCATTTACGTGCGTCAAACTTAGGTCCATCACTAAATCTCTGAGAAAAATCATCCTCCATGATTTTAAGCCATGCTTTGACACGGTCCAAGGTCAAGTTCTTTTTCATCATGCACCATTCTCATAACTTTGAAAAGAGGTCCGATAATAGAACCAAAATGTAGTCTCTATTATCACTTTGCTTGTTTCAATAACCAATCCCAAATGTGTCGAGAATATCATCCAGTTAGTTTGGAACTCACTCGAGGCTTGTGCATGTGTTGAGCCCCTCCTTTATGTTAGCTTCATGAGAGTTTTCTTTCTTAGAAAACAATATATTGCAACCAAAGGGTAAATGCACTCATCCATGGGATTTTAGATGTAATAACTAACTCCTAGCCTAATGCATTCCAAGCATAGATTAACATGATCAACTAAAGGAAATTAGAATCAACCCATGAATATCATCAAGAAAACCCATAACACACACATGAACATAAGGGAAAAACACAGATCAAGATCCGCTACAAGAGCGTTACAAAATTACTTCATTATATTTATGAACCAAAGTATGGTGGCCAAGATTACATCAAAAAGAGTTCCATTCATGGAAATGTTCACACTAGCAGAGCTTTCTTTACATCACAAAGCTCACCATTTTTTCATTTTCACCCTCTCTCCTACTCCCTATCTATTCTTACTTATCTCCCTTTTTCTCTACGAAACCATCATCCTCATAGAATAATCATCCTCCTTCCATCTTAACCGCTCATCATTCTCTCCTGAAATCCTGAGGGAATCGGTCATGATTTCTCTACCACTACCCAGGAATATGCCATGTGTTTCCCTCAATCGAGTTCCTTCTAGTATGCATGTGCAGCTAATCCTTAACAACCTTGACTCCTTATCCTTTCATGATAACCGTATTGATGCCCTGGAATATCCTTTCCTTAATCATGCAAGTCTTCATAACATATGCAAATTTGTATTTGGTCACTTTTTCATTCGCTCCCTATGTACATATTTTCTGGTGCCAAAACTTACCAAGTCCCAACTCCATCTTTCCCGGGTGTAATCCTTTACACTTCTCTAAGAACTATTTCTACACATACCTTTATGCCCTACTTCTACAATCCATAAGGCTTTGCGCCTTAGGTACTTATTTACTTTTAGGGGTCCAACACAAGCTTTGAATAGATCATTCTTGGCTGCATTTATCCATCAATCTAATTCACAACTAGCTCACTTTGTCCCCAAATGATTACAAGTTCTTCATATTATTCTTTCTTTCCCAATGTTATCCATGGATAAGGGATTCATACTCTACTATGTTATTAGAGCAACTAAACTAAAATATGAAAGCGAGTAATACTTCATACCTTTGGGGGACACACGCACTATTCCTCCTCCTTCACCTTGTCAACTTCTTGAACTATTAAAGAACATTTTCCAAACTCCATTTTCATCTTCATCATCTGGATTGGTGACACTAGGAAGAGGTGAATTTTCTTCATGCAGGTAGTAAATACCAAATTCAGCTTCTTCCATTTCCTTGTATGGATATTTTGGCAAAAAAAAATTCGAGGGGACAAATTGGTGGTTATCTTGCCAATGCTCTTGGATTCTAAGTCCCTCTACTTAGCTGGTGTAGCTACATATGTGCATGCATGAGTAAAAATGAGTTTTATCCTGTGGCCTTTCATTTGGGAATCCAACAAGGGCACTCCAGCGATACTTTGTGGAAAAATCTTGCATATATTTGTAAGAGAGGAATTTTCTAGGAAAGCGGGAAATAGAGTGAGAAAGTTAGAAAAGAGAAACTAAATGCAAGTAGAAAATCGAGACTTGCGTACACTAACAAGAAATTTCATTAAATACATTTGAATTTAGAAGATATCAAATGCGGATAACAATAACAAGACCAAATATCATTTAATGAGCACAAAGTACCACTAAACTCCTTGGTCATAAAAGGATAAAATTCCTTCTTCATTTATTGAAGCTCAAGCAAAATTATACATAACATAGAAATAGAAGACATTTTTGAGAAGGAAAATGGAGGAAATTTGCTATCTCTTTTCTCTATTCACAAGGATATCTCTCTCATGAATTCACAAAAAACAGCTCAATATCTAAGAAGTATATAGAATTTTTCTTAGAAGAAGCTCAAATGAGGAGCTTGTTACAATTTATAGAAGAGAAGGAAACTCTTCATCTTCTCGGTGACTTTTCAAATACTTTAATTTGAGATTAGGCATTCATAATCCACTTAACTATTTAAGTCCCTTTTATAAAATCAAGGTGACTTAAAGTTTACATTATGTTTATAAAGTCACTTAAAGTTATATTAAAAAGTGCAAACCTCAACACAAAAATATAACATTGATGAGAGAGAGCGTTGGGTGAGAAGAGAAGAGAGAGAGAAAGAAGAGATAAAGAAGAAGAATTATGTAGAAGAATGAGCCATTGCTGATGGATTTGATCTCGCTTCTGTTGGTTTCCACTTTGTGCTCTGAGAAGGCCTCTTTCCCTCTAAGATCTTTATTGAAATAAGTTCTTTGTAGGTTCCACATTTTGAATGAGGAATGCAAACACAACACAAGGTATATGTCCATCCATCACCAACACTATTGTGTCTTTTCACTTCTGAACCATGATGAATGTTTCTGCGAGAGGAAGTCGATGGTATCATTAGTGAGGAATATGGGTTGCTACCTCTTTCTTAACATATTCTTCAAATAGACCAATCAGCTTATCGAGAGTTGTATCCTCACCCATTGCAGGTACTCCAAGTTTCTAAGTTTTCGATTTACACTATCCTGCAATTTGTATGCTTGTTCCTCTTTTTCCTCTAGCTTTGTGATGGCTTGAATGATTTCCTTAATCTTGATTGCAGGCCCATGCCCATACACATGACAAGTCCTCTCGAGGAGTTTTAAAGACCTTCCTATCAAGCAACTCATGGTGATGAGTATTGCTCATTTCATCTACTATTGGGCCCAAAGGTTCCCAATAGTACCTTTCTTTCTCCAAGTCCTCCTTGAGTGTTCATGTCCTATTTGTTGTTGCACACATGTAAGTGAATAGTTTGACTACTTCTTGGAGCACTGACTTCCCTTTTTCAAAAATTGAGTTAATCCATTAATTATTCACTTGCCCTTGCATTATGAATTCATGTGTCCTCCTAATGGATTCTGGATTGAAGCTACTGATGGGTGTAACTTCCTCAATGGGAATTTTGTGGCATTAGGATCAACTAGACATTGAACATAGAATGATAGAGTTTCATCTGATATTTTTAGTTCATCAATACTATTCTTATACTCCTTATTCATTGCCACCATGTGAGCAGAAGATTTCTTATACATGTGCAAATATCCTTCATGAGTTTTCGGTCACGGTTCAATTATGCTCATTTCATAGTCAACTAGTATCATCTCATCTCTTGGCTTGATAACCTTGGGCGAGCTACTTCGATGTATTAATTACCCGTTTCCCCACTGCATAAGCTGTGAAGGCTGTATGTGTGAGATTTCTTGATCCCTTTTCTTTGGCTAATGATACAATCACGATAGATTAGGGGCTTCCACTTGCTGCATAGTGTGGGTGTTAAGGAAAATTGTTTCTGCATCGAGGAAACATCTTGTCTGAGACTCGGGCTCAATGGTAGGTGCATTAAAAGCTCCTATTATGAAGGAGGAGGAAACTCTTGAATGAGAGAGGCATGGGTGTCAACAAGAGATGAAACCTCTTGTGGTGTCTTGAAAGGCTGAATCTTGAACCATGTGTTCTTCATCCACTTGTGTTTACCTTGTGAATTTTCTTCCTACATTTTGCGATCAAATCTTCCTCTTGCGGTGATGCGAATGAGTCTTCTTCTACTAGTGAGTTTATTTGGTGTCTTATTGTGAGGAGAAGCCTCCGATTCTATGGAATTCCTTTTGAACTTTCTCAAAGAGTTTTAGAACTGGAAGTCACCTCTATGAATTTTGAAGATGACTAATGGGAGGCTTGCTTCTAACTTGGGGGAATTCCTCATGACTGGATGATCATGGTTCTCTTCTTTTGAAATCAATTTCTTGTTCTCCTCACCACCTTCTCAGTACACTCTAATATATCCCCTGATTCACAAACATACCAGTTGATTAAAGGTAAAGGGTACATCTTGAATACCACATACTCAGGATCATACGTCTCTATCCTATCATTGTGAAAAATATCTTCATACCTAAGAGAACTTGAATTTCCTCATCTCACTTATTTTCATTCTCATATGGTCCTTTTCATGCAGTTCAAATTCATTAATCAGATTGGCCCAGTATTCCTCAACTTATGGCTCATGTTGAAATTATGGGATATAAAAAGAGTTGGTCTCTTCTCGGATATCAAAATTAGGCTTGACAATGTAGGAATGCAAAGTCAAATGAGTAAAATCGGGCTCCAGATGAGATGCATCATTTGAGCTCTTACACATGAATACCTTAAGAGAGATAGGAAATGGAATCAACTTCTTCCTCCTAATTCTAATCTTTTTATTCACTTGAATGATTTGTGTGTAGAGCTTGAACAATGCAATTTGGTCACTAAGGTACTTAGGTAGCCTTAGCAGAGCTTGGTCGAAGCCAAAAACTCATAGGTAGGAGAAATTCAATAATTGTATGAAATAAGAGCCATATTTATTGATCACGGATGCCACTTGTGATGACATCCTAGCCTCCATATATCCTTCTAATATTCTAACAGATACATTGCTAACATGCCATTCACGTGAGTGAAATCCTATGGATTTCCTCCATCACCAAGCTTGTGGAAGTTTCTCAAACATAGGCACCTTGGCAAAAATGTTTTGTGTGAGAGCTAATCCTTTGAATGATATTGAGCTAGTGATGAGATAGACCAAGTAAGATTTCATGTAGAAATTCCTCATCATGGGTACCTAGAGTAGTTTCTGATGGAGATTGTCACTGATGATATTCCCCTAGTCAATCCTCTGCTTTCCTTTTGTCAGTTAAGTTGAAAACACCCATCTAGTCTTGAAAGTATCGATGTTTCCTTCTCTCATAATTCTCCGAGGAGAGTGATGGCATCCGAGGTATCCTTCTCGAAACTCACACCTTGGAAGGTTATTAAGGGATTCTCCTATTTTTAACCATGAACCAAGAAGCCCCTCGAGCGTATGCATCCATTGTTTCCCGATCGTAAATGAGGCCCTATATTTTGAGATGATGACCATGTTATGATGTCGGTATCTCAAAGAAAGTGAGATGCTTCTAGGAAATAACCACCATTATTATACCATTTTCAGCTTGAATGGTTCATGTTTTGGGCTCATAGTGGTGAGAGAAGGCTAGGACCAACTCAAGACTTTGAACAAACACTAGGTGTCTTGCGGTAGCAAACAAGCCATTGGTGAATATATGATCTTCAATCTTCTTTCGGTCTCTGGCTGTCATGTGAGTTCTAAGGTCATTCAGGTCCATGTACAAGACATCATTGTCTTCTATCTCATACTTGCAGGCGAAGGGTTGTGCCAACTTTTTTCCCATCCACTTTTGCTTCATGTTTTCCTTAGAAATAACAACTTACTATTTTTAGTAAGTATGAAAAAATAACTCCCTCAAACCTCAATTGAATGTTGACTCTAATTTCCCCTTCTCCCTATGTTTCTCGCTCATGCGGATCAACTTTCTAGTTTTATCGAGGTTGCATGTGGGACCAACTACTATTTTTAGTAAGTGCCAAAATGCATGTTTGAAGAATTCTCAGTATGATGCATCTTCATTGTCTCTGTCTCCTTTACAAGTTCTTACATTGATGGCTTTCCCAAAATAGAAGTCCCCTGTCTGCAAAAGGCACATTATTTTTATAAAGTGGGCTTACGGAGGTTGGATTGATGTGGAATAAAATTTTTCGATATTGGTTTTCCCCAATATCGCCCCTCTGAAATTTTAGGCGTACCACTCGATAGCTTATGATATTTTAAACTTTCAATTTTTTTCGACACTGTGATGCTTCTAGACACAACAACCATTAATGGACCTCAAAAATTATAGGTCTAGTTTTATCCTCTATTTGTAAAAAAAAATATTTTTGATATGGGTTTTTTTCTTCTTGTGCTTCAGGTGAAATCTTGTTTTGATCAATAGTTTGATTTGATGGGAAATCCCATTTTTTTCTTCGTCGGGTCGAGAAAAGAAGATTTCTTCACTGTGAATGTTCTGTGTAGAACAAGGAGGGATTGAAGGTTTGTTTCTAATGGTTTTGATAGAGGAAGTAACAACAAAAAATGGTGTGTTGTTTTTTGCCTTTGGTTTTGAGATTTCTTTGAATATCCGTTTCACGACAATGGAGATTTTCATTGTTTCTTCTTCTTCGTTCTTCATTTCTTCTTCTTAGCTCGATGAAAAATCCTTCTAAGACCTACATATCACCATGGGAAAGGTATTTTGATGCCTTGGTTGAGATGGTTTGAGCTTTGTATGCAATGGTAGAGTGATGGTAGAAGGTTGCGAGAGAGTGTGTGCAGATATGGTTGTGCACGAGAATGTTAGAAGTTAGAAGCGGGAAGTAGGTAAGTATTTAAAATTTTAAAATTTAGCTGAGAAGGGAGATGGGTGCATTTTTCAAGGTTTTATTCCCCCGACATGTGAGGGATGTGAGGGAAATCAAATTCCATGGTGAGAAAGGTGACGACACGTGGCGAGGATTTGTGACAAGGAATGAAAGCTAGAAAATCAGCTTTAAAGCAACGAAATTTGGAAGTTGGTCATATGGGTGACCAGAAGTCTCCCTTAGGGGATGGGTGCATTTTTAAGGTTTAATTTCCCTGACACTGTGAGGGACATCAAACTCCATAGCGCTCTTAGAGTGACACGTGGTAGAGATCCGGCGGCGGGAATTTGAGCTCCCCAAGCACAGGGCTGGAACTAGGCGATTCTAGAGGTTGCATGAGGATCCAAAGATCATATGGGGGATAGGTTAATTTTTCATGGTATGTCCACGACCTTGAGGGATGTCAAGGACACAAAATCCTTCCAAGCTCCTGGAGCTGACATTTGTCCTCCCAAAATTTGGCTAACTCTTGAAATCACTCCAGAGGGCAACTTGAAATGATGATAAATTGAGCTCCGATGGATGTTTTTGATGACATGTTATATTATACTAACTAGAAATGACATTTTAAATCCAATGGTAGGGATATCAGGTCTTAATTCTTCCATATAATCCCCTAAAAATCAGATTTTTAATTTGGTTCTCCACTTGTGCATGTGAAAATCTTCTTGCACACCTAATGCTGACAAAGTGTTGTGAAAAATAGAATTTGACCATATTTTAGGGCTTTTAATTATGTTTTAGATATGTTTTTTTGTTCTTAAATCCATCTGGAGCTCTCGGAGTCACCTTTGGAAGCTCAGCGGTTGTTTTGGCATGTGCGCTTTGCTCGAAGCACTGTGAACCTTAACTTTGGTAAAACTACAACTTCTTCGATTCCTTCCTGAATCCCTACCCATGATGTCCCAAGGCATTTGAATCGACTCCATGCCCATTTTGTATTTTTGCTCCGTTTCATGGGGTTTCTCGAGTCCTAGGAAGCCCGGTGATAACCCTTTCCACAATTACCCAGAAGCTTGCAACTTTTAATGAAAACCTAAAATTAGCTAGAGGGGAATGAATGGAATTTCCTAAATCACCTAGAGGATGAGATAATGTTAATCGAGGAGGTCACTTGGACTTATTGGGCCAGACCGGGGTGCCTTGGAATGGTAAGTTGAAAAAATTAATAGAGGGTATAGTTTTCATGATCGAGAAATTGTTAAATTCCTTGTTACACATTTGAATGATAATGGGATCATAGCTATGATGTTTATGTGCCCATTCATCAAGTGTTAAATAAGGAACACCCCAATCGAGTTTGACTTCTTGAGTGTTGGGGAAATCTTCTTGATCAAAGATTGTGAAATTTGTATTGATAGGATTAGGGGTGTAAGGTTCTACATGGTATGTAGCAATTAGTTTGAACTTGATAGTGGCCTTAGCTCCATACCTAGTCCTGAAGAGCATGTGAGACCAGTCAGCTGACAAGTATCCCCCAATCTTAGTAGTGAAGTCCTAAGATAAACATAGGGAAAAGAGTGGAGGTAGGTCAATTACAGATATATCTTGAGAAACTATGACATTGGGACATGCATGCGGTATGGCGCTTAGACCTTTGGTAACTCAATAGTGCCTATTTGTTGTCCCATCAAAATGTACCACTTCTTTAGAAATAGGCTAATACTTTAGGCCTAGCTGATTTGCAATCTTCTTTGGCATCAATAGGTTGCTTGCTCCTAAGTAAATCATGCGGTTGTGCACCAGTTATTTCTATGATCAAATAAACATAGAATGGTGGAGGCTTCATGTTCCTACTTGATTGACCCTCCTTTTGTTGCATTACATTGGTAATAACTTTTCCTTACTCTTTAGATGAATCTTTTGAGATGGATAAGTTATCTATGGCTACTGCTTACTTGCTGACGAGTCTCTTTGACTTGGAATCGCCGATGATTCATGTTGTCTATTTTCCACCCCTTGCAAAAATAGAACGGCTTGGATTACCCATGAGACATATAATGAAGTTTGCGAAAAAGAGTTGGAGTATCTTTGTAACCAAAGATGAAATTTTGAAGAAGTCGAATAGGATGCGAAATGCAAAATAAAAGGCCACATATTGAATAAAATGAACTTTGAATGATGATTCAAAGCCGCGCCAAACTAGTAGAGGCCCTGAAGTCAAAATAGAATATTTGATGAAGCCACGGAAGAAGAATACAACCGCACTATAAAGAACAAGGAAATGGATGTTTTAGTAATCCTCGATACATTAAAATAGAAATCCGTGGGTAAAATTACTATAAAATTAAGTCAAGTAGATGTTGACATGGGGTCGCGATGCATTAGAGGCCGTGGAATGAAAGAAAGAGGTAGGAAAATATGCGGAAGACTAAAAGAAGAAAGCCACGTATCAAAGGAAAATGATAATTTTCCACAGGAGACTAAAATTTCCATACTTTTTATCAGATGATCTAATCTTTGTAAAATTTATATTGATGGAAAGGTCTAAGGATAGATACATGTAAAGGTGGAAGAATTATCTAATACACAAAAGATACGGTTCCAAGCGGTGTAACTACAACATTTAATGCAATATGGGCACCCATATTTTCTCCAACAAGGAAAATGGTGTGTTGCAGTGGATAATCAAAGGTGCCCAATTTTTTAGAGAATTTATTTCTTGTTGTTGGTGGTTGGAAATTTGAGTTCAAGTTTCCCTCTCTTTCTCCTCTTCTTCTCTCCTTCTTTTCTATAAATGTAAGAGCTCTGCTCATAAAAATAGATCCCTCTTTGTTGTAACAACACCATGTTAAAATGGTGGCTGGATTTTGGGGCCCTAAATTATAGCTTCCAAATCTTAAGGGCATGTAGGTGCGCATGGCTGGGGGAAGCGCGCAAGTATAGGTGCACAAGGAAGAATTCAAAAGGCTTCTTGGAGAACCCAGGATGCACGCACCATGCGAAGAACAATTCGGGACTTAGCCATTTTTGGCCTTTAGGATAAAACACATGAAGAATGTGTTCCGTTTGGATAAGGTTCTAGCCTAGCGATAGGGTGTCCTAGAGGGAATATACCTTGTGATAGAAAGATCCAAAAAGTTAATCATGACATAGAGAGGCATGCGCCCGGGGCGACCCACACCTTGACATTGGGGCGAGATCTAAGGCTGCGAGAGGAGTTTGTTAGAGCTCGAGAGGCCTATTTCTACGTGTACCCTTGGCAAAGAAGGAGAGATGAAAGTGAGGTAGCGGAGCTCTGTAGGATTAATACGAGAACTATAGGATGAAAATGGGTACATAATTCAAGTAAGGATGGAATAGGAAATGGGGAGTGAAGTTTTTATCTTGTGAGAATACATGTATGGATCCACACATGGCGCATGACTATGGTCTACCTTTTGTAATCTTTTATAAGTAACACTATGAATGAATGTGATAAGGTTACCATGACAAATGTGTTAAGAATCTTTCCCTGTATTACCTGCATACTTCTATTGTACTTCTATTCGTATATAATCATGAATCTTACTTGAATGGTTAAGTATAGTAGTAGATTTACAACTCTTAGTTCTATTATTTATGTTGCACGTTTTGGTTCTACTATGACTGAAGGGGTATAGAATCCATCTTGAGCTCTATAGCTCTTCATGTTTGTTAAATCACTAAGTGAGAATCACAAGCTATGCCTTCCCTAGACTCACATAAAAGAGAGACTCGGCTCCCTCTCGCATACCTCGGGTGAGCGCCCGAGTCCTTTGGGTGATAGGCCGGCGCGCATGAGGTTCCCTTGTTCTTAGTGGGTGCAAAAGTGACTACATCTTGGTTCCATTGCTAGGACCTCTTTTCAAAGTTGTAGGGAACATGGCATATATCATGATCTCTATAAAAAGTGATGATGAAATGCTTAACACTTGAAGGTGTTGAAGATTGGTTTAAAAGCACGGAGGATGAATTCACTCAGAGATTTAGTACCGGATCTGGGTTTGATACATGAAGATGGGTGGAAGACACTCTTTATCATGAGTTGTATGAAACCTTCTTTTGTTGTTTCCCAGTAGAGTTATTCGAATGGCTCTCGGCTTATACATCTAGATCAGGGTGGCATTATAGATCATACCCTTGGACCCAAGAAACATATCAGAACCTACAAGATGCTGATCTAATGTGGACTGTCTTTATAGATCATTGGTGGAAGGGAGTATTGACTAGCTACACTCTAGAATACGCCATTTCCACATATTCCTATCCAGAATTTGCTTGAGTTTGAGTTCTTACGAGAGCCCAGGGGATCATTTCTACATGTTATTCCCCCTTGATCAAAATCTTGATGGTAACCATGGGTTTAGAGGCATTTCCTATGGCCGGATAAACCACCCTGAGCGCTAGGCGAGGAAGCCAGGTTGGGGAAGGATGGCTGATCTGACGACTGAATAGGAAAGGGAGGAGAGGCGGCTCAAGTATAATGAAGCGCGTGAAAAGGAGATCGATAGACAGTGTGGGGTTACAAGTGGGTTATGGGCCGGACATGGTTAAAGGAGTTGAGGTTCACACAGAGGATGTGGAACCCGAACATTCTATGGTACCCCATCTTGGTAAGTGTGGAAGAGACAACCTTGTGGCTTCTGATGAGATTCCATCGTGTAGAGAGAGAAGATTCATTGGCGCACATCTAACCCCACCTAGCAACCGGACCTTGGCACTTGGTTTGTTTGAACGAGGGAAAAGTACAGTTGATCCATTTGATATTGGTGGAAGCAACCGATCAGCGCCTAGAACATACAATTTCTTGTTTGGGACTTCTATGGCTTCACACACTATTCCAGGTATTTGGTGGAATGTTTGGACAAGGCACATATACATCTGGTTTTGGAAGTGCATTAGGAAGTGGTGGAGGAACTATGGTGTAAGTGGTGCTAGTTCATAGACTTTCGGTGCACATTTAGGTGGGACGATGGGAGCACTCGGCACAAAAAACACGAGGCCCTGTACCTAACACGGGAGGATCGGAGGTGGAAGTGGTGGAGCTGGTGGCTCGGGATCTAGTGAATCTGCAAAGGAGGAAACACCGGAGGAAACCAAGGGGCTGGATCGGGTGGGTAAGGGCCTCGGCCACCTCCTCAAGTATTTTTCGAGATGTCTCTACACCTTCCAGATTACAGTGGAATAGAAGATGCCACAAGCATGTGCATAAGTGCGAGCTGCTATGGTGTGCAAAGGGAATCATGAACCCAGGATCAAAAGGCCAGTTAATTTGTGATGACCTTGTAAGGACACGCACATAGTTGGTATAGAAAGTATGACCCTCATCAGACTATTGTGGATTATACCGTGCTAAGAAATGCATTCTTGGTGGAATTCCACATACCTGAGTTTGAACAAAAGAGCATTAGCTCTCTCAAAGAAATCTAGCAGGGAATGGTAGAGAGCGTGTGGGAATATGATGCACACTTTAAAACTCTTTTGTCTAAGTTGTCTTATGATATCCACCCTTCACAACATGCTCAGTGGTTTTCGGAGGATTGATCACACCCTTTAGGAGGGCCTTATCTCATAAAATGTTCACGGACCCATGCAAAGCATTGGAAGCTACTTTACATCGTTGAAGCAGTTGGTAGTGTTGACACTGGTGTTAGCCCATTTCTGGAGGCTCAGATTGCTGCCATGGCTAAGCAATTGGAGAAATTTTCTGCCAACACAGTTCCAGAGATTCACGGAGGAATGTGGTGCATGGATTGTAACGTGGAAGGACACACAAAGGATAATGGTGGGATATGTACTCGGAAGGTGGTACGTCATTGTGGTAGTAAACTGTGAGATATGTCATGAGGACCATGATGTAAGTAGGTGCCCCCTGTTGCAGCGCATGATCCGTAAAAATGTATCTTGTTATTACAAAATATGTACCTCAACCACTCATGACACCAAGGATTGTAGATTGATTGACCAGATTCATGAGGTAATTGATCTTGGTGTGCACTAGACTGGCATTACCAGCAGTTCCAAAGGAGATGAATGTCGGTATGAGGAGCATAGAGATGGAGATGCGTGTGGAAGAGGGTTTCGTGGAGGATTTCATGGTCGTGGTAACCACGAGAGGAAGAAGTGAGTTCCGCGTGGGACATGTTTTAATTGTGGAGCCACAGACCATTATAAGCATGAATGTCCAGATCTTCTACAATGTTCTGGTGTGGAAAGAAACATAAGTATGAGGAATGCCCGAGTTTGTACGAACATATGAGTTAAGCGATGTACCAGGAAGGATAAGGGCATTTCCATGGTGAGTATTAAGAAGGCTGATGCGTAGTGGCTTCCATGAGTAATACGAGAATCAGAACTAGAGCCTGTTATGGTAACAATGAGGGTAGAATCTACACGCGTAAAATAAGCACCTAGGTAGATGCCTCTAGTTTCAAGAGAAGAAGTAGTACATGGAAAGTATCCAAACCCGGCTCACTCAGGAAAGAAGTTTACCAAAAAACCATGGACGTAATTCAAAGTTTACAAGGGAGATCAATGCTTAAAAGAAGACTAGAAAAGATGAGCAAAGGAGACCAGTAGAAGCACCAAGTGATGAATTGGATGAGGTTAAGGAGGTGTGTAAACTGCTGAGGTAGGAGAATATTATTCCCTTGCTAGGGGCATGGTTAAGAGAAAAGGTGCCACACCGAGGAAGAACACGAAAGGTAGATCCTGCATGTAAACCTCCCACCTCATAGCCTTGATTATGACAAAGAGATTACCCTGAACACAGTAGTGGATGGATGGTTGCTTAGCAACATCCTCATTGACACAGGCGTGGAGGTTAATGTTCTCACTCTGGATGCCTGACATCAAATGGGAAGGCCTGCATTGCAGCCATCTTCAAATGTGTTGTATATGGAAAATAAGACAAAGGTGATGCCCATAGGTGTCTTGAAGGATGCAACCATTACTATTTAGGGGACTAGGTTCATTGGGGATTTTGAAGTCTTGGTGCTTGCGAGGTAGATAATTTCCCAGCTCTACTTGGGCACCCGTGGTGTTATAAGAATAATGCTAGATCTCGGTTTAACAAGGGGTACATAAGCTTTGAAAACAAGGAAGAGTGGGTAGTTATACCGTTGGTTGATGGGAATTCCACCCCTATACTGAACCCCTTGGGGAGGAAGTCCTGGACTAGAATATATGTGCGCTCCATAAGAGATCCAGAGACCATCCACCCTACAGAAGGAGTCATCCAGTTTGATGATGCTCAATCTATTAGTGATACTACCAGTATAACATGTGATAATTAGGTGCATGGGACTTATGAATTGATTGGGTGACATCTGAAAGGATCAGTAACCAAGGTAACAACAACACGTATAGTTCGGCGCCTAGGAGGGAAGACAATAACAAAGTATTCTGGGGATGCATACCCTGAGGTCTTTTTGAGAGAGATGGAAGCTCAGTTGGAGGGAGGACGAGTGGTGAAGTATGCTAGGTTATGTTTTGATAGGCACAACAACAAGGTGGTGGGCCACGCATCGTGTGAAACTTTTTGGAATGGTGTGAAGTTTGAATTGCGCTCTTGGTGTCGATTCTCGAAAAAAAGTAATGTACCCACCACTATTAAGGATTACAATGACAATGGACCCACCTCTCCCACATCCCAGGATGTGAGAGAAGTGCAGGGAGAAGGCGTGGAAGCTTTACCACCTTCTCTTTGGGTGCATAAGCTATATTCGACACTACAAGGTTGTGCGTGCATGTGGTATATCCATTCTGAAACATGCCACCAAATGGGAAGTTGGCAGGAATTAACGACTGACTTGGTCCACACATTCGAGTACCGAAGTACCAAGAAACCAGTTGATGAGGCATTATATCAAGCACCTCACTCTGGGGGATTTTTCCATGGTGGAAGATAGGTTAGTAAACTTACTCGGTGGACCTAGCTTAGAAGCGTAGTTCAAAGAGGAGGAACGAGAGAGATATACGATTCGAGCACGTGTGTTGAAAAGGAGAAAGGAAAGATGGTATACCTTGTTGATGGAGAGGAGATAGAGAGCCTGAATGTTGACCATTCGGTTGGGGTGCACTGAAGTAGTTGATGAGTGTGCAAATTCATGTGCGCACACATATCATGAACTAATCAAAACCAAGAAAGTTAACATCGGCTCAAAAGAGGAGCCCAAGGAGGCTATCATTGGGGACTATTTTTCAGACAAGGAAGTATCAAATATCATCGATCTCTTACGCAAATTTGAGGATTTATTCCTGCGTGGATACCATGAGTTGAAAGGTGTCCACCATTCATTGGGGGAAATGAGGATAAGGTTGAAATATGGTGCGCGCCAGTCGAGAAAGGCCTTACAAGATGAATCCCAACATGCGCATAAGGGTTAAAGAAGAACTAGACAAGATGATAGCATCGGTATCATTGAGGTTGTGGAGGAATCAAAGTGGATAAGTCCAATGGTGATTAGCATAAAGAAGGATGGGCAGATTAGGATATGTGTGGATTATAGGGAATTAAACGTTATTTGTATCATAGATCCTTTTCCCACCCCCTTTACTGAAGAGATTTTGGAAGGAGTTGTTGGGTGCAAAGTCTATTCCTTTACGGATGGATTCTCGGGATATCACCAAGTAAGGATTGCCAAGGAAGACCAAGATAAGACAACTTTTTCCACCGAGTGGGGAAGTTTTGCATATACGGTCATGCCCTTTGGGCTGAAGAATGTACATTGCTATATTCTATCGCACATAGTGGTATAAGCATTTAAGGACTTCATCCACAAGTTCCTTCAGGTATATTTGGATGATTGGACAGTGTATGGATTGGTCAGGGACCATTGTGATAACTTAAGGTTAATGTTTGAAAGATAGTTGAGGATCTCCCTCAACATCAAGAAATGTATCTTTCGACTCCTTTTGGAACGTTGTTAGGGCATATCATATGTAAAGAGGGCTTACTGGTAGACCCTCCGAAGGTTGTTATTATTGTGGGATTAGGGGAGCCTACCAGCAGAGTGCCATGCGTGGATTTCTTGGGACACACGGGTACTACAAAAAGTTCATTAAGGGATATGCCAAGATCACCGTGCCTTTGGAGATATTGCTCAGACACAAGAGTTCCTTTCAGTGGGTAGAGGTGCAGTCAGAGGGCATTTGACACTCTAAAAGAAAGGTTTATCACCGCACCTATTCTATGATTCCCATCATGGGATAAACATTTCCATGTCCACGTGGATGCCTGCGGTACAAAGCAATAGGAGCCATCCTTGCTCAACTAGGAGAGGGGATTGTTTATCATCCTTTGTGTTTTGCAAGTAGAAATTTGACACTAGTAGAACATAATTATACAACGACCGAGTGCGAGGCATTGTCAATGATCTATGCACTCCAAAAATTTAGGAAATATCTCGTTGGAAAATCCTTTCATATTCTACACTGACCATATGGCTTTGAAGTATCTGGTAAACAAAGAAGTGTTGCAAGGGTGCATATGTCGTTGGGTTCTTCTATTTCAGGAATTTGAATTCAAAGTGGTGGTAAAACTAGGAAAGAACAATTGTGGGCCAGATCATTTATCAAGGATTGATTCGGGAGAGGACGTGCAGAGTATCGAGGAAACCATGCTAGATGCACAACTATTCGGATTCGGCGCATGCCCTTAGAACTAGAAGAAATTACTTGTTTTCTTAAGGACGGTGTGGCACTGAAGGGATGAATGCTCTAGAAAGGAAAATGTTAGCCATATGCGCAACGCCATTCATGTTGATCAATGGGGATTTGTATAAAATGGGCCACAATGAGGTTTTACACCAATGTGTACTAGAACATGAATGCATAGCTATAATAGAAGAAGCCCATGGTGGGATTGTTGGAGGACATTATGCAGGGGAATACAATCGCACGCAAGATCCTAGTCGATGGACTATGGTGGGAGACGATTCACTAGGATTGTATTGAGTTTTACAAGGCTCGTGACACCTGCCGAGGTGCCTTGGAAAACACGGAAAAAGGGATGAAATGCCCTTCGCCCCATCACCAGCAGGAACCTTTTGAAAAGTGGGAAATAGATTTTTCGAGACCAATCTCACTAGGCGTGCGAAGGACTAACTCGTGGTATATTATTACCATGCACTAATTATCCGACAAGGTGGGCAGAGGCCACATCCACTAAGGATTGCACCACAACCATGGTCATTAGATTCTTATGGGAGAACATTATCGGTAGGTATGGGTGCCCATTAAGTTTAACAAGTGATAAGGGTACTCACTTCTTAAATGAAACAATTAGGATCCTATTGGTAGAATTCATGGTAGCCCATCACAAGACTACCCCTTATCACCCTCAGGAAAATGGGACTGCAGAGGCATTCAACAAAATCCTTAGTCACACATTGACTAAGATATGTGACGTAGGAAGGAAGGATTGGGATGAAAAGTATCAGCAGTCCTTTAGGCATACAAAACAATGTATAAAAGGTTGAACAAGGCCACACCATTTCAACTAGTGTTTGGCACAGAGGCTGTTTTTCCAGTTGAATTTATGCTACCATCACTATGTATATAGCACGTGCAGGAGGGTTGGACAATGAACAAGCACTGGAAGAGAGAATTGATGAGTTAATAAAGTTGGATGAAAGGTGCTCACTAGCAAGATGGAGCTAAACAGCTAAAAAAGATAAACAAAAGGCATGGCACTGACCGCCACATTAAAAACAAACAGTTTGAGGTTGGCCGAGATGGTATTGTTTTCCAAATTTCTACTCTATCATGGAAAGTTGAAGGTGCATTGGTTGGGTCCTTACATAATTTCATACATCCTTGATTCGGGCGTGTGCAACCACAAGTTACTTTGGATGGAACAAAATTACTGGACACTTCAATCGGAGTAGGATGAAGCCCTACTATAAATAATGCTTCTTGGTGTTTGTAAATAAGGTAGTTCGCGATTAGTTTAGAGTATCCTTTTATGCTTTTCCTTTCATGTTTTCCCTTTCGTTTTGTTGTTTTGTTTTGCACCTTGGGCACCGGTAACCTTATTACTTTTTAAACTTATGATTGTGCGAGAGGACCATGAATAGATTTAGTGTGGGGTGAGGTGATGAAGAGAGGTATGAAGTTATTTTGCGGCAGAAGATTGAGTTGGTAAGACCGATTCGAATTGGCCCTAATTGAAAAGATGCATTAGGAAGGCAAAGATGGATGAAAAAATAGATTTCCATTGAAATCCACGTAAAAAGGGAAAAAAGCACAAAAACATGAGGTAGGTGAAAGCAAGAATCATGAGGGTGGAAGAGATGCCTTTGGCACTGGTAACACATGTGTAAAAGTCTTATGTCAAGATGGATTTTCTGCGCGCCAGAAGGTTGGAAAAGTTTTCATGCAAGGATTAGGCACGGGTGAAAACATTTCACGCAAGGATTGGGCACGGGTGAAAACGCGTTTCACGTGAGCATTGGGTACACGAGGAAAAGTCTTTGAAGTCAGGTTTATTTGAAAACACCGCATTAAATATTTTCATATGGTGGTAGGTAGCCTAGCCTTTAATGTATAAAAGCAGGAAAAGATATAAATACAAGGATGGTAAGTTCATTATTTTACTTTGCGAAAACAAGGAGAACAATTTTCTTTCAAGAGCTAGGGTTTGAGAGCTAACTTGTGCGAAGGAGAATCTCAAAAACTCGTGCACAATCAGTCTGGTTGATCTACAAACTAGAGTAGAAGCGATTTACGGGTGTGAGGAAAGTTGTGAAAGCACGCTATGATGAAAGAGGAAATATGAAATTAGGGTTTGTGCTCTAGGGCACGGGTCGCATGAAGAAAACTCTCAGAAAACTTGAAGGCAACCAAGGAATGAAAGCAAAGGGTAAAATGATGGCCACGAAACCAGTTGATAAGCCTACAATAAAATCCAAGAAAGGAAAGGGGAAGGGAAAAGGAAAGAAGAAAGAAGATGAAATCCCCTTGGATACTAATGAGGAATGGTACTCAGAGATCTGAATACTGGATGGGCTTTTTCTTAGGGCAAGAATGGGAGTCCCACATCAGACATATGACCGTAATTGATTACAATCACCGGTTGAGTATAATTTTGAAGGAAATGGCACTAGAGCTGGTGCGTCCCACAAATAAATGAACACCTGATGAGATGTCAATTTACAACAATGTAGTCAAGGTGAAAATGGAGAAGGTAGGGCTTCTCCAACTTTATGAGTTTCCATACTTCATAAATCCTGAGCACCTATACCAATGGCTAATGACGCACGTGCACAAAGATTTCTTTTGCTTCATAGGGTGCAAGATGTGCATAACCCCATAATTAATCTCACACTTTACAGGCCTAAGCTGTAAAGGGGACACAATCCTAGATGACCTCCAAGATGAGGAGGCAATAAAGGAAACCATCGCATCCCAGGATTATAAGAAGGGATCGAGGTACTATGACATCGCGGATATCAGTGATCCAGTGATGAAAATGGCCATGCACCTTGTTTCCAAGCTAAATGGACAAGAGAGGTGGACCCAGGTGAGCAAGCCCTGGTTGAATGTCTGCAGAAAGGTCGGAAGGCACCATGTACAATATCTCCCAAGTACATAGTAGACAAGATTATAAGTAGTGTGGAGGACAGGGAAAGATATTGTTTGGGAACATTCTACTAACCATTGTGTTCTCAGAAATTGGGGTGCCAAATGCATCTGATAAGTTCGTATGGGAGTACCTTGATGAAGACCATTGGCCACGGATAGGTTCCAGAAGTATACTTGTGAGTCAATGATGGGGTGCACAAGGCGCGCTTAGATAAATGGTATACGCACCTTAGGAATGCATTCGGGGTAGAATGGTGGATCCCAGAGCAACTCCTCACGGTGACTGAAGGAGAAGCAGAGTTCACAGTGTACCAAAACTTCTGCATTGGTAGATTTATCTTGGTGGATGGCAGTTGGAGTCCCTAGTGCAAACTCCCTTTGCATTTACTACCCAAATCTTTCAGCAGGGTAAATAGATATAAGGAGTCGAAGAAGTTAAGACTCAACCTATCCACCCTCGACAGTGAACACAGAGAGATGATAAAGAAGCTGGTCTACCCAAGGAAGCGTGTGTATGTTGAAAGATACGTGTCACAGGACGTGCACATCGTAAGGCCGATGACCTTACCGATTGCTTTAAAAGCAATCTGCTTACCATAATCTACCTACGCATAAGGCCAAAGTTTGAGAAGGAGCGTATGTAGAGAATGAAATATCCATCCCAGATGACCCCATGGGAAGGAAGAAGCCAACGCTAAAGCACAAGGAGAAAGAAGAAGAAGAGGAAGAACAAGGGGTGGTGGGGAGGCAGGATGTAGGTACCATGCAGGCTGAGTACCTATGTCCGGAAGAAGAGAAGAATGGTGGTCAAGGAAAAGACCCAGAGCCTACGAAGCCACCATCCCCTGAAGAACCTTTAGATGAAGAAAGACAACATCCCCCACTCCATAATTTTCTGCCAGAGAAGAAGAATAAGGAATGGAGGAACAAGGGTCTGGAGATATGAATGACCTAAACGCCTATGTAGGTAAAAGGGATGACGATGAAGGGGAAGAGCTAGAGGTGGACCAAGAGCCAATTAATATCCATGACTCAGAAGGAGAGGAGGATAAGAATGCAAATGATGCCTTCATCTTTATAAGAAGGAAAGGCACCCAAAGGGAGGAAGGCACGTGCAGCGAAGAGGGGAGCGAAGGGGCTAGTACCAAGGAACCAAATATGCCCAAGCTCACTCAAGAGGAGGTGGATGAGAAGGCAACAAGAGAGGTAGAGAAGATAATTGATGCCTTGGTCAATGAAGAGTTGGGGCACAACATGACCTTGTGCTTAGCGAGTTCAAGAAGGAACAGAGGGAGAAGAGTGGAAGTAGCACGAAAGGACCAACTCTCTCGGTAACTATTCCCAAGGGCATGCGCATGGGAAGTAAATGCGTGGAAGGGGGAAGGACAATGATGAGTTACATTGATGACCCCAACAAATTTTTGTGTGTGTGTTTCCAAAGTACCATGCCCACCAAGGAGCTCACCGCCATGGAGTCCTTTGACCCTGAGGGAGGATACCCATGAACGAGGAAAATGCTATCTTGGGCATTTGACTCCCACCTCGATGAGCCTGAATTCGAGATTAACCAAGGAGTGGTATTGAAGTTGTCTGAAGGAAAGGGGGACAACCCCATTGTAAACACGTAGCAACTATCGTGACGAGCAAGTGTGCAATGCGCTAAAAAAGTCTTAGTGGAAATCAAGGCTAGGATCTTTGGTAGAAATGATAGGGTTAGAGTCTTGGAGGACTAGTTGGAGAAGAGGAAGGAAGAAGTGGTGAAGCTAACGAAGGATCTCAGCCTCGAGAAATTAATTAGTGCGCAAACCCAGTAGAGGGAGCTTCGGGAGGAAAAGGCCAGGGTGCACAAATTTTCCAAGAAGATGGAGCTCATCTCCTAATTGATTATCATGAAGCACCAGGACCTTAACCCTCCCACACAAAATTATAGATCCTCCTGGAGTTCCTAGAGGAATTGACTCGGGTCCTCACCATGGAGAGGCAGCCCTTGGATTTAGAGTTAGCGTAAGAGGTAGCGGCGCACTTGGAAAAAGAAGATAGGTTGAAGGTCATCACTCTTGTGGCCAATATAACAAGGTTCTCACCGACGTAAGAACAAGCTGCATAAACCATGGGGGGGTCACTTACGACCACTACGTAGATCAAGACAAGGTGAAAAACATATTGCTTCACTTGGTAGTGACGAGGCTGAGTTGAAGGAATTCAGAGAAGAATAAGGGCAATAGAGCCGAGTGGGAAAGGATCATAGCCAAGTAGAAAATAAATCCAAGGCCATTGAGAACCAATGAGTCTCAATCAAAACACTAAAAGAGCTCTACAAGGTCATCACAAGGAAGATGGATGCCCTGGAAGACCATGCTAAAGAACTGGAGACTGTGGTGGAAACCATTACCACACAGGGGGAAGGGCTAACTTATGATGAGGTGAGCACCTTGGTTGGTGACATCTGCACTAAAGCACAGAAGGAAGTCAGCACTTGGAGTACACTGGAGGCCAACCTCCAGCAAAACTTTCCCCTCCTCCTTCTTTAGGAAATTTTCCCCTATTCTTTCTCTTCCCCTTTCTTTATTCTTTCCCCCCATTCTTTTCCAAGGCAAGGCCTTGCATTCTTTTGTACTGCATTCTTTGAGTTCCCGAGGGCAGAGAATAGGTGAAGTGTGGGGTAATGTTGGGCCCATAAATTATAGCTTCCAAATATTAAGGGTACGTAAGCGTGCATGGTGGGGAAGCATGCAAGTATAGGCATGCAAGGTAGAATTCAAAAGGCTTCTTGGAGAACTTAGGATGTGTACACCACGCCGAAGAACAATTCGGGACTTAGCCATTTTTAGCCTTTGGGGAGAACACATGAAGAACGTGTTCGCCTGAGATAAGGTTCCAGCTTAGCAACAGGGTGTCCTGGAGGGAATATACCTTGCAATAGAAAGAATCAAAAAGTTAATCATGACATGGAGAGGCATGCACCTGGGTGACCCACACCTTGACACTTGGGGCCAGATCTGAGGCTGCAAAGGATTTTTTAGAGCTCGTGAGGCCTATTTATACATGCGCCTGCAAAGAAAGAGAGATGAAACCGAGGTAGCGGAGCTCGCGAGATTACTACGAGAACTATGGGATGAAAATGGGTACAGAATTCAAGTAAGAATGGAATGGGGAAATGGGGAATGAAATTTTTGTCTTGTGAGAATACATGTATGGATCCACACAAGGCACATGACTACGGTCTACCTCCTGTAATCTTTTATAAGTAAGACTATGAATAAATGTGATAAGGTTACCATGTCAAATGTGTTAAGAATCTTTCCTTGTATTACCTGCATACTTCTATTGTACTTCTATTCATATATAATCATGAATATTACTTGAATGGTTAAGTATAGTAGTAGATTTACAACTCTTAGTTCTATTATTTCTGTTTGCACGTTTTGGTTCAACTATATGACCGAAGGGGTATAGAAGCCATCTGAGCTCTATAGCTATTCATGTTTGTTAAATCACTAGGTCAGAATCACGAGCTATGCCTTCCTAGACTCACATAAAAGAGAGACTCGGCTCCCTCTCGTGTGCCTCGGGTGAGCACCCAGCGCCCACTGGGTGATAGGGTCGGGCGCGCGTGAGGTTCCCTTGTTGTTAGTGGGTGCGTAAAAGTAACTACACCCGATTCCCACGGGTTTCAAACCTTTGACTTGGTCTCTGTAATGTCTTTCACTTTCTTCCATGAATGTAAACAATTGTGCATCACTTAAAGAATAAAATCATATTTTGTGGCTATTTCTCTACCTTGGTCTTGCATTTTATTTCTCCTTGCCTCTCTGTCTACATTTCTTGGTATGTTGTGTGTTCTCCTTACTTACAGTTCCATTTCATGTGTTATTTGCACGCGGGAATGCATATTTTTGTGTGGTTACTAAATGTGGCACAAATTTCTTCCCTCTCTCCTATGTTTTCCTTCTTTTTTTCACATTCATGGAGAGTGTTCGACCCTTTTCCTAGTGCTATCACCCCCTTTTAGCTTAGGATTTCCCCCTTTCTAGATCTCCTTCTATCCATGGTCCCTTGGCACATTTAGTCTAGGATTTGTTTTCTGTATTAGCATTAGTGTTAGCCTTAGGAATAGGTGGAGGTAGTCGACCTTCTCCATAGGTCTGTCTCGGTTGCAAGTCCCACAACTGAGAGACATTCCCATGTTTCCTCAAAATCCTAGGTTGTCTATGACTTAGGATAGAGTTCAATTTTGAGCTCCAACAATTCCCACATGAAAATACTAACTTATTTTTCTTCATTTTCTTGAGGATATTGAAAGGATATGGATTATCCTCTTCTCGCACTTTATTCACCACAACCTTTTCTTGTGCTTGAACTAGTGTGGAAGATACCTTAGGCTGATTTTGCAAATTTGGAATTTTTCTTGAGCTTCCACTTCTTTGGATTGTCAGAGAAGGTTAAGAAGGACCTACATTTTATGACTTCCCCTCTTCTATAGCTCTTTTCTTGGACCTAGTGTTTGCAGCCACACCTTGAGGAAGAGAGTTATTTATTTCACAAAAGTCTTTTGCTTATCAATTCAAAAGTGAAGTGTCACCTTGAGGTGCCTCTTGAGAAATTATTTGCTACTGATTTTCTTCTTTAGTTGTTTCTTGGGAATAAAATGCACTTTGCACCATCAAGGCTTGGCTTATGATTCCATTGGGGCATGCTTCTTGGTTATGTGGATGACCACAAGGAAAAACCATTCATAATCTTATACAAGATTGTTTTGGATAGAAAGCTGTTGTATATATCTTTTCCCCGGTAGATATAGACAAGCAGGAGAATGGAGAAATCAAAGAAGCTCACATCCCTAGGCGCACAGAATGGGCGCATGACACAGAGTGTCGATAGAGGAAATGGTGCACCCAAGGCGCATGTAGAATGGTCACACGACACGGAGTGTCGAAAAGGAAATGGCGCACCTCAGGCGCATTGGGAGAATGGGTGCACGACACGAGTGTCGACAGAGGAAATGGTGCACCCAAGGCGCACAGAATGGGTGCATGACACGGAGTGTTGACAAAGGAAATGGTGCACCCAAGGCGCACAGAATGGGCGCATGACATGGAGTGTCGACAGAGGAAATGGTGTGCCCTAGGCGCACAGAATGGGCGCACGACACGGAGTGTCGACAGAGGAAATGGTGCGCCAAGGCACACAGAATGGGCGCATGACACGGAGTGTCAATAAAGGAAATGGTGCGCCCAAGGTGCATAGAATGGGATGATGACACACACATAAATGTGCCCTTGGCGCACCCTCAGGAGGCGCAACATTTTGAGCACTGACAGGAAGCAAACCCGGCGCAGATATTCAGATGGCCATAACTTTTGACTGGGAGCTCGGATTCATGCAAGGTTGGACTTTTGGAAAGCTTACAAGGTCCTCTATCCAACTACAACTAGATATCTTTAATTGGGTGAGAAAAAATTCTTAAAAATGCAAAATACAGTTCGCCACTTTTGGGTTCGCTGGGGTTCTCACCTACCACCATAATGAGATAGTTAAGTGCATTCTGGAGGTGGTTGGGGAAGATTTCGATTTTTCTCTCTTTTCTCTCTCATTCTTCCTATAAATTATAAGGAGGGATTCTTTCTAAAGGTTGGACATTTTCTTTTTGCCCCTCCCTTTTTCTCTTTGGCAGTGAACTTGTGGAGTTAAAACCTCCCATTTCAAAGCAGTAATGCAACCTTGCCTCTTGGCATTTTGCGATGTCGTATCAATCTTTGGAGAAAATTAATGCATGTCTATGGATGATTCTCAACCCTCTCTGTATTCATTTGCATCCCCTAATCTTTCACCGTGAATCCGCTATCTCATGTATGATCTTGCATTGCGTTTTTAATGGTCTCGTGTTTATTGGCAAGACAGGTGTTCTTCATTCCTCGGGTGTATCACCTTTGTAGTTTAGGTTTTATTTTATGCATTTTCTTACCCCTGTCTCCTTGGCAAGTTAGATTAGGTTTTTAGTAAACCCTCCGCATCTTCTACGTGTGCATCCGAATAGAGGAATAGGAACGGCCTTCATCCAGGAGAGCTTTTCCGATTTCGCAAGGTCCCACACTTGGGAAAAGCTCCATGTTATGCAATCGCATCGAGAGTCTCAACCCATCGTGTCTGGACATTCTGTGGTGTGCTGCGATTCGTCGTCAACATGCACCAAACATTCGGGCAGTGGCGAAGCCCCAAATTTATCATTTTTTCCCAAAAGGGGAGTTCCCAACCTAAGAAGGGATTTGATGAGGCCTTGGTGCAAAGGTAAGGGAAGGTACCTTTCTCAACCATGACAATATATTTCACAAGGGAAGTATACAAGAAGAAAGGGAAATTATAGGGCTTAGCATTACGGACATGGTTCAACATAGGGAAGTGATATCCATATATCACTTTATATCGCCCTTCTAAGGTAATGTAGGACATAAACAACTGAGCAATTTCATCAAAAGGATGGGGAAAATTTCCCGAGCATAACCATTATGAAGAGAGACATGCGCTCCTTACCTTGCATAAAGCATTCAATCTCTAGGTTATAGTCCAACTTAGGTTTGTAGATGCATCTTCCTTCCAGAGCTAAACCCGAGACTTTGGCAATAAGATTTGGGGAAATGGTGAAGGAGAAGTTGCCGACCTGAACATGGCCTTCTTTCCACATTTTCACCATAGCTTCACTCAACTTTTCATCATAGCCATCAAAGATATTGAAAAAGGGTAACATACCCGCCTTTTCAAGTAGGGTCTCAACCTCTGGCAGACATCTCCGCCTCTTGTTAGGTTTAGTTCTCACTAAGTCACCCCCATGCTTCTAAACTTGTTCTTCTTTCTATTCTACAAATAGTTACCTTCCCGATCTTATCATCCCACTTCCAAAAAAAAAAAAGATCCGGCCTACCCTTGCGAGGATTAGAAATGATATTTTGCACGATTTCTGGAATCATGAAAAAGATATGTCAGGAGTCGAAGAATTAATTCCTCCTCATTTGTAGGAGTATTATTAGTTATACCTTCCCTTTTCATGATTTCAATAAATTTGGCTTGCATCTTATTAGGATCCTCTACCACCTTAAGACCCCTTGCATTCACCCCCAAATTGGCCATAAAATCAGCTAGAGAGTTTCCTTCATGATACACATGATGAAAGGATATGACCTCAAAAGAGGATAATAAAAGCTTAGTTTTATTTATGAAGTCATCGACATAAATAGAAGGTTGAGATTTTCCTTTCAAACATGATATGATATATAAAGAGTCCCCTTCCACTTCAAGGTGTTTTAAGCCTTTCTCCTTGGCTAACTTCACCCCCAAAACATCGTAGCTGCCTCAACAACATTGTTAGATTGGAAGCCTAGGTTGAAGTAGGAAAGAAGAAATCTTCCTTGAGAGTCCCAAAGAACACCTCCTCCCCCTGCTTTCCCAGGATTACCTTTTGTTGTCCCGTCAAATTTGAGTTTAAAGAAACTTTCCTAGGTGAATTCCACTTAATCCCCATACGAGGATTACTTCTTTTCGGTTTGGCGTCACCTATAAGGTTCCAATTCTTAAAGAAGTGTTGTTCATTGTCAAGAATTTCCATTTCATTTTTCCTTAGTATAGAAAAATTGTTTCTAACTGACCTGTAGGAGTTTGTTTATATTCAACCTAGTGGGAAGTTTCTTATTTTTGAAAATCCTTCTATTTATTTCTTTCCATAATTCCCACCAGAGGTGACCCAAACTCATGACCCAGAGATTTTTAAGCCCTCAACTAAAGAAAGGACAGTTCCATTGATTCCAGGCATCCATGATCTCTTTAGGAATTACCTAGTAAATCGAGAAGCAACCCAGAATAGAAGAAAGCATTAGATGGGCAAAAGGACATTCTAGGAGAAGATGATTTATAGTTTCCATATTCACTTCACAAAGAACACATCTATTGGCCATCTAGAATCCTCTTTTAGCAAGATTATCAACAATAAGAATTTTATTTATTACTGAAAGCCAACTAAAAACATTAACCTTAGGAGTTATGTTCTTGTTCCATATCTTACTAGCATTTAAATCTTCTTCTCTAGTTTCTCCCTCAAAAAAAAGGGAATAGGCTGATTTGACAAAGAAATTACCACTTTGTTCTTTGTCCCAGACTATTCTATCTTGGTCCTTACTGTTAGAAGAAACATAATTTTTTAGAAAATCATTGAGCTTGCTCAAGTGTTCATTGGGTTCCTGTCTATCTAGTTCCATGAGTTTCCATGTCTAAAATTTGTCTTCATCAACCATATAGTTATTGATTTTTCCCCATATTTATCTTCGAGCTGACTAGCAATTTGGGGGAATTGATCTTTAAGGACAAAATTCCCATCCCATTTATCTTTCTAGAAGCTTATCTCATTTCCTTTTCCTATTTTCCACTTGCTGCCCCTAGCCACAATTTCTTTTTCCCAATTAATAGCTTTCCATATGCATGAACCATTGAAGGATGCCTATTTAAAAATCCATCTATTATCATTAACATCCATCCAATATTTTTTCTTTAGAATTCTGGTCCAAACTCCATTTTCTTTAGTTAACCTCCATCCAATTTTTACAAGAAGGGCTTTATTCATTTTAGTTCAGATCTCTAAGACCAAGTCCCCCAAGATTTTTAGGTTTACAAACTCGTCCCAGAGCCACCTAGAGGGATTCTTTTTTGCTTTCAGTGCCACTCCATAAGAAACATTTTTGGATTTTTTCTAGTTTTTCCCCAACACCTCCAGGAAGTTGATAGAGGGACATGGCATACACCGGGAGACTCTGAAGAGAACTGATGAGAAGGGTAATCTTGCTAGCCTGGGATAACACATTAGCTTTCCATCCAACAAGTTTTCTTTCAAACCTTTCGATTAAGAAATTCCAATCCAAACAAGAAGGTCTCTTGTCCCCAAGAGGGATACCTAAATAAAAGGTAGGGAAAGATTTATAGTCACATTCCAAAATTTTAGCTATCTTCTTACAATGACTGTCCATGGTGTTAAGGAAGAAGAGAGAGATTTTTATGAAGTTTACCATCTGTCCCAAAACTTCCATATAGTCATCTAGAGAGATTTTATTTTCTTAGCTTCAGGGACATGCTTCCCCACCAAGAAAGTTTTGTCAACAAAATGCTAGTGTGATACTTTTTCCATCTCCTTGGCCAGGGAAATCCCTTTGAGAAATCCATTTTCAGTTTCAACATTTAATCTTCTGCTTAAATCTTCCACCAAAATAATACAGAGGAAAGGGAAATGGGATCCCTGCTTGCTAAGGCCTGAGAGCTAGGAAAAAAACCAAAGGGGGCCCATTAATGAGAATTGAAAACCAAACATTAGAGATACATGCCTTAACTAGATTCCTAAAGGAAACATCAAAACCAAACTTGTTAAGGATTTTATCAAGAAAACACCATGAGACCCTGTCATAAGCTTTGGCCATATCTAGTTTTAAAAACAAAAGCCTTCTTGCTGAGCTTAGCCGAGTGAATAGTCTCTTTGATTGTAATGATCCCATCCTAGATTTGGCGACCAATGACAAAAAACCCCTTGTTGTTATAAAATGATAGAGGGAAGTAACAGTTGCAGATGGAGAGCCGTAATTTTTGTGCATATTTTATAGGAGTTATTGTAGAGACTTATAGGTCTGAAATATTTTAATTCCATGGCATTACCACATTTCGGGATCAGAGATAGAAAGGTACAGTTCATTTCTTTTAGCATAACTTTTTGTCTGAAAAATTCCTTCACAGCCTCAAAGACATATTTTTAATTATGTCCCAGAAGTGTTGAAAGAAGAAGGCTTGAAGCCATCCACCCTGAGAGCCTTGTTAGGATTGAGGTGTTTTACAATGAATTCCACTTCCTCCATTGATGGGATCACTAAAAGCATCAAATTATCTTCCTCTGAAACCAACGGAGGAATGCACTTTAAAAGTCTTGCTCTTTAATCAAATTTGGATCACAATTATTAGTCAGTAGGTTACGGAAAAAGGAAATAGCCTCTTCACTTATTTCTTCTTTTTCTTCCACCATAACACCCTCTTCATTTCTAATTCTATTAATTCTGTTGAAACTTCTACATTTTAAAGTAGACAAGTGAAATAATCTTGTATTTTTATCCCCTTCCTTTAGCCAAGTAATTCAAGATTTTTGTCTCCAGAAGATTTCCTCTTTTCCTAGTATGTTGTGGTATTTCACGGAAGGGACCATTCCTTTTCATGGTCCTCTATATCCATCTTGGAATCCCAACTCTTTGTCTGTCTTTGAACGTTCTGTAGTTCAGCTCTAATTTCGTTTTCTTCTAAAAAATATTTCCAAAGCTTTTTTATTCCAGGATTTGAGGTGACCTTTAACATTCTGGAGTTTTTTAGAAAGTCTATACATTGTTGTTCCTTTAACCTTTAGTTTCCACCAGTCATTAATGAGGTCATACAATTCCTCATTCTGGAGCCACATCTTCTCAAAATGGAAGGGCGTTCTTCTTCTAGATGGACTCTTGATTTGTAAGAGAATAGGGTTATGATCAGACCCTATCTGGGGAAGAGAGAAAAGAGAGATATCCTGGATTAACCACTCCTCCGAGACTAAAACCTTGTCTAATCTTACTTGAATATGTTGGGTTCAACTCTTCTATTAGACCAAGTGAAACTGTTGCCTTTAAGATCAATATCATGGAGCTGTGAAGAAGTAATAAAATCATTAAAATCCTCCATGCCTACTGTAAACTCCTTAGATCCTCTTTTTTTCCCTGAGTCCGAGGGTATTGAAATCCCCATGAAAATCCATCCTGAACCTTTGATGGAATGATTAAATGAAAGAAGGTGATGCCAAAGATTTTTCCTTTCTTTATGAAGGGTAGGAGCATAAATGTTAGATAAAACCCATATATTTCTATTTTCAAGATCTCTCATCATCACCACCAAATGATTATCTCTTTGACCAGAAGATTTCCTTCATAGCGGGCGGATTCCACAACATAGCTAAACCTCCAAAGGCTCCTTTTGAACTAACAACAAAAACTTTAGAATTATTCCAAAAAGACTTGCAAGAACTTAAAAAAGGTCTTCTTTCATTTTAGTTTCTTGAATAGCTAACACATCAATTTTTTATCTTTCAATCATGTCTTTGAGAATCCTCCATTTCACAGGGTTATTAAGCCCTCTACCATTCCATGAGATGTAATTCATTTCCAGATTGGGTTTATTTTTCTTAAAGACCTTTGGTCTAAACACATATGTTTCCCTGAATCTATATCCTTTTGGGTATTTTTTTTCCTTGATTCAAATTTGCTAGGCCTGCCTTGTTTACTACTAACAACTTCCACATTTATAGGATTCTCAATCTCTTGAGATTTAGGAGAGGATATTGAGGATTCCCCCTTTTCCTTTTGAATCGCTTTTCTTTTTCCTAAGGGGTTTTTTCCCTAGAGGTTCCTTTGTTTCCTGCGTAATTTCTTCTTTCTTCTCTTCCATCGTCTTGATTGGGGACATGTTTATATAAGTCATTATATAAAATTTATTCTATATATTTTTAATTTTAAAAATATAATTATAGATTAACTATAAACTATAATTTTTCAAATCAAATTCTTTTAGAGGGGTTCAAAGAACACGGGTATGAATTTACCTTCCGAAATATTGAACTGCAAACATTTGAAATTATAGAAAACTTGAAAATTATTTCATATAGTAATAAATCATTTCCTTTTGTACATGATTTTCACGTAGGTAAATATTTGAAGCCCCTTTCACCTATACACACATAATCTCCAAACAAACATTAATTCCATATAATTTACAAAATTTAAATGAAAGTAAGAATTATACCATATTACATCTCCTCCAAAAAATTATGGATTTAAAATTGAGAAACCCTAAAAAATTACAAGACAGGTTTAATTACACAAATGTAGTTCCAAAATAAATTAGGG
Source organism: Taxus wallichiana var. yunnanensis (assembly GCA_018340775.1). Classification (NCBI taxonomy): domain Eukaryota; kingdom Viridiplantae; phylum Streptophyta; class Pinopsida; order Cupressales; family Taxaceae; genus Taxus; species Taxus wallichiana. The sequence goes on along the minus strand of CM031240.1, from coordinate 811,909,815 downwards.
AAAAAAATAAGGGGATTAGATACTTTTAAATACCCTTTCGGGTTGGTTGAAAAAACCCGTATAAATTAAATAAATAAAATATAAAACATTTCATCTTAATTTATTTAATTTATCTCGCTTATACCATGTTAGAATTTGAGGATTCTAATAAATACAGATTTAATCAACTTACATATTACATAATGTTACAATAAATATTACATCATAACATAAGTAAATAAAGAAATACTTATAGGAAATAAATAACACAGGTGACACAATATTTATAGTGGAAAACCCCAATAGGGTAAAAACCACTTTGAAAATAATTTTTACTTTAGAGAACTTATTTTACATCCAAAGAAGATCACCTCCTTTCAAACCCTATTTACCAAGGGTAAAACCAAATCACTTGATTTGACACCTTTGATATATTTCCCAACTATATCAAATCAGAACCTAAATTGATTTTTATATAAGGTGATTGGGTATGTCTCTCGTCCCACCTTTTCAACCTAAAATGGTTGACACATACACCTAGGTTTATAATATTTAATATTAGAAATATAATCATTTCATGATATTAAATATTTAACCTAAAGTATATACCTAGGTTAGCATATTTAATAATAGAAATATAAATATTTCATATTATTACATATTAACCTATATATTAGTGATGGGCCCATATACATTAAGGGTTCACGTGACCACTTAATCATTATGTTCCAATATCTTCATTGGTAAAACCTGTAACAAATTTGAATGAGGTTTTTGTTAAACATGTTGTTAGAAAAAAATCACTCTTAGATTTTCCATTTGACTCGATTATTCACAGTTCCCATTTGATGCAAGTTAACTAAATTAAAACAACGATAACTTTTGCATACGATCTCGGATTGAGATGATTCTTTTTTTGAACTTGCATAATTTTTCAAGAGAAATATGAATATGAAATAAAATTTGAGTTTAGATATACTATCCATGATCAATTACACTTTTCCCAATACTAGCATTATCTTTCCTTTATGTCCTGCATACACAATACTTTACATATTTTCCCAAATAATCAATAGGATTAGTCAAAAAAATAGATAACAAAATATTTCTAAAGAATGAACAAGATATATATCCTATATTATATCTTAAGAAAACTATAAGTTCCTATATTACATTTAAATCCACTTTCAAAGGTATCTTGGAAGGACAAAATAATGGTAATTTATGGCCTCATCGAAGCGTGAGAGAGGGAGTTGAGGAGACACCATGAGGTGCAAAAGAACAATGGAAATACAGAGGCAAACGTTGTGGAAAATATTTGAGGTCCGTGTGGAAGGCGTGGATGTGAGCGAGTCTTTGATACCCCATCTTGGCAAGCATGGGAGAGTTACCCCCTCATCTTCTAGTGAGAGTTCATCATGTGAAGAAAGGAGAGTCAGAAGCCACGTCTCTTGGCCCGGCCTAGTGACCAGACCCTAGCACTTATCCTTCCAGTTTTTGAGGAAAACTTTTCTTATTCAGTTGTTAGTGGTGTTGATATTGGCAGGTTGAGTGACACCTAGGAGGTATAATTTTTCATTTGGTACATCTATGGTTACACTGTCATTTCATGTATTTGGAGGTTTTTTTAATAGGACATTTGGGCAAGGTGTGGGTTCACAAATTTTGGGTATCGTGTCTAGAAGTGGCATGGGAAACACATCTGGGAGTGGGTCAACTTTTGCATATTGTCAACATGCATTTTAGCGCGGTGGTGGGTTTGCAAGGAGCAGATGTGTTAGGCCCCTTACCTGTGATAGGAGGAGGATCTGGTGGATCTAGAGGAGTTAGCACTAGTGGATCTAGTGGTGTTGGAGGTGGTGGAAATATTAGAGGAGGCCAAGGTTCTAGATCTGGTGGGCAAGGGCCTCAATAACCTCAGTAGGTATTTTTGAGATGTCTTTGCATTTTCCTGATTACAAGGGTGTGGAAGACGTTGCAGAACATGTGCATAAATGTGAGTTGTTATGCATGCGAAGGGTATCACTGCACCAAAAAGGAAGGTGAGTCATTTTACAACTACGTTGCAAGGGCGTGCACATAACTAGTACAAGAAGTATGATCCACACCAGACGGTGGTGGATTACATCACGTTACGTGATGAATTTTTAGTTAGTAGTTACACATCCCTCAGTTTGAATATAATAGCATCAACACTTTCAAGGAAACTCAAAAAGGGATGGTATAAAGTGTGCAGGAGTATGATGTGCACTTTAAGACTCTTCTATCAAATTTGTCTTATGATATTCACCCATCTCAACATGCTCAATGATTCATCATAGGGTTGATCACTTTTTTAGGAGGAAATTTCACATAAGACCTTCTGCAGAAATCACGTGAGGCCTTGGAGGCTTCCATGCGCCTGAGCTGAGTGTGGGAAGCATTAACACGAGAATTAGTCCATTCATTGAAGCCCAGATTACGCCATGGAAAAGCAAGCTGGAGAAATTTTTGCAAACTCAACTAATGAGACTCATGAATAGGATATGGTGTATGGACTTAAAAGTAGAGTAGGGCATACAAAGGACAGTTTCCCATGAAGATCGGTGTGCATCGTGTCAATGGATCGTGAGATTTTCCATGAAGATCATGATGGAAGTAGATGTACATTGCTACGCAGTGTGTGATCCATAAGAATGTGTCCTACTATTGTAAAATTTTCACCTCTACTACTCATGACACCAAGAATTGTAGATTGATTGACAGATGCATACATGATGCCATTGATACTGGTGTGTACTGACCAACATTACCAGTAGTTCCAAGGATAATGGTCATCATTATGAAGAGTGTACGGATGGAGGAGGTCGTGGAAGAAGCTTTCGGGGGTTTATTCTAAGGCCATGGAAATTTTGGAGGAGGAAAAAGTGATTTTCCTCGTGGAACTGTTATAAGCTGTGGATCTACATAACATTACAAGCGTGAATGTCCCAATTTTTGTAATTCTCTTGGTGTGGGAAAAATCACAAGTATGAGGAATGCCTGGAATTTTTTAAACACATGATCTAGAAGCAGAGGAAGGATAAATGTGTTGGGATGGTAAGTGTGAAGAGATTTCATCTGTAGTGGATGTAAAGGGTGGCACGTGGGTCGGAGTTAGAACCTCTCTTGGTGGTGACAATACGAGCTTAGGCTACGTGCATCTAAGATATACCAAAGTAGATATTGTTGGTTACAAGAGAAGAATATGTGCATGGGAAGTATCCGGACCTAATGCATCATAAGGAAGTTTATTAGGAAACCATGGATCTTATTTGAAGCCTACAAGGAGAGATCCAATTACTAAAGAAGGAGTCGCAACAATTAAAGTAGAAGAAGAGTGTTGAGGCTCCATAGAAGGATCTAGATGAAGTCAAGGAGATATGCAAGATGCTGAGACAAGATAATATCATCCCTTTGTTAGGAGAGTGGATGAGAGGAAAAGTACAAAGAACCAGAGGAAAGTGCGAGAGGTAGGTTTTACATGCTAATGTGCCTCCTCACATTCTTGACTATGATAAGGAGATTACCTTGAATGCATTTCTTGATGGATGGCTCCTGAGCAATATTTTGATTGGCATGGGCGTGAAGTTAATGTGATCACCACTGGATGCATGGAATCAAATGGGAAGGCCCCATTACAGCCATCTTCAAATTTTCTTTATATAGCTAACAAGACAAAGGTGATGCCCATTGGTGTCTTAAAATATGTTGTTATCACTATCAAGAGGGTGAATTTTAATGGAGACTTCGACGTCTTGGCACTCACTTGAGGTGGAAAAATTTCCAGTGTTACTTGGGTACCCTGGTGCTATATGAATAATGTTGACTTACATTTGAATTAGAGGTATATAATTTTTGAGGAGGAGGAATGTGTTATCATTCCTTTCATGAATGGAAAGTCAATACCCTATCTATACCGAGCCCTTGGGAGAAGAAGACCTAGATAGAATCTATGTGCACACTATCAAAGACCCTGAGGTTGTGTAACCAACAAAAGAAGGCGTTATTCATGGGAAGACGCTCAATCTATAAGTGATACAACTAGTGTGGCATGTGAAAATTGGGTGCACGGGATATATGAGCTAGTCAAAATGTAGTTAAGAGGCTCCATGATAAGAGTAACAAAGGTGCACTAGTCAAGTGCCTAGGAGGAAAATAGTTGTTGAGTTACACCGGGGAACCAACGCCGATGTTTTCTGCAAGAAATATAGACCCAGTGGAGATGTGATAGCAAAAGGAGAAGTATGTTTAGCTATACTTTCCTTAGGACCATAACAAGTTGGTGGGTGACCCATCGAGATAACCTTATAGAGTTGCACAAGGTGATAATAATGTTCTTTTTTATATTTCTCGAAAGCAATGCACCTACTACTATATAAGATTATCATGCGAAGGAACCTACCTCATTTAAATTCCATGTATGTGAGAAGGCACTGGATGGAAGGCGAGAAGACATGCCACAATCATTATGTGTGCATAATCTTTACTCCATCATACAAGGCTACACACGCACATGGTACATTCATTCAGAGTTGTATGGTCGAGACAGAAACAGGAAGGAGTTTATGGTTGATCTTATTCAAACTTTTGAGTATCAAATAACTAAGCCATTGGTTACTAAGGCACTAGGTTGTTAAGTCCCTAACTATGGGAGATAGTGTCATGGAAGAGTATAGAATAGTGGACTTATTGAGATAACCTAACTTGGAAGCATGCTTTGATGAGGAAGAATCAGAGGAAGTACAACTTGAGCACGCTTGCATGGAAAAAGAGAAAGGAAAGTTGGTCTACGTGATAGATGGTGAAGAGGTGGAAAACTTGGATGTTAACCATATTTTTGGTATGCATGAGGTTATGGATAGTTTTGATGAGAAATCATGCACCTACCATGAGCCCTGGAAAACCAAGAAGGTTAGCATTGGCTCGGAGGTGGAACCTAAAGAAGCTATTATCGAGATTACTTGGATAGAAAGGGAGTTTTCAAATATTGTCGATATGTTGCAAGAAATTCTAGGATTTATTCCTAAATGGGTACCATGAGCTTAAAGGATTTCACCACTCCTTGGGAGAAATGAAGATCAAGCTAAAGGAAGGTGTGCACCTAATTCGGAAGAGAACTTATCAAATGAATCTGAATTTGTGAGTCAAGGTCAATGAGGAGATTGAAAAGATGATCGCATCAAGAATCATTGAGGTTGTTGAGGAATCAGATTGGATAAGTTGATGGTCATCAAAGCATTAAGAAGGATGGAAGGATAAGTATTTTTGTTGATTACAAATATTTGAATGTGGTGTGTGTCATTGATCCTTTTCCAACCCCCTTCACCGAGGAGATCCCGAAGGAGTAGTGGGCACAAGATCTATTCTTTCACTGATGGATTCTCAAGATATCATCATGGTAGAAATGCAAAATAGGACCAAGAAAAGACAAATTTTGCCATTGAATGGGTAATTTTTTCCTATCTGATCATGCCTTTTGGGTGAACAAGTTTCATGCCTTTTGGACTAAAGAACATGCTTGTTGTGTTTTCATGCATTGTGGTTCAGGTGTTTCAAGACTTCATCCATAAATTTGTACAAGTCTACCTGGATGACTACACAATATATGGATTGGTGAGGGACCATTGTGAAAATCGAGACCGATGTTTGAGAGATTTTCGATGGTGAGTATATCTCTCAACATTAAGAAATGTGTTTTTACTCCATTTTACACCTGCTGGGACATATCATATGTAAAGAATGTTTACTAGTGGATACGACAAAGTTTTCGTTATTGTGGGTTTAGGGGAGCCTACCAACTAGAGCGTAGTGTGTGGATTCCTTGGGCATACAGAGTATTACTAGAAATTTATTAGGGGTATGCCAAGATCACCATGCCATTTGAGGAATTACTGAAGCACAAAAGTACATTTCATTAGAGAGAGGCGCAACAGATGGCGTTTGACACATTGAAGAATAGACTTATCACCTCACCATATTATGTTTTCCCTCTTGGGATAAGCCATTCCATGTACATGTTTATGCTTCAGGGATGATAATTGGAGTAGTCTTAGCACAACCTGGAGAGGGAATTGTTGACCATCCCTTGTGTTTTGCTAGTAGAAAGCTAATCCCATCCAAGTAGAACATAATTATACTAGCACATGAGCATGAGGCATTGTCAATTATTTACGCGCTACATGAATTTAGGAAGTGTTTTTGGCAACACCCTTTATATTCTACATGGACCACATGGTATTAAAGTATTTAGTGAACAAGCTCGTCTTGCAAGGGCACATATGCAAGTGGGTCCTATTGTTTCAAGAGTTTGAGTTTATGGTTGTTGTAAAACTAGGTAAGAGTAATTTGGGGCCTAACCATTTATCAAGGATTGACTCAAGAGAGGATGCACAAAGTATTCGTGGATACAATGCCGATGCACAATTGTTTTAGATCAGGCACGCGCCCTCTGTCTTGGAAGAAATTATTTTGTTTCTCAAACGAGTGTGGCAAGTGAGGGAATGAAAACTTTGGAAAGGAAGCGTTAGCGATATTTGTCACTCCCTACATGTTAATTAGTGGATCACGATACAAGTTAGCCGCGATGATGTTTTCAGATCATTGCGTGCTTGAGCATGATCGCACTATAATCATGTAAGAGGCTCGTGGTGGAATTGTAGGAGGACACTATACGGGAATGTGACCTCCTGCATGTAAGATACTCTTAGTTGGAATTTGGTGGGAGATATTTTATAAGGATTGTATTGAATATTGCAAGGTATGTGATCATTGCAAGCACCTTGGTAAGCCAGAAAAGGGATGAAATGCCATGAGACCAATAGTTAGTGGCTTTGAACAATTTGAGAAATGGGTAATTGACTTCATAGCCCTATTTCACCGCCACATGAAGAACAGTTCATGTTATATCATTCCTTTCATTTATTATCTAATTTGATGGGAAGAGGAAGTTCCTATGAGGATTACATGGTGGCCATAACTACAAGATTTCGTGGGAAAATATAATCGGCAGTGTATGGGTGCCCTCACGAGTTTGACTAGTGCCTGGGGTACTCATTTTTAATGAGACCACTAGGATTTTGGCAGATTTCATGGTGGCTTGTCACAAGACTACTCCTTATCACCCTTAGGCTAATGAGAATGCTAATGAATTTAACAAGATATTGAGTCATAGACTTACTTAAGATTTGTGATGTTGGGAGGAAGGATTGGGATGACAAAGTCAGAGCTATAGCCATGTTATGGGTGTATATAATAACTTACAAGAGATTGAAAAAAGCCACACTGTTTCAATTGGTGTTTGGCATGGAAGCTATTTTTTTGGTAGATTTTATGCTACCCTCTCTGCGTATTGCGTGTATAAGAGGATTAGTTTACGAACAACTATTGTAAGAGCATATTCGATGAAGCTAATGATGTTAGATGAAAGGTGATCACTTGCTAAGTGGAGTTAGAAGACTGAGAAGGCGAGACAAAAGGCCTAACATGATCATCACATAAAGAATAAACAATTTGAGGTTGGGAAGATGGTTTTACTTTATGATTCTAAGTTTCTGCGCCATCCTGGGAAGCTCAAGGTCCATTGGTTGGGACTGTATTATATTACCCATATACTTGATGCAAAGGCGTTGGATAGAACATGACTTCTCGAGTATTTCAATGGAAGTAGGTTGAATCCCTACTATAAATAAGGCTTATGGGTGTTTGTAAATAAGGCAATATTTCTAGTTAGCTTAGGATTTCCCTTAATACATTTTCCTTTCTTTGTGTTTCCTTTCTTCGTTGCTTTGCTTTGTCTTTTGGTTTGTTTTGTTGTGGCTGTGTTTATGTTGGTAGCCACTTCCTTTCCATAGGGTTTATATGTGCAGAGGACAATGCATTTTTAGTGTGGGGTGGAGTGTAAAATACGGTAAAGACTAGAAACAATGGTTGTTGGTGGCCCAGTTGTAAAGTCAAAGGTGCATGGGATCAAAAGAGTGCGCGTAGTAGAGGTGAACATGAGAGAAGATTGGTGTCAAAAATATTTATAGAAACCATGTATGAGGAAAAAGTGCAGGAGCAATATGAGGTAGGCAATGGAAAGAACTTGGTCCAAGACATAGAGGAAGATTGACTTTGGTGAGGGAGAAACTGCGAAGATTTCTATGGCTAAGGTAGTTTCTGGAAGGTTGCGAGGAGCTTTCACGTAGGCTTTCACATGGAGGTAAAAACCTTGGATAGAATGCATAAAAGGATGGCATTGGAAAAAACCAACTTTAATGCGTTTGTACGTTGGTAGGTGGCATCGGGGTTTGTGTGGAAAAATCAAAAATATATAAATAGAAGGTCGGGGGTGAAGTATTCTTTTACCTTGTGTTTTAAGTTATCAAATAGCTCTCACGAAATAGGGAATCTTGAAAGAATATTTATGCAAAGAGAATTTGAGAAAAATTGTTTGTAAGAAAGATTCAATGGGATTTGATCTGTGAACCAGAGTGGAAATGGATTACATGGGCATGAGCAAGAGGAGTTTGTTTGGAGGATTCTATGGGTTTTATGCCATCTTATGGAAGAAGGGTTTTCTAGGTTAGGGTTGCAGAGTTAGGGCACAAGATTTGAAGGAATTTTCATAGAGGATTGGAGCTACGGGATTTGAGCAGAGCTAGGGAAAGGAGGAAAGGAAGAATTTATAAGAACCCAATGGAAAAATATGGCACCAAGGAAGGGATCAAATGTTCCACCGAAGAAGGGAAAGGGAAAAGGAAAACCAGCCATTTCAACTAGTTTCAATGAAGAGTGGTACGTAGAGATGCAGTACCCAGATGGCATATTTCTAGGAAAGGAATGGGTGTCTCATATATGAAAGATGGCCATAAGTGATTATAACCATCAAACAAGCACCATGGAAAAGGATATGGTGTTAGAATTGGTTCACCCTACAAAAAGAGGACACTAGATGGGAAGCCCATTTACGATGACGAAGTAAAGGTTAAGATGGAAAAGGTTGGGCTTCTGCAACTCTACGAGTTGCCCTATTTTGGAAAACCTAAGTAACTATACCAATGGTTGATGTCGCGCATGTATGAGGATCGGTTCTATTTTTTGCGGGACAAATAATGTGCATAACTCTTTAGCTAATTTCAAAGTACACAAGCATTATCTGCGAGGGAGAACCACTAGATGAGGACTTGTGTGACAAGGAGGCCATTAAGAAAATGGTTGAGGTATATGATTACAAGAAGGGTTCAAGCGTTACTTTGGTCTTTGTAATCTTGACCCTTTTATGAGGATGGTTGCATGCTTGGTTAAAAATTTAAATGGGCAGGAGAGATGGACTCAAATAAACAAGATTTGGTTGATCAATTGTCGCAAAATCTCATAAGGGACAAAGATAAAACCTTTCAGCCTTTATTTCAGAGGAAATTATAGATGTCATATGCGATGGAGAGAAAATTTAATTTGTTAATTTCCTCCTCACTATTGTATTTTTCATAAATTTGGGTGCTATATGGGCTAGATAAGTTTGTTTGGGAGTACCCATATGAGGACCGCTCCCCTGCCAAGATATTCTAGGCTTACACTTATAACACCATGATGGCCACTCATAAGGCACACTTGGAGAATGGTATAAATGGATGTGTGATGTATTCAGGAAGAATGGAAAATACGAGAAATAAGTGTAGTTGATCGGGACTACGATGAGATGTGTCATACATTGGTGTATCCTAAGAAGTGTGCATATGTAGAATAGTGTGTATCTCATGATGGTGAAACTAGTGACATTACCTATTACATGGGTAGGACAACATCAACGATATATGTGTGACTAAGGCCCAAGTTTGAAAAGGGCACTTATATTGAGGATGATATATCAATCCCTAATACCCCAGAAAGGAAGAAAGTGATAATAAAGAATAGAGGATGAGAAGAAACCGAAACTAAGACGCCAAGCGCATATATAATGTAGACTATAGGGGCACATGAGTCAAGCGCAGCACAAACACTTATGTTTTCTGAAAGAAATCCCCCACACAAGAGAAGGAGAAGTCATCTAAGAAAGAGGAGTCACCCAGAAGGAGGTTGTCCTCAAAGTTAGAGGGATCTCTAGTTAAGAAGAAGTCAAAGGTGAACGAGAGCTCGGATTCGGAGGAAACAAAGAGCATAGAAGGCCATGAGACTAAAGAAGAGAAAAATGAGCATGAAGGAGCTTTAATCCTCCCTGTGTATGATGTACACAAGTCTGATGAAGGAGGGGATGAAGAGAGGAATGAATATGAAGAGGGAACACATAATAAAAGAGGAAGTGAGGAGGTAGAAATGCGTGATCAAAAGACCCCACCCAAATGAGGAGATAGATAGATAACATTGTAGAGAGGGAGGTGTGAGTATTATCCAACAGATTATTCGGGCACGAGGTAGAGTGAAGCGCCCTGGGAAGTGTTAAGGAAACAGGAAATGGATACGAGCATGGAAAAGGAGTATGGGATCATGGGAGGAGACCCCAACTTAGCATTAAGCATCCCGATAGTAGCATGCATGGATGGAAAGGGCATAGTAGTGGCACAAGAGCACACCATGACTTATATCAATGATCCAAGTAAGGTATTGTGCGCACTTCCAAAGTACATTGCCTATACCAACTCCTTGTTTGGTCATCTTTTGATGAAGAGAGTGCATACCCTCACACAAGAAAGATGTTTTCTTGGGATTTTGAGTCCCACGTCGATGAGCCCGAGTTTAAGGTAAATAATGACGCATTGATGAAGGCACCATGTATCAAGGGAATAAACCCTCTCGTGAATGCCAAGTAGCTACCAAATGAGCAATTTTTAATGTGCTCAATAAAGTGCCGGTAGAAGTGGAGGTAAGAATTTTTGGGAGAAATGATAGAATAAGATCCTTGGAGGAGGAACTTGAGAAGAAGAATGAGGAGATCCTTGAGAGGGATAGGGAGATAAAGAAAAAGGATTTGATCAATGTGCAATTAAGGTGTGAGCTGAAGGATGAAAAGGAGAAGGTGTGTGAGGTCCATAAGAAGGTAGAGGCTATTTCAAATGTCATTATCTTGAAGCACCTAGACCTGGCCCTCCTGAGCAGAAGTATGATTCAACCATGCATTACTTGGAAGACTTAGAGCATATACTCACCATGGAGAGGCTTTGGAGTTGGTCGAGGAAGTTCTAGAATGCTAAAAGGTGGAAGAGAAGGTGAATATGGAGGATACCATAGCCCATTATACCAATCTCCTTACCTTAGTAAAATATTGTTACACAAGGCTGAAGTTGTGTATGAAAAATGTGGCAACAGAGATTGAGTAATTAGTATTTTAGTAGATACCACGAGGTGGACTGAAGGAGTTTTAGGAGAAGAACAAGGGTAACAAGGTAGAGAGGGACATGATCCACGTGGAAGAAGAAAATAAGTCTAAGGCCATCGAAATGTTAAGGGTTTTGATAAAAAATAAGGTGAAAGAGTTAAACCCCGTGTTACTAAAATGATAGATGGGTTGGGAGACCTTAGCAAGAAGATGGAAAACATTGTTGTCCTTTGAAGACTAAAGGTGAAAGTTGACATATGATGAAGTTAGCGTGCTAATAGGGATATGAAGTAATAGGTGCATAGTTATTTCGATGGCTAGAATAAGATCGAGGTTGTTGTGACAAAGGACCTCCCTATACTTGTATAGTAGTAGCAGGATCCTTCTATTCTCCCATTCTTTATTCAATAATAGATTCTTTCATCCCTCCTATTCTTTATTCTTTGGTGAAAGAGTAGAGTGTTTCTAAGGATGGACAACACATGTAGTGTGGGGTAATGTTGGGCCCTGAATTGACTAAGTCCCAAGGCATAAGGTGTGCACGCACAAGACAAGCAAGAGGAAGGCGCTCAGGTAAAAGTACACAAGGAAAGGGTTTAAGATGGAACTAGGGCGTGCACGAAAGCAGAACAAGGGTTTAAGGACTTAGCCGCATTTCAAAGGTGGTATCGCAGGAGAAACACATGAGGGCCTCGAGTAGGTGTGAGGAATGGATAAGGTGCCATCTTGGAGCCTTAGAGGTCAAGAAAAGAATATTCCATGTAGGGAATATTCCTAGGGAGATCATTACAGTTAATGGAGGCCTTTGTAAGCTAGAAAAAATACTTGAATATGAAGGACCACACTTCCACTTGGCATGTGATATACTCATGAGAAAAGTTATGGCGATGTATCTAGATTATATTTAAATAAGTGCTTGGGTCCAAAATGAACAAGGAGAAAAAGAGGTAGCAAAGTGCTGTAAGAATGCTTGGTGATGCTAGGGTTTGTAGTTCTTAGTGCTAGGAAATATGGGAAAGAATGTTAGGCATATATGTATGTGCTTGGGCCTATAACAAGGGTTGTAATGGGGAAAGCATAGCTAGGATCTCTATTCATAGTAGTTTTGTATGGCTAGATTTATATTCCTTGATGTATATGGTCTGAGATGAACCCTTTTGTGATGTAAGGTGGCTATTGTGGATGTTTATAAATCAATATATGAAGCTCTGTTATGGATATATTTGTTTATGGGTATAACCCTTATGTTATTCATGTTATTATGGATCAGATCTAGTTCTTTTGTGCTATTTACAATGCTTATTTCCATTTATGATGCACATGTGCTTGGATATGGTGTCTGTACTTTCTATTTCTGAGTAAATGAATGCATTTCTGATTCTACAACCCATCCTCCATTAATGGTGGATCATTCTCATGAATCTCACATAAAGGAGGGCTTAGCACCCATGTGCACCTTAGGTGAGTGCCCAATGCACACTAGGTGATAGGATGACACACTTGGGGTAGAAATAAGGTATATGAATAAATGACTACAAACAACCATGGTGGAAAATAGTTCTTGTAAGAAAAATGTTGTACATAAATAACCCATTAGCATGTTAGAAAGATGTAAATTATGTCAAAGTGTTTATGATCTGATATAGTAGTGTACTAATAAATAGTAACTATTATAGAATGAAATAATAACACTTGTAATGTGTATACAAAAGTGGATGCCCTAGAGCTATTGTGGGATTAGTAAGAGATATTGTACCAAGCATACATGCTACGTGCATCGATATTTGTATTTTTTTATATCAAAACTTGAGGATAATTGAACATGCATATGTATATAGAAATATATACACATACAAGATATCTATCTAGCATGTGTAAAAAGTGTACATGTAAGAATCTATGAGCAAGAGTAAATATGACCAAGATATGCAATATGTTGTGTATGAAATGGAATGCAATGCAATGCGAGTGTGTATGTATTTATGAGTGATATGAGGTTCATTTATAAATGACCCTTAGCCATCAATAATGAACCACGTAACAAGAGTGTGTCATCGAGAAATGGTTTGAATGTGTGTGCTAGAAAGATGTGAGTGATAAAGCGTGAGAGCGAGTGAGTGAGTGAGTGAATGCGTGAGTGTGGTGAATTCCATTTGAGATGTATACCCTCAGAAATCAAGTATGGACCATGTAACTAGAGTGTGTCATAGGGTAATGACTGCAATGTGTAGAATTAGATGTCAAAAAGATATGTCATGAATGCGTAGAGTAGATGATGCATAGAAATAGATGAATGCGTGAAATGTGAAGGATGTAGTATGTAATGTGTAGTGTAGTGAGTAGTGTAGTGTGTAATGTATTACATGAGGTTCATGTGTATAGGATTCCCTACATAGTCAAGTGTGAACCATAACATGAGTATGTGTCATTGGGTAATGAGATACAATAATGTATCAAGTTGTACAAGATTTCTCAAAGATGTGAAATATGAAGCACGGATCGTGATAGTAGAAAATGATATCCACCTAGTGATGCTATAAGGGGGAAATAATAAGCGTGATGCCATGCAACTATGTGAGTAATGTATACCTATGCGATGATGAGAGAAGGCATTTTCCATTATGACGGATTTTGAAATGGGTCATTAGGATCGTAATAAGGAATAGGTTTTTGAAAAAAATTGATTGTATGTTGAAGTGGAGATGGTCAAGGGACCTTGAGTGGTGGAATTTGACAAAGGCCAACTAAATTTTGTTGGTCTTGCATAGTGAGTGGTTGCTTATTTTTCGTAGAAGACATAAGAGGTGGAGGATTTGTATCGATCTTTAGAGGAGGTTACTTGGCTTTACTTGGTAATGTTATAGATGACTGAGGAAGAGGAGGAGGTGATGGAATAAGAACCTTGAGAGGTGATTTCTTAATCTGAATGGGTTGAATAGGAAGTTCTTGACTAACTAAATAAGGCACGTTAGAAGTGATGGCATGATGCTCATTAGACATAGAAAATAAGATTTTAGAACCCATTGAGATGTAACAATTGGAGAGGACCATGTAACAGAATGTGGTGTAGTGAATGAGGTAAAACCTTGACGCTCAAGATGATTGATTCTGTATTGGAAATCATGGTAATCATTGTCATTATTTCCATTGATTCGATGATAATTGTAATTGGAATACCTTGATATTTTGCAAGACGATAAGGAGGATAACAATGAGTAGATGGAAAGTTGATTAACTAATAAGTAATGAGTTGTGGAAGAATATCTTGTTTCTTATCATTGAGTGTAAAATTAAGAGGCACGTGGAGTGGAAAATTTTAGGTTCATTAATATGAGCACATGTATAAGACATAGAATGAAGATGAGATGTAAAGGAGAATAAACATGAGCCTAAGATGCATCCTTAAGATGTTGGATTTCAGATTTGAGAGACGTAATTGTGTATTCCATAAACTAAAATTTTCCTTGAAATAAATATTTCAAGGCTTGAATAAAGTCCAACATGGGTTAATTAAATGGAAGATCACGAAGACCGGGCTTGGTAGACGGATGATCGAGAATAGCACTCACTTGATGTGGTGGTGTATCTCTAGGGAGATACATGGTGTCTAGATATTTTTTAGAACAACTTGGAAATTAGGATGCATTTGAATTAAATCATACAAATAAATTTGAGAAATTTTAGGAGCCATGATAGAAAAGATGATGTGCCAAAGAAGGATCCGAATGACCGATCACGAGTGGGGTTCACCAAAATGATTAAGCAAATATTATATAGGATTTTATAGATACTCAAATCTAATGCAATGTAGCAATAAATGGATAAACAATAAAGTAAAAAAATTGACCTAAACAAATAAACAATTTAGATCAAAACCCGAGTGTAAATGAGGAGATACAAATCACTTAGTTGATTCATAAATAATCATGGAATATGACAAAATGATGAACAGAGAGGGAAAACTATCACTGGAGCCTCAAAAAATTGCAGGAGCGTCGAGTATGCTAGATCGGGCATCTCGTGTAGGGTTGGGGAGCCTAGGGAGCTAGAGACCTTCTGGGCACCTATGACTGCTCGTAAAACACATGAAACTAACTTCTCTAGGTCGTGAGATGTTCATTATCCTTCGCTCCTTATCGCACCAAGCCCCGCAGATGTCACCTATAACCTAAAATGAATAAATGGCCTGTAAAACCCTCAAAATTGCATCAAATCCCAAAAAAAAAATGTAAATAAGGGTCGACTATCCTCGGCTTGTCAAATGATTGATCTTACGAATGAGCATTACACTACAAACAGTGCACTCCATTTTAGTTTTATGTGTGTGTGTGCGGAAATTGTTCCAAGGTGGCTCTTGTGTGTATCACACTTGATAGCGAGAAGCAAGTAGCTAGATGTAAGAAATGTAAGTAGATGTGTGCATGAAATAATGAACTTCCCCTCCTATGAAGTGTATGCAGAAGTATCAATCCCTTGTCCCTTATGTGTGGATGTTAGATGGATGCTTGAATGCTCTTGGTAATGGCATTTGAATGCAAATTTAGATGGTGATAGCTAATTCTTATTGTTTGGTCCTTTATTATGTTCACATAACTTTATATTTATATGATTTCTTTTCTTGAATTTTGTAATTAACACTGAAAATTCTGACTACCAAAAAGATAAGATTTCCAAATGGCTAGAAAGGACCCAAAATATTTGAGCAAAGTACAAAGAGATTAGGGGTGCCAGCCGGGCATGGTGTCTAGAGTAAGAAATGTGAAGTGTGAAAAGATAGACTAGGTAAATAGTGGCGTAAGACCAAAAGAGGAAACAACACCCAAGCAAATGTGGCCAAAGAAATGGGTCAATTAGTAATTTAATTCTTTAATTCTACTCAAGTGTTATGCACGTTGGCACCTCATTCATCCAGAAATGAATGCTCACCCAAAGCACACGCAACTACCAAGTCCCTTCTTATTATTTTCTTGTCAAGAAGTTAGCATGCATATCCATAATGATAATTGACCAAGTAATCCATCAAGTATACTTATCTCTTGCATACAACTCGGTTTGTAAGCACATATAATAAGGAATCATAACAATTTAAACAATAAAAAAATCAATTACACCATTAGATTGCCATATTCAAACATGTCAACAATTAGAATCCAACCACAATTGTCTATTATACTTGAAAGAATTACATAACAAGGAAACATATTACAAAACTTGTCACAATAGTGTTGCATGAGAACCATGCGCGCCACCATCGACTCCAAAACCATCACAACATGACTCTACTAAAAACATAAAATGAGGTCCCTATAAAAATGGCATACAACATGTGTATATACATGTGGGTCCTTTCCTTTCACCTCCCATGCACTCTCCGGATAATAGGTGTGCCCAAAAATACCCATGCTTACTATAAATGCATGCTTTACAAAGAAAAATACTAATAATAGATTATCTAATAATATTTTGTTTTAATCCTATTAATATCTCCTCATGTGAGTGTTTTATCTATATTTTCATCCTAAAAAATATCCTTTACTTCGCCCCCAATTCATCAAGTATTATCTCTTTACTTGTTCGTCACTCCATCCTGATTTTTCTATTTTTAGCATGTGCTCCATAAAATGGCTAAGTCCCGAGTTTTGTTTTCTGGAATGAACCTCCACCGATGTTCCATCCCGTATATGTTTGCTCTACATGCCTCCTGTGAGCTCACTAAACCCCCACGCACTACTCATACTTAGGCATTTTTCCCGCTCAACATTACCCCACACTAAATGCATTTCCCATCCTCGATAATGATTTTTTTGACTTATCTCTCCAAAGATTAAATGAATAAAGAACGCCAAATAATGTAGATGAATATACACTAGCTGAAAGAAAGAATACTTGGGGGTTCTCTTACTCCTTAGATGGTTGCAAAACTTAGGAACTCCTTATTTAGGGTACCTTCTAGTTATTTCCATTCTATTAATTCTCGACTATTGCATTTAACTGACCGCCCAAAGCAATATCTCGGTACCCGTGCTAGATTCATGTCTTCTCCTTATCCTTAAGCTCTCTAATAATCCATGTGAGGCCCAAGATAACACCATCAAATGCATCCATTCTTCAAGAAATCAATGACCCAAAATCCTTAAGTCTAGACTCAAAATTATTCCTGCACCGTTTTGAGCACGTCACACTTCTACACAATTTCAGCCACTTTCTCCTCTTGCCCAAGTTTTTCATCCTTTTTTTTTTGCAAGCACCTCGTTTCTTCATTTATGGTATACACATTAAGGATAGAATCGGGGTTTTGGCAATTATTCATTTCCCAACATGCCTTCTTCAATTAATTTGTAAGGTGATAACCATAGTGTCATATTCTACAATCTTTCATGTTATTGTTTTTCTATTCTTCTTCTACTCGACTGATTTTTCTTCTTCTATTAGCCCCTACACACTTGGATTTTCATTTCCCAACATTTTTACCAACTCCTCCAAGTAATGCAACACTAATGGATATACATCCTTGGTTTATTCATCTAGTTTTGGGGATGTTGTTGTTATCCGACCTATTATCTGACATAACCATATCAATTGCGTACTTGCACGCTTTTCAAATTTTCCACTTTGTATTTTTCAATCTCGCACTTCCTTTTCCTTGTGTATTCCTTGTCCAAGTTTCTTTGTGCTAGATATCTAACCATATTATTCAAAACATTGTTGGCCTAATCGTCAATTAGCTCTTTCGGCTTCACCGTAATCAACGGTACATGTTTCTCATCTTGAGTGTGCACACTTAATCTACACAATACTTCATCCCTTGTAGGAATTTTATCTCCTTTATCCATTCCTCAAATCATGCGTGGAACTCTCTTCCATGTTACCTTCTTCCTCCACATCGTGGAATGGGGGCTCCTTCTCCTAAAGGATCTCCTCTATGTTAGGAATTAGAGAACAAATATACGGAAACAATTCTCAAACCACAAAGAATAGGAAACTATATAGCAAAATTATACTTGTAAAAATATAACAACATAAATGAATAATGCACAAAAGAAGACAAGACAAGATTTAACGTGGTTCACCCAATGTGGGCTACGTCCACCAAGAACTTTCTCAGATTTTATTATCAACAAGAGTAAAACAACTCTCACAGTCTTCTCTCAGTTATGAACTCACAATAGAATTCCAAAGATGTTAAACCACATCTAAACCACAATTGACACCCAATTGCATAACCTTGATCACTCTTGATCACCTCTTGATCTCTAAGACTCAAGACCTCTTGAACACTCAATATATCTTTAAGATACCCTAACACCTCTATTTATAGGATTACAATCCTTCTAAGAAGCCCTAAAGCTGACCCTAGAAGTTTGAAAGTGTGATCTTTCAACTTCCCACGGCTGAAAAAAATAGTCCCAACGTTGACAGCTAGTTAACAACATGTTAATAGCTACGCATGCACAGCAATGTCATAAGCAAGATGACTATAGAAAGTCCTAGGAGTCTCCAAACTTAACTATTCAAGCTCTAACACTTCAACACTAATTTAAGAAGACCAAAAATAGGCTCCACACCCCAACAATCTCCCACTTGGAGACTATTTCCACTTGAGCAAAGTTCTTAACCCTTCATTATCAACCATGAAGGCCAATCAAAGTTGAACACAACTTCAAATTCTCCCTTGTGACCACCTTGGTCATCATATCATAGGATTCTGACTAGTATGAATCTTTTCCAACTTCAACTTATCTTCTTCCAAAGTTGTCCTAATGAAATGATATCTCAGTTGAATGTGCTTCGTCCTAGAGTGGAAAGCGGAGTTCTTCGCCAAATGAATAGCACTCTAACTATCATTGTGTAGTCTCCCAACTTCCTACTTATGCCCCAACTCATCAAGTAACTTGTTGTAGCCAAATCATCTCCTTGCTTGCCTCTGTGGCAGCAACATACTCAACCTCTGTGGTTGACAAAGCCACAACCTTTTGTAACCATGAAATCCAACTCACTATTGTATCACCAATCGTAAATACATAACCTGTTATGCTCCTCCGTTGTCCAAATCTCCTACCATGTCCGAATCTACATATCCATGTAATGTAGTGTCTGATCCACCAAAACACAATGTTGCTCCCATGGTCCCTCTCAAATACCGAAGGATCCACTTTATTGCTACTGCCAGTGCTCTCTACCTGGATCACTCATAAACCTACTCACTGCTCCCATTGCATGGGAAATGTCAGGCCTAGTGCATACCATAACATACATCAAGCTACCAACTACTGATGAGTACTGGTACCCTGGACATCTGGATTCTATCCTCCTCAGTCTTGGGACTCTGCTCCTTTGATAATTTAAAGTGACTGCCAAAGGAGTACCAGCCGGTTTAGCATCTTGCATACTAAACCTCTCTAAGACCTTCTTTATGTACTCTTCTTGAGATAATACCAGCTTCCTCTCCTTCCTATTCCGAGTTATTCTCATACCAAGGATTTTTTTCTACCCCAAATCCTTCATAGCAAAGGAGTCACCTAGCTTCTTCTTGAGTACCTTTATTTCCTGCATGTTCTTCCCTCTAACAAGCATATCATCTACATACAGGCACATAATAATATAACTACCATCAAGAAACTTCTTGATGTACACGCAATGGTCTGAGTGACACCTAGAGTAACCCTTCTCCTGCATAAAACTATCAAACTTCATGTACCACTTTGCCGTGGAGCTTGTTTCAGGCCATACAAGCTCTTCTTTAATTTGCACACTAACCTCTCCTTCCCTTTGACCTCATAACCCTATGGCTATTGCATGTACAATTCCTCCTCCAACTCACCATGAAGGAATGTAGTCTTCACATCCAATTGTTCTAAGTGCAAGTCTTCTATTGCAACTAAACCAAGAACAGTCCTAATAGAAGTCATTTTAACAACCGAGAGAAAAATTTCATCAAAGTCTATACCTTTCTTCTGTGAAAATCCTTTGACCACCAATCGGGCCTTGTATCATTTCTGCCTCCATCTTCCTCTTTGATTCTATACACCCACTTGTTTTGTAATGCTCTCTTGCCCTCGGGTAGCTCCACCAGATCCCAAGTCTGGTTTTCCATAAGAGATCTATGCTCTTCATCCATGGCCTACTCCCACTTCTTCCTGGCATCCACCTGCACTGCTTCCTCAAAGCACTCTGGCTCTCCACTATCAGTGAGCAATAAATAATTCAAAGATGGAGTAAATTTAGGTTCCCTTCTTACCCTAGAAGACCTTCTCACCTCAGGAGTTTGGGGTTCCTGATGAGTAGGTACCTAAACTAGTAGGCTGTGCCGGAACATGTTGTACTGAACCGACCCCTTGGACACCTTGCATCTGCAATGTCCTCTAACACTATGTATTCTTTCTTTGATTCCTCTTTCTGTTCCTGCAACTGATCTTTATACATGATTTTTTCATTAAAGACAATATCTCTAGACCGAAATATTTTCTTGTCTTTAAGACTCCAAACACGGAAACCAAAATCATCTTCACCATATCCAACAAAGGTGCATTTCTCAGACTTAGCCTCTAACTTGGTCCTATCATCTTTATCAATGTGAACAAATACCTCACATCCAAATACTCTAAGAAATGAGTAATCAATTTTCTTACCAGACCAAGCCTCCTCAGGTATACCTCCATCCAAGGCCATAGAGGGTCCTCTGTTAATCAGATAAATAGTTATGCTTACTGCTTCCACCCAAAACATGAGTGGCAGCCCCACATGTAACCTCATGCACCTAGCACATGCTCCATGATTGTCTATGTTCATTCTCTCTGACACTCCATTTTCTGTGGAGTATTTGGAACCATTCTTTCCTGTGGATCCCATTTACGAATAGTAATCAATAAATTCATTGCTGCAATATTCCCCTCCATTATCAACCTGAGACATTTCAACTTGAGACCTATTTCATTCTCAACCAAGGCTTTCCATCTTTTGAAAGTTTCAAACACATCATATTTCTTTCTAATGCAATATACCCAAACTTTTCTAGTTGCATCATTAATGAAAGTGACGTAATAACATGAACCACCAATAGAGTTTACCTTAGCTTGGCCCCCATACATTGTATGCACTAACTCCAACTTACCCTCCTTCTGGTAGGTCCAACCTTGAGGAATCTCACCCACTTCTATTTCCCATAAACACAGTCCTCACAGAAGTCCAAATCTAACTCCTTTAATCGGGCAACTTGTCCTTTATAATCTGCATGCCCTTATGACTCATATGACTAAGTCTCTGGTGCCACAAAGTTGCATCTCCATCTGCAAGCAACTAAATTGCAATAATCAGCACCACTGGTTAAATACAAAGTACCATTTTTCTTACCTCTTGCAACCACAAGAGCTCCCTTGGTAACCTTCCAAGAATCCACTGTAAAACTAATCGTCTGACCATCACTTACCCAGGTTGTCCCATTGATATCAAGTTCCACCTCAACTTAGGCACATGCTTGACGTCCTTAAGTAGCCATGTGTTCCCATTCTACATTTTCACCCAAACACAACCTTTCCCTACTATGTTGCATGGTTCATCATCACCAAGATATACATGTCCAAAATCACCTTGAACAAAATTAGTAAAGTAATGTCTATGTGGGGTGGCATGGAAAGAATCCCCTGAATCTAACACCTAAGACTCAACAATATTATCTAAAGAAAGAATTAAGGCATCTTGACAAACATCACCTGTTGCCACATTTACCTCTTTAGTTTCCTCCTTGTTCTTCTTATCCCGAAGAGCCCAACAATCTTTCTTAGCATGACCAACCTTCCCACAGTGCCAACATTCTAACTTACTCTTGGACTTTGACCTTCCATGATCATTTGAATTCCCATGGTTACCTTTCCCTCTATTCTTTTGTCTCCCTCTGCTCTCCACCATCAAAGCATTTCCAGAAGTAGAAGAATCTCTAGTGCTCTTCCTTCACATTTCCTCACTTAGGATCACACCTATTACATCCTCAAACTTCATCTTTGAGTTATTAGAGACTGAATTACTTATAGCCATAACCAAGTTGTCCTAGCTATCTGGCAAGGAGCACAAAATCAACAAAGCCCTGACCTCATCATCAAATTCAATTTTACTGAGTTTAACATACTCACAACTGTATTAAATTCATTCAAATGATCAGCAACAGAACCATTCTAGACATCTTCATATTAAATAACTTTTTCATCAAAAATATTTTATTAGAGGCAGAGGGTTTTCATATAACTTCCCCAACACACTCATGAGACCTTTCGTGGTCTTCTCCTGCGATATGTTGAAAGCAACCGAAGATGCAAGGCATAAACGAATTTCCCGAGAATGCCTTTCTATCCAGCAACTCCCAATCCTCATCCGACATGGTTGTAGGTTTCTTTGCTTTTCAGCCAAAGGAACATGGAGGTCCTTTTGATATAAGTAATCCTCCATTTGCATCTTCCACAAACCAAAGTTATGCCCATTGAACTTCTCAACCCTTGATCTGCCCTCATCTACCATAGCTCCCACTCAAGCTAAACTTTCCTGTGATTTACAACTTCAGAAAAAAACCACCAAAGCTCTGATACCAATTGTTAGGAATTAGAGAACAAATATGCGGAAACAATTCCTCAAACCACAAAGTAGTAGGAAACTATATAGCAGAATTATACTTGCAGAAATATAACAACATAAATGAATAATGCACAAAAGAAGACAAAACAAGATTTAATGTGGTTCACCCAATGTGGGCTACGTCCACCAAGAACTTGCTCAGATTTTATTATCAACAAGAGTAAAACAACTCTCATCAGTCTTCTCTTAGTTATGAACTCACAATAGAATTCCAAAGATGCTAAACCACATCTAAACCACAATTGACACCCAATTGCATAACCTTGATCACTCTTGATCACCTCTTAAGACTCAAGACCTCTTGAAAACTCAAGATATCTTTAAGATACCCTAACACCTCTATTTATAGGATTACAACCCTTCTAAGAAGCCCTAAATATCTAGAAGATTAAGATCTTTCAACTTCCCACCTGAAAAAAATAATCTCAACGCTATCAACAAAGAATGTATAGAAATTTCCTGGAGTCTCCAAACTTAAGTCTGTTCAAGCTCTATCACTTCAATACTAATTCAAGAAGACCAAAAATAGGCTCCACACCCAAACACTCTATCACTTCTTCTTCATCGTGTCACCTTTTTGCACCATACTTCATCTCCTCTTCTTCTTATTTTATGGGATAGACTTAGGTGGAGCCTTTGGTGACTTCACTTGGTTTTGATGGTCCTATGCCACCATCTTGCTCCTTGTGCATCCTTTTAAACCTTCTCCTAGCACCTTGGTCAAGCATGGCACTATTCGAAAATAGGTCATGAGTTTGGATATGTCCATGGTTTTCCCTCCTTTTGATATTTTATCTCTACCACAATATTCTTCACTCCTAATTCATCATCTAAATCTATAGCAATATCATTACCTAAGTTTTACAATATTATAATCCTTCCAATCATGGCCCACGGTGATGTGTACTCTCATGTCTAAAAAGTAGAATAAGTCCTCATGGACTCGTGACATTAGCCACTAGTAAAGTCGCTCTGGTTTTCCAAAATAGGAAACTCATAGATCTGTAGAAATCCTACGCCTTCCAAATTCAGATGCCCCTTGTCATCATAGATTGGTTTATTGCTAGTAGTTCTCTCGGTTTGTCTTTTACACCAATTCATTCTCTATTTTCTACTTTTTTCCTCAAAGAAATGATTATATTTTATCACCTTGCACTTCCTGAGGTGAGTCTCCCAAATATGTCCCATGATTACTCCTTCTAGATATTGCATTTCTAAAAATTGTTCCTCGGGTGCTTCTTCGACCTCAACCTCTAGTTCTTTCTTCTTCCTCTACCCTTTGTCACCACTGCAAGTTCTCTTTTAGGTGGCATTCTCTTTGTTTACTTTTGTCCTAAAATTTCACATGCCCTAGGTGTTTTAATAACCTTCTTTCTTTCAGCTCACACTAAATACTCTACTCATTCCCTTCCTTTCTCTCTATCCTTTGTCAATATTTTCCTAGTTCGAACCCATGCTTATGTAAACACTAATTCACAACCCTTTGCAAATCCAAACCTCTACACCATTCAGCCTCAAACTTCCACACGAATGAGCTCCACAACAGATGTGTACCTCTTCAATGTGGTTTCTTCGATTTTCTCCATACTTTGTCATAATCTTACACCAATTCACACACTCTACACTCTTCAAATCTCAAATTATTCAAAAGGAAAGGTAAAGAATAAACCCTCTTCGACACCCTTTTTATAGATTTCCAAAAATATCCTACATTTATTACTCGTCACCTACCAAAGCATAATGTAGCTTTAATTATTGTTTTTTCCATGATTTTATCTTCTTTCTTCCACTCACTATAGTCATAAGCTTTTGCGTGCTCACTAATTCTCAAGCCATAGACCTCCTCACGTGCACCTCCCTACATTACAATACATAATCCACTACGGCATATACTAATTAGTTCATCTTACCGTTTCCTACCTCGCATTACATATCACATGCGCCTTTTCCTCATGTGGTCTTCAATCTAAGTAATTTTTTTACTATCACCATCCTTCTTAGCACCTATGAAACCTCTTTCTTTTAATTTCTTGTATCTTCTAGACAACATCCTAACTTCACACCCTCATACAATCATGTGCTCAAGTCCACAAACTTAGCCACAAGTCCATAGTACCAACCATGGATATATTTTTCACACACTTACACCTGGTTCACCTCACACTAAAAATATGTGTGGTCCTCTACACATGAACTCAATAGATAGTAATTGGCTTCCTACGCACAAGTGCATTTATTACAACATAGCAAGGAAAACAAATACTAAAATGCAAAAACAAAACATGAAAGGGAAACCTAATCTAAGTGGCATATTGCCTTATTACAAACACCAAGAAGTTTATTTATAGTAAGGATTCAGTCTACTCCCATTAATGTAACTAGGAAACATGGTGTCATCTAGTACACTGTAATTAACATGTGCCTAATTCAAGTATCTTGGTTACTACAAAAGGTCCCAATGAATGAGCCTTCAACTTCCTTGGGTGGTGCACAAACTTGGAGTAATAGAGAAG
The DNA here is from genome assembly GCA_018340775.1 of Taxus wallichiana var. yunnanensis. NCBI lineage: Eukaryota > Viridiplantae > Streptophyta > Pinopsida > Cupressales > Taxaceae > Taxus > Taxus wallichiana. The sequence continues at coordinate 811,884,387 of CM031240.1, read as the reverse complement.
GACCATCTTACCAACTAAAAAGGTCTTGTTTTTAATGTCCCTATCATGTTAGACCTTTTTTCTTACCTTCTCAATCTTTTGGCTTCATTATGTAATGGTGCACATTTCATCTAATTATGTTAGTTTTTCGATGCACTCCTGAATATATTACTCATCGAATCTAATCGACTGTGCGTGTAATATGTAGGGATGACAACATGAATTCAACTAGCAGTAATGATTTTATCTCAAACACTAGCTAGAATGGTGTGGTCTTATTCAATCTTGTATAAGTGGTCCTGTAAGCCCAAAGTACTGCTGACACTTTATCATCCCAATCCTTTCTTCCAACATCACAAATCTTTGTAATGGTTTGGCCCAAATCTTTTTGAAAGCTTCGCAGTACCATTAGATTGAGGGTGATAAGGAGTAGTTTTATTGTGTGCCACCATAAACTCGCCAACAAAATCTTGATTATCTCATTCAAGAAATGAGTTCCTCTATTACTTTTCAATATTAATAGACAACCATATCTGCTAATAATATTTTCCCATATGAACCTTGTTGTCATGGTTGTAGTACAATCCTTAGTAGGTGCAGCCTCTACCCACCTTATCAAATAGTCGGTACAAGTGATTATATAGCATGCCCCGGTCTAGCGCGTGGGTGGGGCAATAAGCCCTACAAAGTCAATGGCCAAGTTTTCAAAAGGTTACATTCTTGCAATAGGTTTGAGTGGTATCTCATATCTATGTCTAGGCTTTCCAATGTGTTGACAATGATAACGTGTCTTTACAAAATCCTTAACATTTTGTACAAAGTTAACCACCAAATACCAACCATTAAGATCTTCTATGTAATTGCATCACCTAGATAATTTCCTCTTGAAATACCTCTATAAGTCTCCTCCATGATGGTGTCACACTCATGTTCAATAACACAATGACACAAAATCTTGTCTCTTCTCATTTTGTATAAGTCACCTCCAATCAGATGATAAGGCGTTGCATGTATAACAAGTTGATTTTTCTCTAAATTCTTCATGCCATCACATGTGAGTCCGGTGCGCAAAAATATTTCTATGTCTTACAAGTTATCAAGCATGTGGTTTAACCTAAAAATGGTGCATCAGAATTATGTACTTAATACTCTGCATGTCCTCACCGGGATTGATTCTTGATAAGTAATTAGGCCCCGAGTTTCTCTTGCCTGGTTTTACAACAACTATGAAATCAAACTCTTGAAATAGAATTATCCACCTACATATGTGCCCTTGCAAAATAGGATTTTTAATCAAATATTTCAATGCCATATGATCTGTATAAAAGATAAACGAATTATCCAAAAGTGTTGTCTAAACTTGTGGAGTGCATAGATCGTAAACAACGATTTGCACTCTGTTACAGTATAATTCTATTGTACTAGTTTTAACTTCCTAATTTTAAATCATATGGGGTGATCCACATTTCCATCACTAGGCTACATTAATATTGTGTCAATCGTAATGTCGAAGCATCAACATGCACATGAAAGGGTTTATTATAAGAAGGAAAGTGCAAGATATGTGCAGTGGTAAGCTTCTCCTTCAATGTCTCAAATGCCTTTTCTTGTGTTTCTTTGTAATGAAATTTCCCTTATGCCTTGATTAACTCTTCCAGGTGTGGTAATCTTTGCATAACCCTTAATTTTTCTATAGTAGCTAGCGAGCTGTATGTCACAAAATTCCATGCACTTCACTTTTATTGGTAGGTTCCTCTAAACCCAAAACCATAGCTATCTTGGCAGGGTCTACCAACAATCCTTCCTTACAAATGATATGTCCAAACAAGGTGCCAAATGGTGTAGCAAAGATACACTTTTAATGTTTAAAAGATACTTAATTACCTACATCTCTCAAATATGAGCCTCATATTAACACGGTGATCCTTGACTAGGCCAATCATCTAAATACACCTGCAAGAACTTGTGAATAAAATCATGAAAATCTGCACAACAATACGTGAAAACATTGTTGGCACATTCTTCACCCCAAAAGGCATAATTGTATATGCAAAACTTCCCCATTTAGTAGTGACATTTTCTTCTCCTAATCCTCTTTCATGATGCACACCTAGTGATAACTCGAGAACCCATCTGTAAGGAATATATCTCGTTCCCTACAAATCCTTCTAGTATTTCCTTGATGAGAGGTTTGGGAAAAGGATCTATGAAACATGAAGCATTTAGTTCTCTATAGTCCACAAAATCCATGATCCACCCATCTTTCTTGATATTTATTACAATGGGACTAACCCACTAAGATTCCTTAATAGGTTCAATAATCCAGACATCGGTATTTTATCAATATCCTCCTTCACTTTCACATGCAGATTGGGATTCATCTAGTAAGGCCTATTCCTAACCGGATATGCACCCTCTTTCAAATTGAACTTCATTTATCCTAATGAGGGTGAACTCCTTTCAACTCATGGTAACCTCTTGGAAAGAGATACTAAAATTCGCGCAAGAGCTCAATGATCTTGGCTACTTTTTGTTCTTATCGGTAGTCTCGTATGATTTCTTCCTTGGGCACATCTTCAATACCAATGTTAACCTTCTTCGTTTTCATAGGAAAATAGTAAATGCATGCCTTTTCATTCATAGAATCCATGACCTCTCTCTCTCTCTCTGCCTGTACCATGACTCCTATAGTCTCTTGGTATACATCCTTCTAATTGGTAGCATTTAGGTACCGAACATGTATAATATTTTGTTTCTGGATAAGATTCTTATCCTTGAGTCTCATGTGTGTGTGTTATTTTTGTGCATGTAGTCACTAGTAGGGGTTCTGATTTTTATTAGGAATTTTATCAAGCATCCATTGATCAACATTTATTGGTTGTACCTTGATCATCCCATGCCCTTATCCTTATTCTTGGTCTTACACATGTTCTCATACATATCCGAGATAAATATCTAACATATGTTTTCTCCACACCATGTGCAAAAATATTTTGAGACCCTCATATAGGTAATGATCGGAGGACCCGTAAGTATAATAATTTCCTCGCACAAACCTTCCTCTACCATCACCACATCCTCAGCCTTGATATCCTCCTCGAAAGCCTCCATTCATATTATCCCCATTATTTCACCCTTCATTATTTTTTCCTTCCTACTCCTTTGATCCACTCACCACACTAGTCCAAGCGCAATCCTATTTCAATGGCTTCGTGGATATGGTCAATCAGCTTTTAATAACCTGTATCATGGGTATGGGCATCAAAAATTTTACAATACATGGACACATTCTTTTGAATCACGGAATTCGCAAGAGCGCAAAATTTCACACATCATGATTCTTATGAAATATCTCCCAAGATTGTAACAACACGTGTATATTTTGGCATGGATAACTATCTTTAGTGTGTCCCTCCACATCGTAATTTGTGCACCATAACCCACTTTTAGTCTCATGCATGGAGTTGGCAGAGAGATTCTCCAACTTCTTCACCATCACTACTATCTATGCCTCAAAAATGGGCTCACTCTAGTATCAACACTCCTAACTACTTCAACATGCAGAGTTTCTTCCAAGGCCTCATGCGGGTCCACATATGTCTTATGAGATAAATCTCTTTGGAATGGAGTCAATAACCCTCCAATGAACCACTATGCATGTTGACTAATGAATATCATAAGATAATTTAGACAACAATGTCTTAAAATACACGTCATACTCCCTTACACTTTTTGATAAACCATGTTTGATATCCTTGAGTGCAATGATACTTTGTTGCTCAAACTCCGGAATGTGAAACTCAGCCAAAAATATTGTGCATAGAGCATCATAATCCACCATAGTCCGGTGGGGGTTAAACTTCTTGTACCAAATTCTCTTTAGAGTTGTAATTCTCTTAGTACGCCATAGTAATTTTCACTTGTGAACGTTTCTATTGCATCTTCCACACCTTTGTACTATGGTAAGTTAGAATACATATCAAAATAGACTTGAGGTGTTTGAAGTGGTTGTTGAGGTGGTGTCTGTGGGGCTTTGATGTGATGGTGGTTATGGGCCCTTTCCACCAGATCTAGAACCATAATCTCCACCATTGTTTCCTCCATAGGGTTGCTAACCCGATCCTCCGATCCTTCCATGCCCCTTGTTATGGGCTATGGCCCCCAATTGATGGAATTCCTTGGCTCACTATTGTATTACTAAACTGGACACCCACTATTTGTGTAGTTGTAGCACCCATAGAAGTGTTTCCAATGGTCTGCGCACCACTACTCGCCTTGTTGATGCTCCTGAAAATAATCCTACAACAATACTTCCAAACACCAACACATTGCTCTGATGTCATGGGCATGGTAATAGTCGATGTACTTCTTGATTAAAAGAATGATATCTACCTATATTTACTTAATTACCTTCACTACTATGTCCTACAACTATCTTTGGATTTAGGACACCTAGTGCGAGGCCTAGGTAGCCATACTTGAGTCAAATGCATGCCCGTTGTTCTCATTCTCTCCTTTGATGCACTCTCATATGAAGCTAGTGGGGACTCTTTACTCCACTTTCCTAAATTTGGAAGGACTCGATGTTGTGTCTCCTCATCTTCTATGAGAGCTTCAAAACCTTCGCAAGCCATCATACTCTCTTGACTACACAAGTGTTTCCTCAATTTCCCTCTCTCACACTTCATTATACTTGATCCATCTTTCTTCTCTTTTTCTATATTCTCCCTGTGGCCTCCATCCTCATTTACAAATACTCTTGCCCCTACACATGGTGGGGTTTAGCTAGCCATAGGAATCTCTCCAAATCCAGCTCTATTATCAATATTTTGATTTCCAAAGGGATAGCACAAAGATAAGATCCTCGGGATCACGCAAAAATTAAACTCATCTTCATTTGGGCATGAATACATAGAAATAGTGTATTCCAATGTATAATTACGCAACACACTATCCCACTAGGAATCTATAGCTCTAGTCCACTCCACGTATACATCAAAGAGAGTCTAGTAATATTTCTATGTCTAAATCCTTAGTCTAGGATACATTATCCAAATAATTCCCTTAGTTATTTGGAGAACTTGTATTTACATCCTATATTTGTGGTTCTATGTTACAGGATACACATACCTCATTTTCTCCTTTGGCACACTCTTGGTTACTGATTCCTTGTGCGCCCTTGTGCACTCCTCCTCTCGCTTCATCCTTTTGTTTTCATTTTCCTCTTTGTTACATTTTCCCTCACATGCACCCTCTATGCATTCTCCTTCTTCCTATAGTTCATACACTTTGCGCGCATGTTCGAGATTTATTGGCCAAACTAGCTAAGTCACGGGCACTCTCGTGTGCCCCTCACAAATTACTTTGTAATAGTTGCACCTTGACCATACATTCCTTCCTTAGGTATTTCTCCCATTTCCTTCCCTACACATCACCTATGTGTGCATCTTCCCTCTTTTTCCTCTCGTGCCTCATTCTTTCGTGTGCCTTCCTTTGCACCTTCTTTTGCACTCCCTTGTACCACATCATCATCTAACAAGTTTGAGTGTGCTACACGTAACCAACCAAGTGGGCCATCCGGTGTTTGAATCCTTATAATAAACCATTGGGTAACACATGGCAGTAAAAATGATAAAGCAGTATGTATAGTTGGCCGACCTTTCAATAAATCAGTGTGTGCCATGTGTCTTGCGTGCCCAGTTTGCCTTGCAGACGCAAATCTTTTTGACAATCATAACTTTTTCTCAATCCTCATATCCTTGTGCGCCCATATTTTTTAGAAAGTTGTTGACGTAGGCTATGTGCTAGACCATTCAAATTCAAATTTCAGTGGGATTTGGTAGGTGAGAAGCTGGAAAATGTCTTTCACACCATTAATATGTGATCGATTACTTCAACCACCTGATTCACTTCAAGATCTTGCCCCTTTTTTTCTCCAACACGCCAAATAGACATAGAGAAGTGGACTTGACAAATTTATAGGTGGATTTTCAGGCATTCATTGTTGGTGGTTGAGTTTTTAAATCATATTTCCCTCCTTCTCTATTTTCTCTCATGGATTTATCTATAAATGTAAGAGCTCTGCTCATTGTAAAGGGTTGGATATTTTACATCCTTTAGTGTTTGCTAAGGATTCTATATCTTTACATTTTGAGTTGTAAACCTCTAGATCTAGTTCATGCATGTGAATATCGGCCTTCAAACACCATTGTAACCAAGATTGTGCATACCTAGAAGTAATAGAAGCAATGTTTTGTGACTATTATTTGTCCTTAACATGTTATATTCTTCTTCCTTGCCTCTCTTTTACATTGTATGCTTGTTGTGTCACTTTAAGTCCTTACAGACTCTATTTTCTGGTTGTGTTTCATGAAATTGATGGTGTAAATGTTTGGTTTGTGTTACGCATGCCTAGCCTTCCCTCATGCTTTCTCCTTCATTTTCACTCAGAACAGATAGTGTTCATCCCACTTTTTAGTGTTATCACCTCCCTTTTAGTTTAGTTTTCCTTTTATGTTATCCTTCTATCCCTAGTCCCTTGGCTTGTTAGCTTAAATTTCCTTCCAACATTAGGAGTAGCAGTAGTGGTAGAAATAGGTAGAGGATTCGGCCTTCTCCAGAAGATCCATCTCAAGTGCACAAGAAGGTCCCAAACTTGGAGATTGTTCCATTATTTTTCAAATGACTTAGTTCTATTAGATCGAGACATGGTGTAAGTTTGACAACCAATAGTTTTTGGCATGCCTAGTGGGACCAATATTGAAAGCTTAAATTTCACATTTCTAAGTTTTGGTGTGTGACTTAGTGATTTCCATCTTTGGAGGCTCATTCAACACATTTAGCGACTCCCAACACTCAGATCTACTATTTTAGCAGCTAGAGTGCCTTTTATGAGAAGAGTGCATACCAGAAAGAGTGTTACAATTGAAGGATCCTTTGAATATCTCTAGCTTTCACCACTAAGAATCACATACAATAGAAATTTCACGTAAGTGCATCCCCATCTCTAGCATGTGCGTGTGCACTCTACTCCTCCTCACAAGAGACCTACATGCCCAACCATGACACTACAACCACCTCCTCCAAGGAAATTTTCTTTCTTCACTGGTGGAAGCTTGCTCAATCTCAATTCACATCATGATATGCCAATAGTTGTGCTCAAGAAGCATTTCATACTTCACAGAGAAAATCAAGTCACCCCTATTGATCATATCCAGGATGTTGCAAATGTATGCTTTTTCTATTTGATCACGCATGATGATGTAGCAGTCAGGATACTTGCAACCTCATTCAAAGGATAAAGTGCTCCAATGGTACCAATGGCACGAGAGACTGCATCTATTGCCACTTGGGATGAGCTTGGAACAACTCTATGTAATTACTTTGAAGACAAGTCAAGATCACCTATCTTTGGTGGAGCAACTAACTATAACAAAGAGGGTGCCCAATGAGCAAATGACTAATTTCAACATCAGATTCTAAAAGACTTGGGATAGAATTCCTCAAGTGGTAAGGCCTACAACCCAACATGCTTTCTTGTATTATATAAGGGATTTGAATAGTGACATCTCAGTCATGATTCAATCCATGGGATTTAGAACCTTACATGTTTCATATAACATTACAATAAGGGCGGAAAAAATAGTCTTGTTTAGGTGGGAAAGTTGGCCCCTAGACCTCCCATGCCCTTATTTCTAGAAATGTCTCAATGCCCCTAGCCTTTATTGCTAATGTTTCAGTGTAGAGCACACAACCAGATGCATCCACATCCTTCACTCCCACACAACAAAAGGAAGATGAATAATTGAATACCCTGATTAAAAACATTTCCAAAAAGGTCATATTATTGGAAAAGCAAAAAGGCGCAATCCTACAAAAGTAGTTCTAATTAGGTGCAAATCTAAAGTAATCAGCCTTGGTGGAATCAATATGGAAACTAGATATTATGGGTAGAACCAGCAAAATGATAGATGGCATGCTAATGTGTAGTTTTCCTTGCAAGTTGTTCCTCCTACACAACCTCTTCTAGAGCCAACATAAGTTGAGCACTAGTTCTAGTTCAAAATAACATGGCTCAAGAGTCAGAATGGTGTTTTCCTTGCAACATGCCTCATAAGCTAATATCACTATGCTAATTTTGCACACGCACATGCCTACATGATCCAGAATGCTTCTAATTGTGAACCTTCCATAAAGCGCAAGAAATCCGAAAACCAAGAAAATCCTAAGAATCCAAAAGCTAACTTCATATTCTTTGGCGTCAAGGACTTTACACAATCAATCAAGTTTCAGATGATGCTAGTAGACCACACGCCCAGGTTATAGAAAATACAAGGTACAAGAAAAGAATTCTGAGTCTAGTGCATAATTTTCTATTTCAGTAATACATGCATGATCCTCAAAAGTAAAAGGAAGCATTAAATGCATCTATAGTAAAAGTGCTTAAGTTCCTACATGTGAGGCTCTGCACAAATCTCTCCTTCTAAAGTAGCACACACCCCTCCTTTGGTAGGTCAAGCCTCGTGTCGGCCAAGGTCCTATTTTTTTGCTTGAATAAAAAGAGAAAATATGTTGTTGTTGCCTCAAATTCATAAGTCATTGGGACTTCCATTCAACATTGTGGACCAGATGAAGAAGAAAAACATAAATGTCACAATGTGGGACACTGACCATTCCATCTCAGCATGACTTGTTACATGAAGCTCTATCTCATCTTCTATGTGTTGATTCAACTATTCAAAATTCACGAGCTTCATCAATATCTTCCAATAAAAGGAGAGAAAGTAAGTAAAGTTTTCAAAACCCCACCCTTCTATATGTCCTTGATCATAGGAAAACACCTTGTCCATAATTGTATGATTGACTTCGGGCGCTAGTACTTCCGTCATGCCTAAGAAAATTATTGATGTCCTAGGTCTTAAGTATAACCCCTTAACAAAAGGAGTCCTACAACTTGATGGCTCAACTATTACAACTCTAGGAGTCATCAAGGATCTTGATTTAACCCTCCATGCATGTCCAAGCCTCACAATAACTCAAGATGTGTCAATCATTGACCTGCCTCCTTTGTTTTCCCTTTGTCTGTCAAGAGATTTTACTGCTAAAGTGGGTGGTTACTTGTCTTCTGATTGGTCCCATATGTTACTCAAGACAAGGTATGGTACCCATTTTACCATAAAATTTGATCCAATATTTTCCTATCATGTAGAGTCATATGACCCATCTCCCTCCAAGCCAACTACTTAATCCAAGAAGAACAAGTTCGAGTTTAAGAAGAGTAGCCTATCACACCTCTATTCTTAACTTAGTGTTGGATGAATGGGCAGAAAGGCATCACAAATTTTATCCATATGTTGAGGAGCTGAAGCTTATGAAATTGGCTTGGCACATATTGTGCATCCTTGAAGAAGAAGTTACACTACCACGCACACTAAGAAAATGAAGAAAATGTGGATTTTTGGAAGTTATAATTGATGGATGGATCAGAAGTAGAAATGGGTGCATATGAGGAGTTTTCTCATTTCTCTCTTAAGGATAAAATTATTCTTCACACACATATTGAAGTTTCACATGTTCTAATAATGTTGAAAAATACGAGGCCTTTGGTGCATGGTCTACTTATTCCTAAAAATAAAATGATCAAGGTGTTGTAGCATATCTTTGGGGACATGGAACCTGGTTATCCACAGAGTCACAAAAAATGTGTGTAAAAAAATAAGCTTCTTAAAGCTTATAAACATAGAGTTTGGACCTTCTTGAGAGCTTTGACACTCTAAATCTTTAGGAGGTATCACACAACGATGAACAAAGAAGTTGATCAAATGGTCACGCTTGGCTCAGCAGTTCTCTCCGCTAGAGGAATTTTGTGAAGGAAACACATAGCACATCAAAATGGTGATCGGACCATTCATTCAGATAACAACACCAGTTGGCAAGTGTTTAACAAGTGACATGCAGATTATCTAGTTCATCTAGAATAAATTTAAGTTCTCATCAAGCATGCAAGTTGATTTGCATGATAGCTATGGTGACCAAGTGATATAACTCAAGACAAATAAGTTACCTAAAGAGTTGGTCACCTTAGAGAAAATATTTAGCCCGATGATGAGTTTAAGGGTGAAGAGAAGAATATGCACGTGCAAAAGAAGACTATTCCCCACTCATTTATTGTGCGGAAAGGATTTTTGCTCACTAAAACTTGTGCACATGAAGAAAGGTAGGCCTTCATATCTCTCTATCATAAATACAATGATATATTTTCATGGGAATATGAAGACCTCAAAGGTTTTGATCCAAGTGTTTCTCAACACTCTATTAACCTTGATCCTAGTATCAAGCCCATTAGACAAAATCAATGGCTATTCAATCCAAAGATAGAGCCCCTCATGAGGAAAGAGTTGTCTAAACTCATTGAGGAAAAGATCATTTTTCCATCAAATACTCTACTGGTCGCGAATCTTGTTCGATTGCACAAAAAGAACCGTGATATCAAACTCTACGTTGATTTCAGAGATTTGAATAAGGCATCCCTGAAGGATCATTATCCTTTGCCTTCTATGGAGAAGATTCTATAAACTATGGCTGGCACGCAAAGGTTTTCTATGTTGGATGGGTATTATGGATTCAATCATATCCTAGTCAAGGAAGAGGATCAATTCAAAACAACATTTACAACCAAGTGGGGAACATATGCCTATCAAAAATGCCCTTTGGTCTATCAAGCACAAGCGTAACCTTTCAAAGTGCTCCATGGATATTACCTTAAAGGTTACATCAATGAGTTCATCTTGGTTTTCCTTGATGATATTACAGTCTTCTCAAAGCAAAGTGTGGATCACATGACGCATCTAGAGAAAGTTTTTGAGAGATGTAGGAAAATTGGGGTATCTCTTAATCCCAAGAAGTGTAATTTTTTGTGGCATAGGGTAAGCTATTGGGCCATGTAGTTTCATAAGATGGCATTATAATTGATCTGAGCACATTTCATCCATCTCGGCTCTTTCCCTACTAGCGCACAAGAAATCCTTGCAGTCCTTTCTCATAAAAATCAACTTTGTTAGGATATTTATTCCTAACTTTGCAGGACTAGTAAGGCCCATCACACTCATGCTCAAGAAGGATATATCTTTCATGTGGATAGCGGAAGGAAAGGAGATATTTAAGATCAAGAAAGAAATTTACTTCACACCAACACTCATCAAACCAGATTACTCAAAGGATTTCATCCTTTTATGCTTATGGAATGATGCAAGTATTGTTGTTGTCCTAACACAATAAAATGGACAAGGACTAGAACAACCGGATTGCTTTCTTTAGTCGAAATTGAAAGGATTACGAGTTTATATATTGTCACATAGAGAAACAAGTCTAAACCATCAAGCATGTGCTTAAGAAATTCAAAAGCATGCTCGCCACAAACCACATCAAGGTGTTAGTTTCACATGCAAGTGTGAGAGAATTCATCATGGGAGCAAGAGATTAATGAGAAAAAAGTGTGATGGGTGACCAAAATCATGGAGTATGATGTGACTATCAAATCCACAAAGATAGTAAGAGGTAATGTGCTCTACAAGAATCTTGTTGAGGATGTGCAAGATGAATCTAAGACTTCATTATTCTGGATTAAGATGCTCCCATGCACAGAACCTTAACAAGATGAAACTCCTGGTGCACATGAATCGATGAAAGAGATGGTCACATCCCTTTTCGAGGGTGCATACCCTCTGGTATAAACAAAGAAAAGAGAAAAATATAAGGTTACAATCAATCACATATGTTCTAATCGATGGTATTCTCTTCAAAATAATGTTTATGGTGTGTTATTAAGATGTATCGTGATGCGTAGACTCAAAAAATGTTAGCAAATTTCATGATGGATTTCACAATGGATTCTCTAGTGGACACTTCTCTTCCAAATCTATAAGCAACAAAGATCATAATGGTAGGACTCTTTTGGCCTACCTTGTTCAGAGATGTGCATAAGTGATTCATGAAATACAAATAATGTTTCTTTCTTTGTAGGAAAGAAAAGATTGGCAGCACTTCCCCTCCAAAAATCCAAGCAGATAAGCCTTTTGCACAATGGGGTCTTGACTTCATAGGAATGATCAATCCTCCTTCAAGTGTTGGCCACAAGTGGGTGTTGAAAGCTACGAACTACTTCACCAGATGGACAGAAGTTATCACCCTCAAGGAATCACCCAATTTGGTCATCTTGTACTTTCTCAAAGGAATTGTAATAAGGTTTTGCATTCCTCAAACCATTATCTCTAATAATGCAAAGGCCTTCCTTGGTACTAAAATCATTGATTGGGCTCTTATTCTTGGTATATAATTGAAGAATTATTCCAACTATTACCCTCAAGGAAATGGTCTAGAAGAATCTACAAACAAAAACTGATCAAAATCATGAAGCGCACAATTAATATAACCAGAGATAGTGGCATACAAAGGTCTCATACGCACTGGGTAGATAGGATTACAATGAATAATGGAATAGGAACTTCACCTTATATGATTTTATATGGCAAGGAGGATACACTTCCTTTAATACTTGATTTGAATTCATTAGCACTTGCTCAACAACTAGAATTGGAGGCGCAAACCAGAGAGAAATTAGAATGGTAGAGTTGGTTGGACTTGAAGAATCAAGAAACTCTATCATGATCAAGCTAGAACAACATCAGTAAGCAACAAAGAAATGGTTTGATAGAAACACTAGGCCTCAAGCTTTCAAATTTGGGGACTTGGTCTTAAAGTGGGATACTAACATAGCTAAACCAACGTGTCATTCAAATTTTGATGCACTTTGGAGTGGCTCATACATCATCAATTCATGTAAGGAGGCTAACTCTTTTGAGCTAACTCATCTTGATGGAAGCACACTGCAAATCCCAGTCAATGGGATCTATCTCAAACTCTTCCATTAATTTTTTTGCATCGGTTTGTAAATATGAGTATATTTCAATCCCTCCAAGTGTGTTGTGTGCACATTGCTTTGTTTGTACATATTTATTTCTTCCCATGTGCTTATGTGCATGATCTTATTTTATTTCTATGATGTCGAGTATTCTTTCGGTAGTTCAAATAGACTTTGCAAGCTTCAAAATAGAGTTCGAGAAATGATTCGTTAAGTAAATGTTCTTTGCATAATCACAAAGCACCCCAAATGAGTCATCGGATCTACTTTTCTAGGGCATACTCACTTGGTGTGATTTCATAACATGGAACTTTCCCCAAGGCATGGGCCCTTGTAAAATGGAAAATATCTCTATTTTAAAGGTTGGGTCCTTATTCCTCTATTCAAGTGTATACGTGGGAGCTTGCAAAGGTTTTATATCTATACCTAATCTAAATCTTGCCAAGGAGACAGGGGATAAAAGAGTATAAGAAATAAGAAATAACTAAAGTACTAGGTGATGCACGAAAGGAATGATGAACACTTATTTTGCTAATAGACACAAACCAATTAAATGCATACAAAAACAAGCACAAATAGCCCAGATATATAATGGGAGACTAGATGAAAGCAAAAGAGACAAGAAAGGATCTAAAATCGATCACAGACGTGTTTTATTGCTCTGTAGATTGATATAGTCCATTACAAAGTATCAAGAGGTAGAAACATAATGCAATTTTGATAGAAGGCCTGAACCCCACATATCCCTTTGCTAGAAGGAGAAGGGAGCCTATAAAACAAAGAATGTCCAACCCTTTACAATGAATCCTGCCCCGTTTTTATAGATTTGATCGAAGAGAAGAGAGAGAGAGAGAGAGAGAAAGGGAAAAGTAGGTGAAACTCAACCACTATTGTTTAATGCTTGATAAAATCTCCCCCAAATCCATCTTTACTACATCGATCCTTGGTTCAGCACCTTAAAGGAAGAGGAAACGGTGAAACAGATCAAATCTGATATGGTTGTTGAGGCAAGAAGATCCTGCATTAAAATCCCAAAGATGTTTCCTCCATTTTCTTCACCTAACCTCCTCAAAATTAAAGTTTCAAACCTCCATGGCATGGGTGAGGCTGAGATCTTTCCAACGGCATTAGATTTGTAATATTTCGAGCCCTGAGTCGAAAGATATGCCCCTTCGAAGTTTGTATCGGGTCCATACAGGAGGGTGGGAAAACAACTTGAAAAATGGGTCCCCTTTTATATGGACACGTGGCTAGCCAGATTGGAACAAAAATTAGGCCTACATGTTCACAATTTATATTTTACCCTTTCCTCCGATTCCCGCTTTGGCTTTGACTCAAGCCCAAATGCTAACTTTTTCCTTGGGTGGAGTTGCGGGCCATTTTGTAACTTTTACCCTTGAATCAACTTCATGCAGCTTTCACTTTGACACTTGGCATTCTCGCTTACACCTTTATAATTAGCCAATTTTGTAGCCCTTTCTATCTACCTTTTGACTTTGTTTCCTCTTATGCGGGATCGTGGTCGATCCAATATTTGGCACGGGGTGAAATATGGATAACAATTTGGTGACTCACAGGGGTATCTGTCACTCTTAGATGAAAAGACCAATTGCCTTGTCATATCCATTGGGCATGGAGTCATGAGTGATAGCATGTTCTCTGATCTAAACTTTGAAAACTAACCCCTAGGCCACTTGGAAACCCATTAGAACTAAAACTGATCTTGACCAAATGCCAAGTCCAAACACTACATGAGAGCAACAAAACAACACCACACTATATACAAAATTTGAAATCATACATGCTCCAAATGGAACATGCAAAGTGTGCAAAGCACTTAGGAGAAAATTAATCTACACTACAGCAAGACAATGTGCATAAGCACTTAGAGGAAAGAGAAAACTAAACTAATATGTACAGGGTGAGAACTCCCTTTTAGTAGCAGTGCTTAAGATAGATCCCATTTACTGGAATCTACAACTCTTCACCCTCCAATGTAGACAATTGGAAAGCATTGCTACTTTTGCATCTTGTGATCATATAGGGGCCACTCCAGATGGCGTCAAATTTGGAATGCCTTCCTGGTTTGCTCGATCTGCATCCCATTTCAAAACCAGGTCTCCTTCTGGAAGGTCCTTGCTTTTGTCTTCTTGTCAAAGCATTTCTTGATTGAAGCCTGATTCTTCTCTATTGCTTGGAGAGCATGCTCTCTGGTTTCTTCTAATTCTATCAGCTCCACATACCTGGCCTCCATTGGTCCAAATTCAGACATCTCTAGTTGCTTCACAAGCTCTAATGCTGGTAACTCAAGTGATATAGGCAACACTTGCCTCTTTCCCATAGATGAGCTTGAATGGAGAGCTGCTGTAGATCTCTTGGGCATTATTCTATCAGCCCATAAGGCCATTTTGAGCTTTGTGTGCTAGGTCTTTGATTCTCATCAAGAGTTCTTTTGATGATCTTTAGTAGGTTCTTGTTTGTGGACTCAGCCTGGCCATTACCTTGAGGGTAATAGTTTGATGAAGTACTCAAATAAGTCCCATTCTTAACAACCCATCCTGTGATCTTGGAACCTATAAATGCTAATGCATTATCTGATATGATGGTGGCTGGCACTCTAAATCTGGTCACTATCCCTTCATAGAAATCTAGGATACTAGACTCATTTGCTTCCTTGAGTGCCATTGCCTCGGTCCATTTGGTGAAATAATCTATTGTTGTCAGGATCCATTTGTGACCTTGGCTTGAGTTTGGATTGATGACTCCAATGAAGTCCAATCCCCATTGCATGAAAGGTTGTTTGATTGAGATTGGGTGCAATGGAAGTGTTGCTTAGCCTTTCCTTGCCTTTGAAGAATGCACAATTCTTGCACCTTTTGATCCATGTGTAGTCAGTCACTAAACACTCTGGGCCAATAATATCATGCTTTCATGATTTTGAGTGTTGTCACTCTTGGAGCAAAATGGCCTCCAGCTGCTTCAACATGGAATTCTTGTAGCACTCTCTCCACCTGATCTGTCCCAATGCATCTCAGTAGAATGCCATTGATGTCTTTTGAACAAGACACCATCAATAAGAACATATGGGATGGCTGTATAGCCTGAAATGTCTTCTTTTTTCTTTACTCATCCCATGAGGACACACTTGCCTATTTGAAGGAAGTGCACCATGTCTTGGGTCCAACAAGGAGGTACATCATCTCTCCCTTCTTCTTGATCATCTTGTAGAACAAAGAACAACCTCCTTTTCACTGTTTGTTTCATCTTGTTGACCTGAGGCTAGTTGTTCACATAACCCCTTCCCATGGACCAGCTTGGTGACCTTGATCTCAATGTCATATTCCATGACATGAGTGATCCATCTACATGCTTTTCATTCAAGTCCTTGTTGAGAAGGAATTCTTTAACTCCACATGGGAGACCAATAGTTGGATTTTGTTGTTTGAAACCAAATGCTTAAACTTCTTCAATCCTCTGATTACCGCTAGGACCTACTTCTCAATGAAGGAGTACCTCACCTCATAATCTTCCAGACTCTGGCTGAAGAAAGTAATTGGTTGTTTATGTACTTTCTTTGTTCTGTTGCACCAAGATTGCAGAAATTGTGTCGCTGCCACCAAAGGCATACAATATGAAGTCTTTGGAAAAATATGGGTTCACAAGAGTTGGGGCTTGTGATATGGCTTCTTTGATAGCCTCAAAACTTGCTTTTCCTTCAGCTTTCCACTTGAATGTTAAGCTCTTCTTCAGCATCAACGTTATTGGCTTAACAAGGGTAGCAAAGTTTGGAACAAACCTACGGACAAAATTGATTTTTCCCAAGAAGCTTTGAAGAGCCTTCTTGTGACTTAGCAATGGCAATGCTCTTATTGCTTGAACTCTTTCCGAGTCAATTTCCAATCCTTCCTTTGATATGATATGGCCTAGAAGCTTGCCTTCATGGGCCAAGAATATGCATTTTTGGGGTTAGTGACACCCCAAAACTCTTGCATCATTGGAACACCTGCCTTAGATGGAAAAGGTGGTTTGTTGCATTTTGGAAAACATTGTAATGTCATCCAGATAGATCAACACTATTTTGTTGATCAGCCCCTTGAATGCCATATCCATTTCCCTTTGAAAAGTGGCTCCGGCATTGGATAATCCAAATGGCATTTTCTTGTAGGCATAGGTGCCCCATTTGGTAGTGAAAGTTGTTTTGAATTGATCATCTTCTTTCACCATGATCTGGTTGTACCCTGAGTAGCCATCTAGGAGGGAGAACCTTTTTGACCTAGACACTACTTGCAAGATCTGCTCCATTGAAGGGAGTGGGTAGTGATCTTTGAGGGAGGCTCTGTTCAAATCCTCTGAAGTCAACACACAACCTGATTTCTCCATTTTTCTTCTGACTAGGACTAGATTTATAACCCAGCTTGAGTGTTTGATTGGAAATATGATGCTTGCCTCTATCAGCTTGTTCAACTCCTTCTTCATCAGAGGCTCAATATGTGGGTTGATTGGTCTGCTTCTTCACCTGATGGGTGAGCAGTTGGATCTAGTTCTATTGTGTGTTGTGCTAGCTTGGGATTGAACCCTCTTAGGTCTTCATAACTCCAAGCAAACACATCAGGAAATTCTTGGCAAAGTTGTATGAATTCATACCTTTCTTTCTTGGTGGCCACTTTGCCAATTTGAAGTGTTTTGTCTTCTCCAACTGGGATTGACTCTGAATCTTCTCCTTTGATCTGCATGTTAGCCTTCTCCTTTCTAAACTAATCATTAGGATTGAAAATGGATTCCAGTGTCACTAAGCCTTTGGGAAGCTTGTTTGTATGTAGTTGTACTATCTGATTCCCATCTTCGTTGCTCTAGTCTGCTAGTTTCTAGTTGAGAATTCAGCTTCTTCTTGCAAAAATTTAATGATATGTTGATCATTCTCAAACACCTGCCAACATGTATTATTATCTGGCACTGTTGGCCTCACAACCACATGGATATGTGGTTGTTCTTTGTCCTCTTTGATGTTATCAACCACATCAAACGTTGCCCCAACTGCTGCAAGTCTGTCAGCAGCTTCATTCTCCTTCCTAGGTATGGACACAATGTTGAAGGCCTCGAAATCCTCCATGAGATCCCATACCCTACTCTTGTAGTTCTTGAGTAGGTCATTTTTGATAGCATTTAAGTCCTCTGACTTGATTGCAACAGTTCACTATCACCGAATACTTGCAAGTTCTTGATTCCTATCTTCCTTGCCCAATGAAGACCTTGGACTAAAGCCTCATATTCAGCAGTGTTATTTGAGCAAGAAAACTAGAATATGAAGGATGAATAATATTTCATACCTCTGGGGGACACAATCATGGCTCCTCCTCTAGCTCCTTGTCTACTCCTTGAGCCATCAAAGAACAATTGCCATACCTCATTGTCATCCTTGTATTCTGGCTTGATTAGGTCAGGAAGAGGTTGATTCTCTTCATGTAGGTAGTAGACACCTAGCTCGGATTCTTCCATCTCCCTATAGGGGTCAAAAGCATGGATTTTTTTGGCCCAATCATTGAGAGTCAAGTCTGGGATACATCCCACCTTGGTATTTGCTTCAGAAGTGCTTAGGAGGTCCTCTTGATCAAAAGTTGAGCAATTGGCATTGATTGGGCTAGGTACATAGGATTCAATATGATAATCAACAATAGGTTCAGATCTGATTGTGGCCTTCACTCCATACCTTGTCCTAAAGAGCATATGTGACCAATCAGCAGATAGGTAGCCTCAATTTTGGCAGTGAAGTCCCTGGATCAGACACAAAGTAAAATGTGGTGGCAAGTCTATGATTGACATGTTTTTAAAATAGTCACATTAGGGCAAGCATGTAGAGTGAGACTCAGATCTTTGATGATTCCCACAGTGGTCACTATTGTCCCATCTAATTGGACTACTCCTCTAGAGATGACCTCATATTGGAGACCCAACTGATCAGCTATTTGTTTGGGCATCACAGAACTACTAGCCCCAGAATCAATCATACAATTGTGCACCAATTTGTCTCCAATAATCAATGAGACATAGAAGGGAGGAGGTCTCAAGTTTTTACCTTGTTGTTCTCCATGGTTTCTCCCTGGTTGAACACATTAGCAAGCACTCTCTCTTGTTGGTTAGGGGGTGATTTGAACTTGACCAATTCTACATGGCAGTCTGCAACAGATCCCTCTGCCCTGGAATGGCCAGTGACTCCCATAGTGAAATGTTCACACTTGTCCTTTTCATCTGCTCAATAATATTGAATGAGCTATCTTTTTTTTGCCCTTTCCCAGACACATTTCTTTCTTGCACATGGGTTGTTACTGGACCTTGCCTGCTTTGGGTTTGGAAGGTGGTCTTGGATTAGTTAGCATGTTGGGAGTTGTACTTGGAGCACCAGGACCTTGTGGAGTGATGGAAGGTTGAGGGTCACCATGAGTTTAGTGGTTG
Organism: Taxus wallichiana var. yunnanensis; assembly: GCA_018340775.1. NCBI lineage: Eukaryota > Viridiplantae > Streptophyta > Pinopsida > Cupressales > Taxaceae > Taxus > Taxus wallichiana. The sequence continues at coordinate 811,865,039 of CM031240.1, read as the reverse complement.
GCCCTCTCCAATATTTCTCCTTTTGGACCGTGTGTTGGCAGCCACACCTTGAGGAGGGACTGATTCATCCCACAAAAGTCTTCAGCCTACCAATTGACAAGCATAGTCTCATTTGGGGGCCACCTTGTTGAGCTCCTTGTTATTGATCTTCCTCTTGGCTAGGTTCTTGTGGCACCATACTGGTTTGCACCATCAAAGCTTGATTTAGAGCACCATTAAAACACATTGATTGGTTATGTGGTTGATCGCATGGAAAACACCAATCATATTCTTGTGCCATATTGTTCTGTGTTGGGACCAATGCTCTTGATGTTGAAGCTATGTTAGGATCATACGGCTTGAAAGGTCTAGTAGCTTGGGGTTGTCCTTGGTTCTAGCTCTAGTTTATAGTCTGAGGTGGTGGCCTATTCTATTGATCTGGGGTCTAGCTTGATATTGAGCCTAGGGCTGGTATGGCCTGGAACTCTAAGCTTGTTGTCTTTTGATGGTCACTAGCTCATTCCCAAAGTTCTGAAGTTGCTTCATCACTTCTGAAACTCTTTAGAGGTATTAGATGATGAAGTGGAAGCTTCAGTTGAGCTTTGACTCTTGGGGTGGGTATAGGAGCTAATGTAGGTGCTTGGCTAGTATCTGGGCTTCCTAACTCAGGGTACAAAGGCATGGATGGCCTAGGAGTGATTTTCTAGCTTGAATCAAATGGTTCTCAAGCCCTATGGAGAGGCTATAGGCTGCAGGTAATGTAGTGCCCCCATTGAATGAATCATCAAAGAGAAATATCAGAATTTAAAGCCCTAAGAAAGTATAAGAAGGCACCTTCATTAGTGGGTTTTTCTTGTTGTTGGAATCTATCCCAGGTCGCTAGAAATGAGGTTGAAGTCATCGGTTTGCTCATTGGGGCTCTCTTGATTGTTGTCAATTGCTCCAACAAAGATAAGTTATCACCCTTCTCTCCAAACTGGTCATGAAGAGTTGTGCACAGCTGGTTCCAATTTTGGATAGATCCTGCTCCAAGACTCCTGAACCATTGTGAAGCTTTACCTCTAAGTGAGGATGCTAGCAACTTGACATGCAATGTCCATCTCATGGATCTCATGGATTGTATAGACATTTGCAATATCTTGGACATGATCACCAGGAGAAGTTTGGTTTTCCCCAGTGAAATATGGGATGCTCTTTAATGTTGCAATCGGAACTGGGTTTTGTGCATTCAAGGTGAGTGGACTACTTTGTCGGTGAAGTTGACATATGGATTTGGTTGTGCCATTCTGATTGGCCTAAGAATCCTTTACATGAAAGAAAGGCCTTGCAGGTGGAGGTGTTGACAAGGTTCTGCTTGGTGGAGATGGAGACCTTTGAACTCTTCTTCCTCTCCTTTCTCTACCTAGGGATAGATGTACAAGTATTCAAATATACCTTCTTTCCTTGCTCTAGACCGGGTTTTCTCATGAATCTCCAAGCTTGGGCTATTGAAACCAATAGATTTGTTTCTTTTGGAGTCGTCAGATGTACAATTTTAAGGCTTCTTAAAAGCCAGAATCACAGCAAGTGTACATCAATTCCTACTGTAATAAGATGGAGACTTCTTAGTCCCACCAGGTGCATGCCAAAATTGTTAGTGTGAAATCACAACACCCCCAAATGAGTTATGATATGATCTACTTTTCTAAGGCAGACTCATTTGGTGTGATTGCATAACATTGAACTTTCCCAAGGTGTGGGACCTTGCAAAATGGAAAAGCTCTCTAGATTAAAGGTTGGTTCCTTATTCCTCTGTTTAGGTGCATATGTGGGAGCTTGCAGAGGATTTATCTCTATACCTAATCTAAAACTTGCCGAGGACAGGGGATAAAAGAGTATAAGAAATAAGAAATGACTAAACTACCGGGTGATGCACCAAAGGAATGATGAACACTTATTTTGCTAATAGACACAAACCAACAAAATGCATACAATAAACAAGCACGAGATAGCCATATATATAATGGGAGACCCGGATGAAAGCAAAAGAGACAAGAAAGGATCTAAAATTGATCATGGAGACGTGTTTTATTGCTCTATAGATTGATATAGTCCATTACAAAGTAGCCAAGAGGTAGAAACATAATGCAATTTTGATAGAAGGCCTGAACCCCACAGATCCCTTTGCTAGAAGGAGAAGGGAGCCTGCAAAACAAAGAATTTCCAACCCTTTACAATGAATCTATCCCATTTTTATAGATTCGATCAGAAAGAAGAAAGAGAGAGAGAGAGAAGCGGGAAAAGTAGGTCAAAACTCAACCACCGCTATTGTTAATGCTTCTGATAAAATCTCCCCAAATCCATCTTTCTTTGCATCAATCCTTGGTTCAACGCCTTGAAGGAAGAGGAAACAGTGAAACATATCAAATTTGATCTGGTTGTTGAGGCAAGAAGATCCTACATTGAAATCCCGAAGACGTTTCCTCCATTTTTCTTCACCTAACCTCCTCAAAATTAAAGTTTCAGACCTCCATGGCATGGGTGAGGCCGAGATCTTTCCAACGGCATCAAATTTGCAATATTTCGAGCCCTGAGTTGAAAGATATGCCCCTTCAAAGTTTGTATCAGGTCCATATAGGAGGGCGGGAAAACAACTTGAAAAATGGGTCCCTTTTTTATATCGGACACGTGGCAGCCAGATTGGAACAAAAATTAGGCCTACAAGTCCACAATTTATCTTTTTCCCTTTCCTCTAATTCCCACTTTGGCTTTGACTCGGGCCCAAATGCTGACTTTTCCTTGGGCGGAGTTGAGAGGCCATTTTTGCAACTTTTACCCCTTGAATCAGCGCCATACTGACACTTGGCATTCTCTGCTTACACCTTTATACTTAGCCAATTTTTAATCCCTTTATTTCCACCTTTAACTCTGTTTCCTTATGTCGGATCGTGGCCGATCCAATATTTGGTCACATAGCAGAATTCATGCCCAATGGATGCTCTAGACTACGATCTCCTTCATCTAGTAGATAGATGACCTTGAAAGTTTCCAAAAAGTGTTATCCAAATAACTCCCCTAGTTATTTAGAAAACTTATATTTATATTATATCTCTCGTGATTCTATGTTGTAGGCTGCATGCACCTCATTTTCTCTTTTGGCACACTCTTGGTTATATATTCCTCACACGCCCTTACGCGCTCCTCCTCTTCTTCATCCTATCATTTTCATTTTCTTCTTTGTTCCATTTTCCTCATGTGCACTCTCTCGTGTATTTGCCTTATTCCCCGTAATTCATACAACCTATGTGTGTGCCCTAGATTTGTTGTACAATCTAGCTAAGTCTCTAACACACTTGCGCCCCTCACAAATTACTTTGTATAAGTTGTGCCTTGACCATACATTCCCCACATGTCACCTTTCTCCCATTTCCTTTGCCACACGTCACCTATGTGTGTGCCTTCCTCTATTTTCCTCTCATGCCTCATTCTTCTATGCATCTTCCTTTGCACCTTCTTCATCACTCCCATGTGTCATGTCATCATCTAATAGGCTTGAGTGTGCCACATGTAGCCAACCAAGCATGCCATCTGGGCACCAAATCCTTGTAACAAATTCATCATGTTAAATATTTTCCTCCACCCACTTACATGCATTAAATCTAGGCATAGTGTTATACCTCTATGTAAACTTATCTTGGTCATCTTCTACCCAAATTTTAATTCTCTCCAAAGATAATTGATACGCCATCTACATGCAACATCATAGCAGACAAGTTGAAAAGAGATCCCAACAAAGGAATCAAAATATATTCTATAATTCTACCCAAGTGTTATGCGCATTGGCACCTCATTCAACCAGTGAACACTCACCAAAGCACACGCAGCCTACTAGGTCCCTCATTTGTATTTGTTTGTCAATAAGTTAGCATGCATATCCATAATGATAATTGACCGATTAATCCATAAGTATACTTAACCTTATATACAAATCACTTTGGAAACACATATAATAAGGAATCATAACAATTTAAATAATAACCAAGATTAATTGCACTAGTAGATCACCATATTCAGACATGTCAACAATTATAATCCAACCACAATTTTCCATTATACTCAAAAGCATTACATAACAAGGAAATTGATTACAAAACCAGTTATAATAGTGTTACACGTAACCATGTGTGCCATCATCAAGCCCTAAACAATTGTAGTGTGAATCGTTAAAAACATAAAATAAGGTCCCTACAACAATGGCATACAATAGATATATAGTGGTGGGGACTTTCCCTTCACTTCCCATGCACTCTCCTAATAATAGGTGTGCCCAAAAATAGACATGCGCATTTATAAATGCATGTTTTATAAATCACCTACCAATAATAAATTATCAAAGAATATTTTTATTTAATCCTATTAATAGCTCCTCATGTGTGTGTTTTATCTACATGTTCATCCTCCAAAAATATCCTTTACTTAGCCCCCAAGTCATCGCATATTAGCTCTTTTCTTGGTCGTCACTCCATCCCGCTTTTCCTATTTTTAACATGTGCTCCGTAAAATGGCTAAGTCCCAAATTATACATGTTCGGTGTGAACCTCCACGCATTGTTCCCTCCTATTTGTGTGTACTCGTATGTGCCTCTCCTTGCGTGCTCACCAAACCCTCACGCACTACTCATACTTACACATTTTTCCCACTCAACATTACCCCATACTAAATACATTTCTTGGCCTTGAAAATGAGTTTTTGACTTATCTCTCCAAAGAATAAATGAACAAAGAATGCCAAAGAATGTAAATGAATATACACCAATTTGAAAGAAAGAATACTGTGTGCACTCTTATTATTGGGATGGCTATAACAACTAAGAGAAATAGGGTACCTTCTAGTTCTTGTCATTTTGTCAATTCCTTTATTGATGCATTTTTCACTCGCCCTAACAATCTTTGGTACCCACGTGGGATCCATGTCTTCTCCTTCTCCTTAATCTCTAGCAATCCTTGTAAGGCATAATATAACACCCTCAAACACATCCACTCTTCAGAAATAAATGACCCAAGATCCTTAAGTTTGGTCTCAAAAGTATTCCATCTTGTTTTGAGTGTGTCATGCTTCTTCTCAATTTTGGCCATTTTCTCCTCTCACCCAAGTTTTTCATCCTTTTTGCCACGAGCACTGGTTCTCTTCATTGATGGTATTCACCTTAAGGATAGGATCAGGTCTTGGAAATTGTTCAAGGCCCAACCTGCCTTCTTCAATTCATCCTTTAAGGTGGTAAACATAGTGTCATATTCCATAATCAATCATGTACTTTGCACACTTTTCATATTTCTCCAATGTCATAATAGGTGTGCCCAAAAATAGAAATGTGTACTATACATGCATGCTTTACAAAACACTTGCTAATAATAGATTATCTAAGAATATTTTTATTTAATCATATTAATAGATCCCCATGTGTGTGCTTGATCTCGTATGTTTTTCCTCTAAAAGTAGCCTTTACTTGGGCACCAAGTCATCACGTATTAGCTCTTTTCTTGGTTGGCACTTCATCCCGCTTTTCCTATTTTTAGCCTCGTGCTCCGTAAAATGGCCAAGTCCCAAATTCTACCTATCTAGCGTGAACCTCCATGTGTTATTCCATCCTATCTATGTGCACTCCTATGCACCTCCTCACACGCTCACCAAACCCATGTATGCTACTCATACTTAGGCATTTTTCCCGCTCAATAGTACTTTTCTTACATATGAATCATATGAATAGTAGTATGTGATCGGGACTAGATAGATACCTAAAGTGTGTGATTTAGTGTCTACAATTGGTAATGAGATATGGTCACATAGAGGATAATATCAAGAGGTTTCTAGATATGTGAATGGTTTGAGGCTAAACATATAGGATGAGATCAGATTATTTACTTTGAGAACAGTGGAAGAGGCATACCAAGCAGCCTTGAAGGCGAAGAGAAATTATTTAGTAAATAGAAACAGACTTGCTTTAGAGGTAGAGGAAGATGTCAATAGTCAAATAAAGGAAAAAAATAGTAGAAAACACATGAGGAAGAGGTAAGCATCTCACAAACACATAGTGCATCTCGCGGTAGATTTGGAAGAAGAAGAGGTGAGTTCACTAATAGGTGCTTCAAATGCAATACGTTTGATGGGCATAGGTCATTTGAATGTCCTAAACATCCATAAGCAAGTAGTAGTAGGGTGAATGAAGCTAGGAATCAAATTGCACATGTTGATGAGGAAGAGAGTGTGGCATCACCATCACTAGTGGAGGAACTAGAAATAGGTGAAGAATTGATGATGAGGAGAACCTTTATAAATGCAAGCGAGTAATGAGTGTAGAACCAGCTCGAGAGATCAGCATTATTCAGGACCATATGCAAAGCAAGAGGTAAATGTTGCAAACTCATCATTGATAATGCTAGTACAAATAGCTTAGTTTTTTCTAATATGGTGTATAAATTGAATATGAAGAGAATGAGGCATCCTAATCCATACAACGTCTATTGGGTTCAGAGAGATCATCATGTGTTTGTGATTCATCAATGTTTAGTTAACTTTCATATTGGTATGTATCATGATCATATTCTATGTGATGTGTTACCTATGGATGCATATCATCTTTTGTTGGGTAGGTCATGGCAATTTGATATAAAATTCATCTATGATGGATAGGAAAATACATATACATTTGTGAAGGATGGGGTTATACATACATTGAATCCATTGAAGGATAGAAAAGCATGACATGAAGATCATCCTAGAGTGATTTTAATGGGTTTAAAAGAATTCTTCAGCAGGGATAAGAGGAAGATATGATGGAGAACATAGTTATTACAACTAAGAAAATGTGGAAGTGATTGAATGGAGATCAAGAATACCAAGGAAACATGTAAAGGAAAATGATTAAAGAAGGATAAGAAGATAGATTTGTACCTCATACTGAGAACAAAGATAGTGATAAACTATTAGAGTTAACAAGAAATGATATAACTCGAGACCAAGATGGAAAAGTGAAGCAATCATACCTTATGAGGAACAAAACAGTCATGAAGCATGCATCAAAACAGTCCAAGGAGACATGATATTTCAAGAGCAAGGAGAGAGCATGCAAGAAGAGGACATAGAGGTCAAGAAAGAAGAATATACTTAGCTTTTTCAAACTAACCTTTATTTGGATGTTGTGTGTACATGTCCGAGAGTTGAAATAATGAAAGAACAGTCAAATATGGGTGATTACTTCAAGAAAAAACCACTATTTTCTAGTTTTGAAGATGAAATAATCCAAGAAGGGTAAAAATAAGATGTCAAGGATGGTTTGAGAGTTTAAACAATGGAGGATCATCACATCTGAAGAAGCATTAGGTGATTAATCTCAAACAAGAAGTGAAGAACACCAAATACAAATCCTATAAACAACATTTTACTTAAGGGTATGATCATTATAAAGGATAAAGAACTTGAGAGAGAATCATAATACAACTAAGGAAGATGAAGAAAATGTGGAATTTAGTTAAAGATCACTTGCAAATGCTCATGTCCAATTGGAAGCAAAGAAATGGGAAGAAAATCAGCTTGCAAGCAAAGGATCATGGGAAGACTTCTCTTTTCTTGGGAGTATGATGCAAAGCATCACTCCTGAGGCTAGTTTAGCATGTCATAGAACATTTTTGGTTTTTAGGTGGCTAGGAGTCGTTAAAAGCTCATAGTGATCAATTCATGTTGTCTTGTTGTGCTCTAAAAGTCAAATTTTCAAATTATGGAGTTTCCCTCCATTTTGCATATTTGAATTTTTGAATCTTCTTTGAGCCAATTTTGGCTTTCTAGGTTGGTGTAGGGTCTTTAAGTGATCTTTAAGCATATTTTTGGTTGTTTTGGACCTTTTAAGTCATTTGAGTCTCTACTTGACATTTGGGTGTGGTCATGTAAATCATAAACCTTGTTTTAAGCTCCTTTTTCAAGCATGCAACCTCTATATGACCTTGTCAAATGACCAAAATGAAAGATTATGAGGAGGAATTAGAGAAAGGAGGTATAAGATTTTTGTAACTATTTCCTAGGGATGGTTCATTCAAATGAGAAGTCAAGCTCTAAGAATTGAAGGGTTTTAAGTTTTGCAAAACTTGTAGGTTACAATCTAACTTGTGTATAAGAGTTGGTAATAATTTGAAATATATAAATTCAAGGCTTGAATCTAGTTGAAGAACAATTTAAATGGTGGTAAGGGTGATCATAACCTAAATCAATAAAATCTGAATTTATTTTAATGGTTTGGTGTGATTTCTTGCTTGATATTTCAATAGCAATTTGTAGCAGAGCATTCTTGTTAGCATGGTCCAATTAATAGACATGTTGAACAAAGATTTAGGAAGGAATACTTGAAGTTGTGAACATGAATGGTGTTATGAAGCATTATTAGATTTTAACAACCTTCAAATTTCCTTCATAAGGAGGTAAACAATTAATACCTCGTGTAAAACCCTAACGGTAGGTGTAAACCTTGTTTTTCAAGGGACAAGGCAGAGTATCTTGTGAGCAATACGTGTTTTTAGTGACAAATACAATCTACTAGTAAGATGAAAGGTGTAATTACATTTACAAAGACCTTGTGAAGGTGATTATGGGATTTGGAAGCATTTAAGAATCGTTTATCCCTTACCGGATTTGTGATGAACCTTCCTAGGGTTTAGTAATAGTTTATTCTTTGAAGGACTAAAAGTCAATCACAAAGGTCCAAATTGTTAAGAAATAAAATGGATAGCCCCCTTAACAAGAATCATGAAGAATATAGTTTGATTAAACTCTCTTATACCTAGAAACTCGATAATCATCATGAAGCCATGTAGATTACATCAAAGGCCTAATTGGAAGCTCCTGAGACTGTGGAATTGAAGAGTTTTTAACAAAGGAAGGTTATGTGAAACTTCATACAAAAATTATATCCCAATTGGGTACTCCAAATAGTAAATAATTTCTCATTTGAGTCGGTATAAAAAATATAGACTTAAAAACCTATCAAAGAAGGGCTAGTAGAGAAGAACAAGCCTAGGAAGAAGATTGTGAAGAAAGAGGTATTTTCCTTAAGAGAGAAGCCAAGATGTTTATCCAACACCTAGAAATTTAAAAGGGTATTCAAAAATGGTCTTATTTTATTTAGGTGACTTGTAGATTGTTCCAACCTATAACTCACCACCAACCTTGTTCTCGAGAAGCTTAGTGGGTAATTTTAGCAAAAGGAGATCAAATGAACCATTTCTTGTGATTCCAATGAACTTGATTATTGTTTTGGCATGATTAGAGGTTAGAGAGATTTTTTTAGGGTTTCCATCAATCATTTTGAGCATTTGACATCAAAAGTGCAAGTTTTGGGCATTTCAGGGTCAAATTTACATATCAAGGACTTTCTAGCCTTGAGAAAAGTGTGGAATTCAAGCTTAAAGTGATTAGTTGAATGTGATTAGGTAAAATAGCATTAAGTGAGTAATTGTGAAGGTATTATTTGTATCATGGTTACTCATTGGTATCAACATGAATTGTCTAGGCTTCAAACTTTTTTAGGACATGATTTATTAGGACATACTATGAGTGGGTGTGATTCCTTTAATAGGTTATAATGGACCATATGTACTGAGTTCATCATGATTTAAGGATTTTCTAGAGATTTGATCTTTTATGAGTTTCAGTTTACCAATTGCATCATAGTCATTGTAGAAACTACCAACTCTGTCGTGGCGATAATTGTCCACTTCTATAACCCATTGGATCAAGGGGTTTGTTAGGAAATATTAATCCAAAGGTATTTCTAAATAGTTAGTTTACTCTTTGGGTCAAATAATAAATAGTTAGTTAGTCATGATTCACTATATATTAATATATCAATAATATAAAGTTAGGTGTGTTCAAATCAATTTTAATATAATTATTTTTTAGTTTAGATTAAATTGGTTGGGTCCGGTGAACCAATTCTCAAAGCTTAATTAATCTTTTATATTATAAATGTGTGTGGTAATGAATATTTATATTAGAAATGGAGTTTTATATTGGGAGATGAATATTTGAATGAATCTTTTTATCATGAATTTAATGGAGTCCTTGTTATAATCTTGTATGTTCATACCTTCCTTCAAATATTTTGTATAAACAAAAAATTAATCGATACAAATCAGCCCGAGAAGAATGAAACAAAATCTCAAAAACAAAACCTAAAATTTATCAACTTAAAACCCTTAAAAACAAAAAAAAAAAAATAAACATAAAACCTAAAAACCAAAAACTTGAAATCATAAACCTTTTAGCCTCTCAGTAGGCACCTAATTTTTGTAGTAAACACTTGGTGATGTTATTTTTACCATTTTTAGACATAATTATACTATTAACACATATCTAACTCTATAAACATAACTTATCCATTCTAGCACACTAAGATCAATGCAAGCCATGCCTATGGCTACTAACCATTTTTCCAAGTGATAATTAGTAAGGATGAAAAAAATATGTCAATTATTCTTCACCGCATCAAATTGTAACATCAAAATTTCAAAATATCATAGTGCAAAGATAGAAAAACATTATCCATAAGTAGTAAAGTAATTCAATCACCTAGGGCACTATTTATCACCTTATACACTACCGTACATCATTACCATCTAAATTTTTCGGTGATATTTAGGCATGCTTTCATAAAATAAAATCTCCAGGATCATGTGATGGTATTCCTTGAAGTCACCTTCAAGTCTTTATGTATATTGTGTAGTCATCCATTAGGTAGAATTAGGTTGGTTCTTTCCATTGTATATTGTTTATCATTATCTCTATAGACTTATCAAAATAACCCTATTTCATGTTCTTATGTATTTTAATATCTTACCTATATACTACATTTTATACCTTTAGGTGTAAAATAGTCAAAACAACCCAAAACAAATAAAATCTAAAAACCTTAAAAGATATGAACGTGAAAATTCTAAAAGCTTGAAACCCAAATAACATAAATACACAAAACCTTAAACTCCCAAACTAGGAAACCCTAAAAATAAAAATTACATTGATATATAATTGTCCTAAAACCTAAAACCTAAATACAAAAACCAAATCCCAAAACCCTAAAACTTGAAAATTAAAATCTTTAAACTTTAAAAACCTTGAAATGTGAATTCCAAACCCTAGAAACCCAAAACGTCAAACCTAAAAATTCAAAACTAAAAATACAAAAAAATGATTGAAAGAAATCTAAAGATCCCAAAACCCAAACCATGACATCTCCGAGCTTGAAACCTCAACAGAATGAAATTTGGAGAACTTGAAACTAGAAATTGAAAACCCAAAACCGAAAACTAAAGCCCAAAATATCCTAACCCAAAATTCTTCAAAACTCTGTAATCCAAAACACATAATCTTGAATGCCCAAGACGCAAAGCCCCAAACCGAGAAATTCCAAAAACATAAAAAAATACATTGATATAATTTTCTCTTAAACATGAATCTTGAAACCCAAAAGCGGTATCTAAAATGTGAAAACCCAGGAATAAAAAATGAAGGCTTTGATCCTTAAAACACTAAAAACAAGCTAATTCCAAAATTGAAAATCAAAAGCTTCAAACCTAAAAACCTCTAAAACATGAAACTTGAATACCAAAATCTTAAGACTCTAGTATCTAAAACTTGAAAACATTGACCCACGATAACCTCGTAAATAGAAAATTTGATTGATATAAAGTGCATCCAAATCCAAAATCCAAAATTATTAACTCAAAGATCAAAACTATAAAGAATTGAAAAACACACAAGCACATGCACGCGCACTCACGCACACACACACGCACGCACGCACATGCGCACGCATTACGCACGCACACACACACACACAGCGCGCGCACGCGCACACACGCACACACACGCACACGCACACACACACACACGCACGCACACACACACACACACACACACACACACACACACACACACACACACACACACACACACACGCACGCACGCACGCACGCACGCACGCACGCACGCACGCACACGCACACGCACACGCACACGCACACGCACACGCACACACACGCACGCACACACACGCACACACAATTGAGAGATAGCAAATTCAAGGCATCTATTTTGAATTTTTACATACCTTATTTACACATTTCTTACTTGTGGCATATGACCTCAATCTACTTATTGAGTTTGGAAAAATATGATATCCAAACTTTACAATATCATCAAGATATTATGATTTATTGATCGAATTCAAAAAAGAAAATAAATCTAAATAATAATCTTAAATAGACATCAAATTTAAAATTAAAATTACTTAGAAGACTTTGGAGACTCATCTTTCCTCATGCCATTTGGAGAATCTGGAAGGCTAGAAACTCCATCATTTTCAGAAATCTTAAGAAATCCAGCAAGAGACTTTTAAGTGAGATTACTATTGAAGCCAAGAAGAACATTTCAAATTCAATCCCTCCAAAACTCAAAATTCCCTAAGGATGTGGAGAAGTTTTCGGTTGAATGGAATATTGACATTGAGAATGTGCAACTCAAAACTCCCGCATTTATAGATCCCTCCCCGAGGGGCCTCTAAGGGAAACCCAGCACTATAGGATAAGGAGGCTTAATCGAAACCATCTTGGAGAAGTTCTTGTTGCCTATGTTGCAAGGCAATGGGTACCCAATCAAATCATTATGTTGAGGCTCTCGCAACTCTTTGGGGCATCGTGGATTGTTAAAGATCGTGAAGTTAATAATTTAATTACCGAGGAGGACTACCTTAATATTATTAACAACCTCAAAGGTACCCATGCCCTAAGTTGGACCATAAAAATGTTATCATTGAAGCCATGAATATTTGTAAAGGTTCGACAATGTAAACATTAATCACACGTATCGAGAGGGGGAATTATGTTGTTGACCCTTAGCTAATGAGGGGTCATCAACAATCATTTCAAATTATGGAAAGGCTGTAATGAAATCTCACAAACTACAAAAAAATCATTTTCAAGATGCTCATGCCGCTTTTCCACACAATCAATACACATCGGCAAAAGGAAAAGAGAAGTAATAATTTATAGTACCTCACATGATGGAGAAATATTACCCTCAAATAGTTCAATTGTTTTTATATTCTTCATTTTTATTTTAGCAGACATGTTGTTGTGAAGCTTGTTTCGGTGGTGCGAGGTCTGTGTGTGTGCTACCATTTCGAGCATTATTTCTCATGGGTGGCCCTCCCCGGCAAAGATAGATCCTATTTGTGATCCCTTATGGTGCGTAACGATGCCTTATAGTAGAGATCTTGATGTGGAATGGTTTACCACCTTTGTGGAGCAAATTAAAGGGTATGGAAAACATGTTTCCATTACCTTTTCTCAAAAATGGAAGGACAAGGTTATCTCATACAAAGGTAAGGAATTCACAATAACTGAGGAGCTCATTTCCTTTATCACTAGGTTAGGAATGAATGGGATAAAATTTTATAGGAATAAATTTGACAAGGATGTAGAGGATAAAAATTTTATTGAAGGGGAAGAAACCCTTAAGATTGGCAAAACAATTCTATTTTTCACTTCAAATCCCTCTCCATTCAATGAAGTTACAAATATGGTGGTTAGGAACATTACTTTGGAGGGTCGCTTCTCTAATTTACCCCTCCACCACCTGGTCCTCTTGAACCAATTTTGTTGTACCCCAAGGTTAGCATAGCTTGCCGCAATCTCCATGCTCTAGAAAAATCTATTGCTGATGTACAAGCTCATCAAAGAGGCCTCCCTCTCCATCAAGGGGTTATTTTTCTTCTAAACTAGTACTTTAATGGCACAGCCACTACCGCCCCTCATCCCTTAGCCCCTCCTCCCCTCATCCCCACTCCATCCTCACAAAGACGTGTTAGAACCAAGAATTTGAGCTTTCATTCTCCCCCTTCTACCACTCCACTAGCTAAAAGAGTGTTAACCAACAAACAAAAAGGAAAGATATAGAAATTAGAGAGACTTCTCAATATTATCCAAACCATTCAAGAACCCCAAGCCAATGACAATTTAAGGGCACAACTCAAGCCGCATGGCTTCCTCTCTCAAGGGCTTCAAGAGGATTTTGAATTCCTACTCAATAAAGGTTGTAAAGAAGACATTGACCTACTGCTCCTACACGAACTAGTGGAAAAAGTGGAGTATCTTGCTAAGCAAAGATGGTCATGGAAGACAAAATACAATAAATTGTTAAGATGAAAATTGACTAGTACTCCATGCATAAGGCCTTGTTAAGCTTCATCCAGTTGCACGTTAAGCGAGATATGTGATATTAGTGACATCAATTAACACATTTGGAAGGGAGGAAAGGCTAAGAAGAAAGCTTTGGCTTTAAGCAGTCAAGACCCTTCGCAAAAGGCAACCATCAATCTCTTCAAGGCCTTGGAAGAAGCTTAGAAGGTCTTCAACAAATTCCTTAAGTAGATGTATTGAGACCCTTTTTTTGTCTGTGTTTTGTCTCAAGTGTTGTTTTGATGTGGCGATGTTGTTGTTGTATTGTTGTTCTTGAGTTGTTTTTTGTTTGTCTGTTATTTTCTTACAGCAATTTGTCCCCGCCCTATTCTTTAACATTTTATCTTGCTTGCTTAAGCCTTTTCTTTGGGTGTGGTCCATATCTCGTAAGAAACCACTTGATATTTCTGTCTTATTTTGCTTTTAGGTCGTTTTTGTACTTTGGGGTATGGTCCCCTTCAAAACCATTTACCATTAATAAAAAAACATAAAAATTACTTTATAATAGTCAAATATTCATCGATTTAATGTTATAAATCAAAACATTTATATTCTATCAAAATATGTATAGTAAAAGTGTGTGTCACATTATTTTATAATGAATAACCCACGAATAATAGATATAACAAAAGCATTAGTGTGTACATCACTATCCAACATTAAGAAATACCATCAATGTCAATATACCATGACTTTCATTGTCATTTTCATGGTATTGATTCGATAACGACCTTTCTATGTTGAGTTGTTTAAATCTACATTGAATAATATTCATTATTTTGTAAAATCATTGTCATGATATTGTATTGAAAGTGTTTAAATTTATACCAAGTTTAATATGAAAATGTCTTAACAAATGTCATACAACCTTGACTTTTTGTATTCACTTTTTTCAAATATTTACACCCATACTTTTACTCACTTCACCTTTATCATTCATTTAAGAAAAAAGATGATTTTTAGAAGTCATAATCAAATAAATGTCAAATTTAAGATTAACATTATTTTATGATAGTCAATTATATATCAAAATTAATATCATAAATCACTATATTTCTATATATATAATTATATGTCATTATTTTGTTTAATCACTAAACCAAAGAATAATGCATAAAAATATTAATGTGGACATCACTATTTAACATTAAAATTTAGATTAAAAACACTATATTTTTAAATTACACACTAAATAATATTCATTATACTATAAAATCATTTTCATAATACTAAACAAATACCAACCTTTCTATATTGAGTTGCTTAACTTAAGTGATTAACATTCATTATATTATAAAGTCGTTTTTATAATATTATATTATTTTACTTAAATTTATATCAAATTTAATTAGAAAATGCCCATATCAATCTTAACCTTTTCATCAATTTGAAACCAAAAATAAAAATTAAATAAATTAATTTGCATTCACTTAAACTTTTTTAAAGATTCTTCACCTTTATAATTTCATTCAAGAAAAGGAGATGATTTTTGGAAGTCCTCAAAAAGTGTGTATCCCTACCTCCACAAAAAGAAATTGAGAAAAAAATATAAATGTTCCCTTAAATAATATATCTTTCGTATGAAAAACAACACAAAAAAAGGTATATACATTTTATATCATGCATGTCGGTTCATTGGTATATGAAGAATTGGATGTTGTGTTTAATGTAAAAGTCAAAAGATTTTTCTCGATTAGAAGAGTTTAGAAATTGGGATCAATGTAAAGATTTTCCTTGGTTTATACATTTTCCTTTAAGTGCGGCCACATTGTGAGTATTTTAATTTGCTTGGAATGAAGGGCTCACCTTAGTGCTTCCTAAAAGTCCTCATGTTTTTAAGCACCTAATGTTGGTACGGAAGGGTTATTTGTTATACTTTGCATTTTTCTAATGGATTGGTGGGTATATCCATTAATGATTTAGATTATAATTTTACTTGTGTGTTCCATTTTCTGACATGTTCTCAATAATTTTTCCTTTTCCAATGTTCTTCTCTTTTTCTCTCTTTCTTGGTTTTATCAAGTCTCTTTGTTTTCTAAGTTTTTAAAAAGAAATGTAGCAGTTTGGTTTTAGTTTAATTTTTAGTGGGTCTTCCAATTTTTATCTGGGCCTTCTAAAACAATTGATAAGTTTTATGGTTTTTCTTGTTTATTTTATGTCAAGGTCTTAATTTGTAGTTTAAAAATTTATAAACATATAAATTAATATATTTAAGATAAGGAGATAGGGAATGAATTATTCATTTGAGTGATGGAGAGGCATCCTCATGTTGAAAGTAATTATAAATATTTAGAACAATTTTGATTGGAACGTTCGGGATTTAAGACCCAATTTTGGTGCAGCCAAACATTGAGTTGCAAGAAAATAGAAGATTGTAAGTCATTTTAAAATCTCAAAGCAATGTCTAAAGGTTTGTTCCTCATTTCTTTTACCAATTCAAAAGTAAAGCTGAATTAGAGGTTAGGAGAACCCTAGGCAAGAATTGGATTGGATGCCCTTCTTATTGAATTTTTTTCCCATCAAGTAAATAAATAAAAGCTTCTTGTATTCTCCTATTTTAAAATTCGCATCATGATCATAATAAATCACAAATTTAGAGAAATTGTTATACAAATAAAAATATCCTATAAACTTATCACAAAAAGACAAGAAATATTCTATGGATGGAGAGAATTAATAGTATAAGGTGCTCAAAATGCAACAAATACAATTTTTTATACAATGTTACTTGTAACTCCGAGTTACCAATATCAAGTAGGCGATAGGATTCAAACCTGAACAAAACACCTTTTTTCGCAAAGCAAGAAAAATGTTTATGTATCTCCATAGTTTTTCAAGAGTCATATTTGGACCAAGCCTACCAATTTCTCCATTAAAAACAATAGACCTTTCTTTCAAAAAAAAAAAAAAAAAACGAATAAAGAACTGAATACATCTTTCCTCCAATTATACTCACCTTTATTGGCTACACCAATGACATTACCAAAACAACATGAACTTTTTCCTCAAAAAAAGTACACACCTACATAATTTTTAGCTACATCAAAGAATGGGTAACACCTTGACAAAATTGTATGAGCTCAAAAATATGTCATATTTATTTTTACTTGCAAAAATATTATAGTATCAGTTTATTTGTATGTGTGCAATTTATGTTATTATGTACTACTTTCAATAAATGGGTCAATTCAAATTGGATCTTTGTGTAAATTTTTTTAAAGCTAAGTTCTAAAGATAGCCAAATATAAGAGAAATCTTTGGATTTAGGCACCCCCTAACTATTAATGCTCTGGAGGAGTGCCTAGTTTACCTAGGCTTAATTCCCCTTGTTCAAAAGACTTTGCTTGTACTTTCTTGGGTGGCTTGTGGTTCTTTGGAAATATGGGTCTTTATTTGAGAAAATGGAGCCCAAGTTTTGACCTTGACTAATAAACATTCAAACTACCCCATTATGGGTTAGATTGCCTAGACTCTGTTGAAATTCTAGTTTGTGGAAATCTTAAAGGTATTGCTAAATATTTTGGTAAATTCGTCACATTCAACCCTATAATTAGATCAAAGAAAAGGCTGTGTTCAAAATATTTTGTGTTATTCCTTATGGAAATAAGACTTTTCCTCAATCAATCACTATGACTTCCAAATATGGGAATTGGGTGCAACAAACTAAATATGAAAATGAATCTATTTGGTGTCATTTATATCCCAAAGTTAGGTATCTTGCTAGACAATTCCCCATGTTGAAGAATAATGAACAACTATTATGGAAACTAAAGGAGGATTGCACACTTAGAAATCATATAGGAACTATTGAAAAGAAATAAATTCATATAAATATGTAAAAGGAACAATCAATACTACAAGAGTTAACTCTTTTGTGGCTCAAAGAACAGACAAAGAATGACACCATGGAGATTGGTCAAACTTTAAAGAGTAATAAAAATTCAAGCATGGAAATCTTTAAAAGGTGTGTGGCCTTCCCATGCGAGAGAAAGAAGAATAAAGAGAAGAGGCAGCTCCTTGTCAACAAAAGGATAGAACAACCCGATAAATCCATTATGAGGTCTATTGATGTGCCCACTAAGAATCCAAAAAGGGAGAATAATGAGAAAATCCCGGTAGGAAGTTCTTTTATTGTTTAGGAATATGGAATTTGGGATCAAGGATACGGAAGGATGCTAGAAAGTTAAAGATGGTAAAAATCAAGAGAAGGATCAACAAGAGGAAGTAAGGAAAAGAAAAGTGAAATGGATATCTCTTTGGAGATCCTTTGAAGTTAAAATTTAGGGGGTTCACTTGGGTCCCCTCCTTGTATGGAGAGACAATGTTATGGATTTTTTTATTTTTAGGACGGTTCCAATTTTAAATCATGAATAGGAAACAATGGAGGATATATACAAGGTGTTACATTATTGAGAAGATTATGAATAGGATGTGTTAAGGGATACGGGTGCCTTTTTTAAGTGAAGGATGGAGTGTGTTCACTCATAGAAAAATCGATCCCAAGAAGGGGCCAATCATATATCCCCATGAGTGTTAGATTCATGACGAGTGCTGAATGAAGGAGGTTTCCTATATATAAATAAGTGGTTATACTAAGACCTTCTTTATTTTGAAGATTATTCTACGTATCTAGTTAGTTGCCTCTAGTGGATGAATGACTGAAGTTGTGCCTTATTTCTAGTAGGTTGGCTTGTTGCTAACCATGGGGGTAGGGTTTTCTATTGGTTTTACTTCCATTTTTTATTTGGTTTCTTGTATGCTTTATTGAAAATCTTTCTCTTTCAAAACTCTTGATTTTACCAAATAAAAAAAAAAATCAAACTTTTAAATAAATTTGAAGAGTGATGAAAGAGCATCTCGAGTTCACTTACAATCTTACATCACCTAACAAAATATGTTAGGTAGTAAAAGAAGATAAGTCTATTATTGCACAAGTTTTGGTTTATGCCTTGTTAGGTCCCCTTCATCCAAAATATTTCTTTATAATATTTGTTATTAATAAAATATACAAATATGTATGTTTTGTAAGTCATCCCTTCAGTTATTAAAAATAATCCCACGTGTTTGGGAGTAGTAGTTGGATAGAAAAGAATTTTTATAAATGTAATGCATAAGCTAGTGTAAAGGCATTGACAAATATATAGTATTGAGATTTCTCAAATGAGGTTTCCTTCTTGACAAGGCACGTGATATGTAATGCAATTATGATCTCGATGAAATACAATAATTTATGTTTCATTTTTGCAACATATTTTCTCTATATTTCATATTGGATTAATATGTTTGTAAGAAGGTATATATATCACACATATGGTTGTAATGAGTGCACAACCTATGAGCATGTAAGATTTGCTTGTAAAGATTTGTGTCATGTGTTAGAATAAGAATGTTTTGTTGTTTTTTTGGTCATACTATGGAGTGTACCTATATTTTTAATTGTTTCATGCAAGAATGTAGACACATGCAAGTGTCATGCAATAGTTAATGGTTGCTTTATGATTACAACATGTCTAGATGAGCTAAGAAAGGATCATAGTATCTTATGGAGTCCAAAATACATTTCAATAAATAGTGAAAGCATGTATTGCAATTATGTAGCACATGAGTATTTTTCTAGAAGAGTTAGTCCATGTATAGTAAAACATTATTTGGGTGCACAACATCATAAGAAGAACTTTCAAAGGCTTGTGTTACTAGCATTTGTTCATCTCAATGATATGCATATACTATTAAAATCATGATTTTATTAGAGTTGTATTGCAATAGTGCATAAGGATTCAATGTATGATTCATATGCATTAAATAGTAATGTGGCACGCAATTTTAAAATTTCAAAAGTTCAGCATTGTTAAAGGAATCCAACATGATTTTACCCAATTCATATTTTTACCATGGATCCGACTCGTGGTGTCTTGAGATGTGTTATCACTTAGGTCTTATTCTTGCATAAAGGATTAGGATGTATCGAATGTCATATGGGTCACTTATTACTTCAAATAAGTATTTTAAGATGGTTCTTGCATCTATATAAACATGTTATCATATAATTCCAGGAACTATTCCCACACGAGCCAAAGTAATAGCCATGACTAGTCAATACTGATGTTTTTAAAGTTATACTTGCAAATACTATGAGTTAGCAATCCAAGAACTACACATCTATTATCATTGTGTGGTTGCATTTGTATTTCTCTTTATTTTTGAAATAATAAGGTTATAAGTCTATGTTACATGTATTATGTTGTCTATTTCATTTATGTATAATTTTTAAAATTATTCTAAGGGTTATGTGGTATAAGGAATATCTTAATTTATACCTTGACTAAAAATGCATCAATTAATATCAAACCAAGGTTTTATCCCTTACGAAGGTGAGTGTATTTTGGTATTGTTAATCCTCACATTTTTGAATGTGAGTGGAACGTAATTAAATACATCCATGACTTAGAAAATTGGTGGTACCCAAAAATTGTATACATCTTTCGGCGAATGAGTTGGATATAAGGTATAAAGTAAATAGGTAGAAAGTATCTCTTCTATGAATAAATATAAATTAGAGAAGATAAGAATGTAAGAGTACCACAAGGTAGGGATGACCATGGAAGAGTAAACATAATTACACATCTAGTATGTCTAATGAGATGCAAGCTCATTTTAGAAGCTATGCGACAATGTAATAACGGTGGTGTTGTTTTTAGACAATGCAAGTGATACTAAATCTGAAAAAAAAAAATACTTTAAATTTTTTTAAGAAGAATAAATTGAAGAAAATCGAGACATTTTTCTTTTAAAAATTGTAAAAAATCCAAGTAACCCTAAGTTGAATATTCCTAGTTACTCTAAAGGGTGAATCTGGAGAACTCATTGTTGGATATTTGAGTTGAAAAGTACTTTTGACTATGAAGACTTGGAAGATCCAAGGTGTGTCAATTTTTTTGGAGAATATTTGAAGGATCATATATATTTATGTTGGGATCATGTACAAACTAAAATATTCTATAAAGGTATGGAAAAAAATCAAGACTTGGAATAGATTTTTTGCCAAACCGAGAGAAAAATTATTTTGCATGATTATCACACCATTCTATTCAAGAAACTTGAAAATTTTAAGAAAAGGACCTAAGAGTAAGTGATTGCACAAAGTAATTTTACAATCTAACCATTATATTTGGTTATCTAACCATTAGAGTTGGTTATGTTGAAGATGGTGTAGAAAAGATATCATGTTATGTGACTAAATTGCACATGGAAATTTAATATGATTTCGGGATGACTAGAGTACAATTTGATAAAGAATCCTATTAGTGCGCACTTAAGGTAAAAGAAAAGATGGTGCATAAGAATAAAATCACAACTTGAAGAAAGGATCATATCAAGCATAGTTATGGGTAAAGTAGCCCACAAAGGACAATCTACACAAGGAGAGGTGGCTACTTCAGGGGTGATGATGGTGCATACTAAGGTAGATGTAATGTAAGAGGAAAAGGTCAATGCCACAAACATGGATTACATCCACATGTTTTAAATTTGGAAATTTTGGCATAGATCATTTGAGTGTCCACATGCACAAATGGACAATAGTATAAATGCAAGTATGCATATTACACAAGAAAAATAACAAATAGTTACATCAATATATCACATTAATGAACCTAATATTGGTGAATCACTCATGATGAAGAGAATGTTATTGAAGCCTAGAAAGAAAGATAATTATCCCAAACAAATTAAAAAATGTTTGAACAATTTGTAAATCGGAAGGTAAGTGTTGTAAGTTAACCATAGGAAATTTCTACATGATAATTGATTTCTTGTCATCTAGGAGTACTTTTCCATAGATCTTTTCTAGGAAATGGTAGATACGTTGAATTTTAAGAGGATATAATAGTAGAATCAGCATAAAGTTTCATATTTATTGAAAGGTTAATAGATATTGGTGAATAAAAACTTCTTCGTAAACTTCTATAATGGTCCATACATAGATGATTTTAGATGTGATATCATCTTATGGATGTTGGTCATATTTTGCAGGAAATGCATTGAAAATTTTATTGTAAAGTGCATCATGATAAACATACAAATGCATATATGTTTTTAGTTAAATATGGAGTGACGTGCTTTAAATCCACTAAAGGATATACATGAGGAAATAATTGAATCCTAAGGTTATTTTTATATTGAGAAAACACTCTTGAGTTCTAGGTATATGAACACGATTATTTTTCTCTTCCGGCCCAATCTTGTACAACAATTAGAGACATAATTTAAAGATGAGGAAGAAATAATTACATAGAAGTTAAATGACTTTATTGGTGATTTTGTGGGTATTTTTCTAAACTAGATGGATTACTACATTTAATAAGTATAAATCATCAAATGTATTTTATTCTAAGATCAATTCTATCAAACAAAGTAGCATGATTGACACCTCAAAAGATTACAAATGTTCATAAGCAAGTTCAAGAGTTGTTGAAAAAAGGATTGATATTTGAAATTTTTAGTCCATGAATAGTACCACTAATATTAATATCGAAGAAGAAGAATGAATGGATAAAATAAAAATATATTCGAGTGAGATAGAAGATCGGGTCAAATACCTCATATGGATGATATGAAGGATTTCTTGATTATTACTGAAGTATTTATCAAATATTGAATTGAATATTAGATATCACGAGACTCACATAAGGGAAAGGGATGAAATAAAAACAACATTAAAATGACAAGAAAAACTTTATGAGTGGTTGTATATGACATTTGGGTTGACAAATGCATCAATTACATTCATGTGTTTCATGAGTGAAGTTTTGATTCCATATTTGTGCAAGTTTTTACTATCTACTTAGATGATGTTTTTATTTTCACTAAGTCTTTGAGGATAAAATTTGCAAGATTTGTTTCAAGTGTTAATGAGATTGTGGGATGATAATTTTATTTTCAAATTAAAGAAATGTATATTTATAAAGGAAGAATTGTTATACTTGAGATTGTTGGATTAAAAAGGTCTACATGATAATTGATTGGTTGTCACCTATGAGTACTTTTGAAGCACAAAATTCTCATGATTTAACAAGTATTTACATGAAGTTCATAAAAAAATTAAGTTGAATATCCCTAGCGATAACAAATGTAATGTGCAACGATAAAAAGGAATTTTTATGGAAAACAAAATCATATATATGTTTCAAACAATTGAAGAAGTAAGTTATAGAGCATCCATTATTGGCATTGTCAAACTTTAATAAAGTATTTCAAGAGGATTATGATGTTAGTGGAGAAAAATAGGTATAATATTAACTCAATAAGGATGACCGATAATAATTTTAATTAATAATCTCAATCATTTAAAATAAAATTATTTCGTGTATGATCAAGAATTATATGCAATAGTGCAAGAATTAAATAAATGGAGACGTTATATTCTTCCCAAGGATTTTGTACTAATTACGAAAATTAAGAATTATAGTTCAACAAAATTGAAGGTAAATTGAACCATAGACATTTGAAGTGGGTTGAATTATTACAAAGTTATTCTTTACTTTTGTGGCATAAAATTTGTAAGTCAAACAAGGTCACAAACACTTTGAGAAGGAGAATTTTGGTGTTAAATGTGTTAAAATTTGAAGCTATGGGATTTGATTATATGAAGGCATGGTATAATGAAGATGAAGATTTTAGTGAAGCGTAGAAAGCATGCACAAAACCTCAAGCATAGATATAACACTATGGTTAGAATATTTTTTTCATGAAAGATTTTTTTATAAAGCACAATTTTACATATAGAGAGGTTTAACACACAAAAATTTGTTCAAGGAAAAAGATGATGGTGGATTGGAAGGACATTCTTTCTATGACAATGTATATGCATAATTGGTAGAAATATTTATTTAGATACACATGAGTTAACATGTACACAAGTATGTTTAGGAGTGTGGTATTTTTAATTGGAAAAGAGATAAGTTGGTATATATGATTGTATCAACCTTTTCCCAATCCAAAGAGATCATGGGAGGATATTAACATATATTTGTTTTTAGAGTTTCCCAATATGTAAAAGATGAATAATTTAATATTTATGGATGTTGATATGTTTTCAAACATTACACATATTGTAGCTTGTCGGGAATCTAGTGATGCTGACTAAAATAAAGAATTTGAATTGTTAGAATATTTTGAGACTACATGGCTTACTATGTAGCATTGTATCAGATTGGGATGTGAAGTTTGTTAGAAATTTTTGGATAAAATTGTGGAATAAATTGAACACCAAGCTGTATTTTGTTTTCTCATATCATCCACAAACAAATGGAGAGACAAAGGGTATGAGAAGAAGTTTAGGAAATTGATTAACATGTTTAGTTAAAGATAAACCACACACATGGGATGATACTATAGTCGAATAGGATTATGCTATAATACTTAGATTAATAGGATTATAGGTAAGACATCACTTTATATTATATATCATCCAAACCTAATAGGAGTTATAGAGTTGCGTAACATAAGGATCATATATATAATAAGTTCAAATATAGATTATTTTCCATATACTAGGACATGTTCATGAATAGTGTGTAGACGGTTGGAAAGAAGTTCGAGTGTAGTATAAGAAGCATGTAGACATTAAGATAAAATGAGTTGAATATGAAGTTGGAGACATGGTATTAACACATTTATGAAAGGAAATATTTCCAAGATGAACATATAAAACATTAAAGTAAATAAGTTTAGACTATGTAGAATATTAAGAAAAATTACAAATAACACACACGAAATTGAGTGACTAGAAGATGTGGATATTTTACCCATTTTCAACATGGAAGATTTTTATCCATATCATATATCTAAAGATGAAAGGCAAAGCAAGTGGTCAACTTCATATTCATAGGTTAATTTATAAGATGCATACTATAGAAGGAACAAGAAGAGGTGGAGAAAGTAATTGATACAAAGATCACTAAGAGGTCAAGAAATAGAGAATACAAAAAATATATGGTAAAACTAAAGGGTTGAAACATTGTGGATGTGTTTTGGGTAAGTGAATTAAAATATGTAAAGTATGGAACACCATCAACATGGCCATAAGAAATATCTTACGGTTTTATTTGTTACACGGGATGTATTATGTAGGGGCATCTCGGTTAACTTATAATCTTGTATAACCCAAAACATGCTAGTTAGGAAAATAGTTTAGACTAGTATTGTGAAAGCTATCTTTTGTGCCAAATATATTTTTGTTTTATTTTATGCATGTTAAGTTTTACATCCTTGTTAGTAATGAACTTGTAGACACTAAATCATGCACTTTGGGTATCTATCTAGTCTTGATCACATACTACTATTCCTATGATTCCTAAGCAAGAAAAGTGCTAATTAACCCATGTCTTTGGCCATCTTTGATTGCTTTCTATTGCTTCTATTGACCTTATAATTTTTATATCCCATTCTACATTTTTATACTTCGGCATTTCTCATCATAGACACCAATGCCCAGCCGGACGCTAGAGCCATGCGCTTGTGTCCCCTTTAGATGCCCCAGTCCTGCTATTTCAACATCTCTATATAATTTTGGGTCTAATTTTGACATTCTAAGTTCCTGTTCCATCTACTTTTAGATTGGCAAAACTTTGTAATCACATCAAAATTAGCTAAGTGTTTCCTCCTTTCATTTACACTTAGGGTTTTAAATCTTAATTTCTTATTTTCTTGGGTCTATTATGTACTTCATTGTTTATTCATTTATTGCTACATTGCAATTAGATTTAGGCATCTATAAATCCTATATTTTCTTAATCATTTGGTGAACCCGTCACGCTCGAACATTCCTAGGGTCCTCATACTTTTATTTCTTTTATCTTCCTAGGATCATCTCATCATGGTTATTTCTATCCATGATTTCTTGCTCACCCATCCTGAGTGTCGCACTAAAATCATAAATCTTTTGGCTACTACTTGTATTCCTACCACTACTCATCCAAATGTTGTTTATCAAACATTCATCAATGCATTCTCTCAATAGATTACCTTTCCATCAACTATAGCTGAAAATCTTGTTGTTTATGATAATGATCCTCCTCTCTATATACAAGTCTGTATCAACAACTTAGGCATCAAGCACGTTTTAGTCGACACTGGTTCTGAACTTAATATTTGTCCTCTATCATTCATTCAGGATCTAGGCCTTTCATTTTTGATCTTAACCAACATATCTCTCTATGTGAGCACATGATTCTACTACACTCCCATGCTTAGGCACCATCACATTTCCACTCACAGTTGGGCCAAAGACTATTCCCATTCCATTTTTTGTCGTTGATCTCCCACTTTCATATAATTTATTACTTGGTAGACCATGGCTTCATCAAATGCAAGCAGTGTCTTCTATGGTCCACCGATGTGTTAGCTTCTTGCATGATGGATTTGAATATGAGATCTCCACCGATCAAATACCATTCCATTATTGCAATGTCGATCATAATACTACATTTTTGTTCTTACTTCTGCCTCTTTGTGCATCCTACCGCTAATCCATGACCGAACATTATCCAGACAATTTTCCTAGTCGAGGGAACTATTTGCATGTTAAACGTTATTTCATCTTCTTTCAAACCCCCATGTTTCTACTAATGCTATGATACTTTATCGAGGGCTTGTCTAAACATTGGACGTCGTTCCATCTACTTCACTTTCTCATGAGAAACCTCCATTAGCGCGCCCTCCATTTACATGCATGTTTTTATGAATGAATCTTATTGGGAACACATTCCATTTGATCCTACTTTCTCTAATACTATATGCACACATGATGGATTGACTCGGCTAGGATTTATAGTAGATGACATATTTCCCCACCTCATGCTCCTCATCTTTATCATGGATTTATCTACGCATTATTGTTGCTTATGGTCTTCGTGTCTTTTATCTCACAATATTTCTTGCACGTGCTCCTCACACTTCTCCACTTACACTCAGACAGTCTTGGCTTGATTATATCGGCGATACATTAGATCAAGCTCATACTCATATTTCATTCCCCATGTCGTTTGGTCTTGTTTTCATTTGCAATGACTCATTTCTCGACTATTCACCAAATCTTACTCCCTGGTATGTGCATGGCTGTCCACGACCTCATTTCATTGATGAATAATATGTTATGGGCATGTACAATTTTCACCTCAATGGCTCCTTGCTTGATCTACCGATACAATTGCTTACCAAGTCTCAGATGCTTCACCATTCGGTTTTGACCATGAAAATGATGACCTCTTAGATGATGTTACTTGATAACTATCACCATCACACATTTTGGGGGCATAACACTTATTTCTTCCACCCCCTTTTCTAGCATCCACGTGTGTCTCATACTCACATCACTTCACATCTAGCGTTTCACAAACATACTACACTACACTCATGTATCATCATTACCCGATGATGCACTCTCGTGCTACGGTTCACACTTGACTATTGAGGGCATCCTATACACATGAACCTCACACACCACACTACACTACATGTTACATAATAAACATTACACATTACACACTTTACATAAATCGTGCATTCATCTCTTTCTACGCAACATCTACTCTACGCATTCACGACATATCTTTCTAGCATCTACTTCTACACATTGTGGTCATTACCCTATGACACACTCTAGCTCCATAGTCCATACTTGATTGTTGAGGGTCTACATCTCAAATGGACCTCACCACAATCACGCATTCACTCGACACATTCACTCACTTACGTTCTCTTTACACTATATGCTTTATCGATCACATTTTCTAGTGCACACAATTCAAACCATTTCCTGATAACGCACTCTTGTTATATGGTTCATTCTTGACTACTTGAGGAACATTTTTAAATTAACCTCATCACCTACATACTCATTCACATTCACTTAAGGGGCATGCTGCTCCTATCACACTCACTCTACATTCCTTTTCGTCTCACACCTCCACAACATCTTGCATATCTTGGTCGCATTTACTCTTGCTTTCTTATACTTACATGTACAATTTTTACACATGTTAGATAAATATTTTGTATGTCATTATCCATCTATATACACATACGTGTTCACTTGATTTCTAGTTGTGATCAAAAATTCTACTGAGATCGATACACGCAACATAGATGTTTGACGAAATACCTCATACCAATCCCACAACGGCTCCTAGGGGCATCCACTTTCGCATTACACGGCAGGCGTTATTGTTTCATTTTTCATAGCACACTACTAAAATCAGATTATACATGCTTTGACATACTATCTATCTTTTTCACATGTTAATGGATGTTTCATGTGAGCATGTGTCTTGCATATCTACTTGCTCCCATGGTTATCTATTATTATTTCTTTGCTTCTATTTTTCGTTATATGTCATTGTTTGTGGGATTTTTCCTATGTATTTCTTGTTCTTTGATTGTCTTTATGCTTGTGGAAACTACGACCTTTATTGTCTTATGACATCATGAGTGATGTCCCATGTTTGAAACCCATTTTTTGTTGTCTACTTTGTCTTCTGTGTGTTTATATTGTATTTTTGCATGCTTAGCTTACACAATTTCTTTTACATGTGCATTTATTTTTCTTGTACTATCACTTGTCTCCTAGCCATTTTTTATGTGTGCATTGGTTTCTAACAAGCACACTCCTTACCCTAGTGCAGGAGGCACAGAACACAATAAGTGGTCCTCTTTTAGGTCACATACTCCTCAATGACATCGCATGCACCTCAAATGAGGGGGCATCATTTGGGTGAATCATTCGCCCCATACATCAATTCACAGTCACCACATAGCACAATTCAGATAAGATGGTACATCACGGTCATTAGTCATAACGGCCCATATCCTGACTTGGGTCCTTACCACAACAGACACTCGCACCCACACCCGGATAGTAGCGCATGGGTACCCCCGATCTTTCCTAGATGCATATGACCAGGGGGAAGTTACACAACATTTTTCATTTCAACACATTTCTCAACACTTCACACAGCATATTTTACAGGCACACAATCCTTAGCACTCGGCATACATGCACTACACAACATTTTCTACTTTCACGTTGGATCGAAACTGTTCAAAATGGATCAGATTTTTACACACCATCTGTAGTGGTGTTCACATTGCGGGAAATAGTTAAAGGTTGGAGGATGACACCAGAATTTTCTCCCTACACTTCTTCCATGTCTTGGCATGATTTTACCAAAAACTCACATACACAAGTAACTAGAGTGAGAACGCCCAAAAAAATTCATTCGTCTACATCATCTACAAGATCCTTTCTACACTTTTTTCTCATCACGGATCAGGTGCACATGTTCCTTTTTTCATTTTTCACATATTTCTTACATACTTTTTACTCATTTTGATCATATACACGTGTATTTGACTACTTGATCATTCTTCTCTTTTGTAGGTCCGTCCTTATGGGAAGTGGTAGTCATACATCACAATCAACAACATCAATCACATCACAATCATCAACAACAATTGACATCAACAATAGGTACAATCGCAACATCTACACATACACTCTCACCCTAGGGTCATCATCATCACTTTTCACTTCCTCTTCTTTAGCTTCCACGCTTCACATTTTTATCACTCCACGATTTTCCTTGTCTCTCAAAACATTTTTTGCCATTGATCTACATGGTTATTAGTACGCATATTCTATCTACTTTATGTTATCAAGCTTTTGTTCAACAACATAAAGTGGGGGAAAATGTAGACACTAAATCACGCACTTTGGGTATCTATCCGGTCCCGATCACATACTACTATTTTTATGATTTCTAAGTGATTAAAGTACTAACTAACCCATGTCTTTGGTCATCTTTGATTTCTTTCTATTTCTTCTATTGACCTTATACTTTTTCAATCCCATTCTTATTTTTAATACTTCATCATTTCTCATCATAGACACAAGCACCACACTTAACTCTAGCGCCTGTGCACCCTCATCCCCTTTAGGTGCCCTAGTCCTAGTTATTCCAACATCTCTATACATTTTTGGTTTTGATTATGACATTCTAAGTTCTAGTTCCAGCTACTTTCCAGATCAAAGCACATCTTCTTCATCACATCAAAATCAGCTAAGTGTCTCCTCCTTTCATTTGCACTTATGGTTTTAAATCTTAATTTCTTATTTTCTTAAGTCAATTATGTACTTCATTATTTATTCATTTATTGCTACATTACAATTAGATTTAGGCATCTATAAATTATATATTTTCTTAATTAGAACTATATCCCAATGACACACATCTTTGCTAAAATAATGAGGTTTTTAGAGCTGTATTGTGATACAAGGATCTATTGTGGGGTCATTACCTAGTATTATATGCAAGGGATAACATGGTGCATAACTTTCAGCATTTCAAAAGTTTAACATTCTTTGAGGAAGCTAGAATGATTTCACCTAACCCATATTTTTATTGTTGATATGAATCATGGTGTATTGAGTTGTGTTATCACTTGGGTCATATTCTTGCATAGAGGATTGTTATATGACGGGAAAAATATAGGTTCCCAACTAGGTTCTGAAATGTAGGGCTCCAATCTAAGTCTAAACACATTATTAGATACAAAGGTGCTCAAGGAGGACTAGTGTCCTAGATCCAGAGGATAGTGACCCTTACCCTAGGATAGTTATAGGTTTACAAGGAATATACCTTATATAAAGATAGGTATCCTATTAGGACTTAAAATAAGGGTAAATAAGGGGTGGGTAAAGAAAAGGGCATTATCTAATAAGACAATGTATTAGATCAAAAAAAAACATACATCTACTCTAGGCTATAGAAATGAATGACCAGCATACAACATACATGTGTAAGATAAAATATTAAAGAGAGGTATTAATACTTATTTGTAGTGTGTGTGGTCATTGATGCATAATCCTTTCATCCCCAAAAACAACAACATTGAGAGAGAATCCCTATGGGTGGAGAAGGGGAAATCTCAACAAGAAGATCTACATTCATAACTCACTATAATGACCCAAAATGCACAAATGTAAGCTCCAAGATTCTAAGTCAACAAGTATGTGTGAAATAGTGTGAAAATATGCGAGCTATAAGTTCCTTCATGTATGATAAAAGTAATTGAACGGTGATGGTCTACAAAAATAAGGATTATACATACCGACACCATCACCCGTGGGAAATGGCATCAAGTATGGAAGATCCAAAGCCGACGGCATCACCCACGTGTGATGGCATCGGCCTTAGGGGTAACCTTAAGGTCAAGATATGAAAATCTTGTGAGATAGAGGTAGAAGGTAAATGGGGATAAATGAAAAAGTTGTATGGTGACCAAAATAGTAATAATGGTGTGCAACAAGTGTGAATGAGTCGACATAATGGGTGTAATGTGTACACAAAGGTAAGAAATAAGGAAAGGTTGGGGTAACTATAGTGTAATAATGACATCTCTCAAATGTTTTTGTCTAGCCCATGTGACCAAATCTGATCACATCCCAATTTTGAAAGGCCCTATAAGTCACCCACTCAAGAGGAGATTGCATTAGCAACCCCGCACAAAATAAATGGTTAACAAGTGTCAAAATTATGGTGTATACATATTCTCCCACCAAATATCATCGTGTCCCACAATAGTTAAACACAAGATGGTATTCAGAAAAAGATCTATGCAACATGTAAAGTTGAAAGGAAATGTTAAAAGTAAAGTTGAAATGAAAGTGTTATAAAGAAATAATGAACTCCATGAAATGAAATATACATATCTCATACTTATTTTCCAATGTTTCCCAACTTGGCTTTGGTGGGCACAATAGCTACTTTGAACCCTAAATAAGAAGAATGAAAACTAACACTAGAAGATAATCAATAAAATAGGACATAAATTACCCGGCTAGGAGGTTGAAGAAAGGATGAGATCCAAGAGGCAAATATCAATGTTAAACCAAAAAAACAATAGGTATATGTCATAAGGATATTAAATCGTGATAAAATGACTAAGTATATTATACTATAAGATAGTAGAGTCTAAAGAGATAACTAAAATTACCAAATTATCCAAGGTTGGAAGCAATGGCCATATAAACCCAAGCAGGAAGAGCATAAAATTGAGATAAGAGGTTGATCAATCAAGTAAAATTTAAAAATATTTTTGTGGAAGGTGACTATGTAAAAATGGATAAGTGAGAATATTAGGTGTATAATTTTTTGAGAAAATGAGCATTGGCTAGTTCATTAAATATGTGTCCTACGTTATTTACGGATGTTATGTACTAGTACCCAAGACGTATTTAATAACGTAGGGACCCCACCATTTTTAGCATATTTGCCTTCTTTTCATGGGTATAATCTAACTTCAAGACACAAGAATCGACTTCAAATTAACAAGGTTTAATGATTTTTTTGTGTTATTTAATGACATGCTCTTGGTATTTTATGGTTGTGTTGGGAAATTTTATCACATTTTTCATCAAGGAGATAAAGGGCATGGAAATGGGATTTACTTATATCCTCATCGGGGATGATTCTTGTTATCCCATTTCACTCCCTTTGTGAAATGGTATAATTGGAAATCTTGCATTATCACAGTGATAGGGATCCAACTGCAAGAAAAAGTGGAAAAATATGATAAGTCATCTAAAACATCTCCTGAACACCTCTTCATAGCTGCATGGATCCAAGAATTGCATAAATGTTCAAAAGAAGGTGTAGGTTTCAATATAGTGCACTGAGCTCCAAGGCCATCATATCGAGCTCATTGGTGAGTTACATTGGGAACCCGAGTTAGTAGAAGGAGATCGAGCTCTAAGGTTCAATCTGAGCCATGTTTTAAATAAACCGAGCTATCAGAGTTTCCCGTTGAACTTGTAGATAACAAAAATCTTAAAACGAGCCTGGTTTCGAGAGCATTGGCTTAAGCCACGGGAATATCGTCGAGCTCGAGAAAATAACACGCAAGCATGGCGAACAAATTGTTCTTGTGAAATGGAAAAATCTTGGTGTAGACCTCATTGTAGCAGTGCATCGGGGCCAAGATCGCAACACTTAGCAAGAAATAGGGAACGAGTTGGCTCACTGAGCCAACTCGTCGAGTCGAAGTTGAGCCATCAAGCAAGTCATACACCCTTGCGGAAAGTGCCAAAGAAAATGGCTCAGCCGACCCAAATTGGTCTAGGAAATTTGTCTCTACGAGACCTAAAATCTTCAACATATTAGGATTTTGAGTTGAATGCGTAAAGGCGAGGGGTCAATAACACCCTCACGGCTTGGTCAACGCAGAGTAGAGAAGGTTATGCGGGTGCGAAGGAGGTTGGAGGCCCGTGTTGCAGGTGAAGCGGGTTGGAGTGGCCCGAGTGGCCCATGGGACGCCTGTGCAACTGAACTTGAAATCACCAAAAATACCGTGGGGAAGGACTTATGTGGCGAATGCGGAGTTGGAAGGTCCAAGTCACACTTGGCCCGTTCATGCGTACAAAAGGTGAAATGCCTATGGGAGTATGTGTGGGTATTTCATTGGTCAATGACCCACCTCACCCAGTCAATGAAAAACACACGAGGACAGAAGATCCCAAATCGGGTGACGTGGAGAAAGGAGGCCCAGATGGTCCAAGTATTACGGGGACATGAGTTCCCTAAACCCGAAATCACCACATATCAAAGGAATCACAAGTATGTTACGGATAAGGTGGACTTCGGCAGCTCGAGTGGCCCTTGTGCTGCAAGGACATGAGTTCCCCAAAATAAAAGGATTAAAAATCCTTTGTATTATAGATCATGAGAGCTCGCGTGGAACATCCTAACCTTGATCTTAAAATAGTCATAACTTTTGATCCGAGCTCGATTTTCACAAAATTGGACTTTTTGGAAAGGGCTCGACATCCTCTACACCAAAAAAATTGGATTTATTATTTTTAATGAGGGTAGGTGTGTGAAAATAAAGAAACATCTCCAGCTCCAAGAAATTAAATTCTCAGTCTCGTAAAATACAAGAAATCCCTGGCAAACTCAAAACAACTACTCACACTCAGAAACCATAACTTTTACAATTCTCAATGGATTTTCAAAAAATTGGTCTCATTGGAATTGTGACTCGAGAATGATGTACAAGTAATCAAGAAATGTAGAAATTGATGAATTTTGATGATGATTTTAAGGAAAACGTTCTAGGTTTTGAACAATGATTTTATTAGTGGTTGGAGATGCATTTAATGAAGCATGTGCAAACATTTTTCACTACTGCAAGTCATGAGATAGTATGGGGTGCCTTCTGAAGGTCATATATGATCATTTGGGCACATTTATGACATATTTCAAGTGGTTAGAAAGTGGATTTCGAGATTTACATCCCTTCTCTCTCTCTCTTCAAAAATTCTATAAATTGAAGTGTTGGGCTCATTGTAAAGGGAGGATAGTTTTAAGTAGCAAAACTCTGTCATTTTGGTTTTATGAAGCCAATGTGTTGTAGGCCCTTATAGTGGACTCCTTGCATGGTGATCCAGGCCTTTACTTTGTAATAGATTGAATTATGCATATCAATGAAGCAATAGATGCAAGTTTGTGGATGTATCTTCCCTTGTTGTGTTTGTTTGCATTCTTCTTGCCTCTTTAACCTTATTACAAATATATTGTGTCTATTTTATGCTCTTGCAGGGATTCATTATCATTGTGTGTGTATGAAATATTGTTGTGAATGCATTTGCTAGGATCTGTGGAGAATTTTATCACCCTCTCTAGTATGTATTTTTCTTCCATTTTCACACATTGGAAAGCTATTCTCATTCCCTCCTTTTTAAGCGTATCGCCATTGTTAGTGTAGTCTCTCTCTCTCTCTCTCTCTCTCTCTCTCTCTCTCTCTCTCTCTCTCTCTCTCTCTCTCTCTCTCTCTCTCTCGGAAATTTATATTAGGATTAGATAGTTTTGCATGCATTAGGAGTAGGCGTGGCGGGTAGTTTAGGAGAAAGAACCAACTCTCTCTAGAGGTCTATCTCAAGTAACAATTCCCACAACTTGGAGATAGTACCCATGTTACCTAGTCACACTGTGAGCCCAAACACACACACTTGTGAAAATCAAAGGGTGTTTTTATTCAAAGTGATAATAGTTCCATGTAGAGATATGTGAAGAGAGGGAAATTCCACCTCGATTGGAAGGACTATGTTAGTTTCAAATATAAGTGAGAATGAGGTTATCCTAGCAGCCATATAGATACATGTATGATAAGCTCATAGTAATAGATAGAGTTTTAGATGTCAATCATAATGTGATTCTTGCATAGTTTTTGAAGAATTTTGTTCGTGGTTTCGTTGGAATATTTAGCTTTTTCATTTGCATTAAGGATGACAAGGAGTTGAGAATTTGTGCTTAATATTGAATTTCACACAAATTTGTTTTGTTTATTTGCATTTTATGTTACTTCCATTATCATAAATGATTGTGTGAGGAATTCTAAATTGGTGAATGATTTTATTAAGGATAAACTTGGAAGTGGTAAAGCCAGTCATATTATTGAGAGGCATGGCTTAAACCCATTTACTGAAATATTCCATGGTATAATGATGAAAATATGTATGTCTTGAGAGTGAGGAATTTTATCGATGCAATCTAATCCTTGCATATTGAAGGGACGAGGAGATTCAAGGACTTGAATTTTAGCTGGTGGAGAGTGAATAAGATCATCATTGTATGGAAAGGGTTTGCATTTCTTTGTGAAGGAGTGGGCATTGGCTTTTAGTGTGGGTTAATAGTATCCAATACACAAGAATTTATAGGTTGTGGCATGATTTGTCATATTTTCCACTATAAGTTACCTCATGTACCTCTTTGAGGAGAGAAGGAACTTCATCCTCAATGACACAATGGAGAAGAGTGCTTGAAGTTACAATAGTAGAGGATATTGTCTTTAATGATGTATTTTAATTATTTCTTGTGAATTTTTGTGTGCTTGTGATAATCAATGTTTGGAGGGTAAGTTTTATGTTGATGAATTGGATTATGTTTGTATACCATGAAATGTGAGAAGTAGGCATGACATCCATGTGAAAAATAAGAGGAGACTCGAGAGAAGCTTGTGTTAAAGGCATTTTGTAAATATGGACTATGTATTCGTCTTGAGGGAGATCTAGGTGAGATTGGAAATGCATAGCAGATGAATCTAAAGAATCCTCTAATATATTGTGTTCCCAAGGAATATATTCAATGGTGAAAGAGGTGAATTGTTGTGTGGCTTCTTGGATTGTTTCATAATATTCTTGTAGATTATCACTTCAACTTTGGTAGGTATTGTTTCATAATATTCATATTCATACGAGGAATATTTCATAATAGGGATGAGTGATTTATATTCAGCCATGTTGTTGGTGACATCAAATTTTGAGGAAAATAAAGCTACACAAAAAAAAATCTAATAAAGGAAAGCAAGAAGAAAGAGTAAAAATCAATACCATATCTCAACCATATACTAAGATTCAACTACATTCTCCTCCTAGATAGAGGTTCACATGTTACCATCTCCACCACATGTGATACTTTGAAATTTGCTTGAGTGTAACCTTGTATATCTCTCTCTACCTATAGAATTTTATATAAGTAGGCCTCAACCTAAATATTTTTATTCCAATGCCTATTGTGATTATAATCAGTGTACCAAATATTCTCAAATTAAAACATGTGATACAATACCTTATTGAAAATAATT
The DNA here is from genome assembly GCA_018340775.1 of Taxus wallichiana var. yunnanensis. Taxonomy (NCBI): domain Eukaryota; kingdom Viridiplantae; phylum Streptophyta; class Pinopsida; order Cupressales; family Taxaceae; genus Taxus; species Taxus wallichiana. The sequence continues at coordinate 811,828,107 of CM031240.1, read as the reverse complement.
ATATTTATGTGGGCACTCCTCAAGAAGATTCTAGGACTCAATTAAATGAGATACAAAGCTAGAAATATTAAACGAACCATTACCTAACCATGATACAAAAAACAACAAAGGGACTTTAGAGGCCAATCATGTGTACAATGCACAACCTCTTCTAGATACTTATGGGCATCCCCCTATGTTCTTCTTTGAAACAATTAATAGCTTCCTACCTCTATAGCCTATGATCAAATCTGGTGGTAGTGAAATAGTGGATGATGACTCATATATATATGCACTTTTTATTCACACTTACATCGACCAACTACCTATCCACATTGTCATTGTCGATAATGGTTCAACTAAAAACATGTGTCGTGGCATTGCTTACTAATTTTGGATACACCGAGCAACATCTACAACAAACTTCATAAGTTATTAAAGGGTTTAGCAAACATACTTAACATGTATTGGGACACATTATTTTACCCCTTCAAGTGGTATCAACTGCCCTAGCCACATTAATTTTTGCTATCACAAACCCCGAGATATGTGACATGTTATTAGGATAACCTTGGCTTTAAAGGCTCCATAGTGTTCCATATATTGTACATCAATACCTTAAGTAAACCTATTATAATCAAGTTATTAAGGTTTCGGGCATCTCTTATAAATACCCATTCAACCCATGTATCGATTGCTCATTCTATTAACAAGTTTTGTGTTGACATGGGTATAACACCTACAAAAATATATATATTCAAATGGAACCTAATCAAGTGCTAGATACCCTATATTACTAAATATACAACAAAAAAATTTCCACAACACACTTGAATCAGTTTTAAATCCTTATGTGATGGTATCTTAAGAAAATCATCATCTCTGTCATGCTCGCCTCAAACAACCACTTGAGACCACGAAACAAACTAGGAATTAGCTGGGAAAAATTATGGAATAATTTTTATTTTATTTTATTTTTATTAGAAGGGTCTACAACCAAGTTGCAAGACATCAGTTTGAATTAACAGGTTCTAGAACAAATTCTAATTACCCAACACAAGGTTTCCATTTTCAACTTATAACAAGTTCATAAAGTTCAAATTTTAGGGTTACATGTTTTACTTAGGTTCAGGGAGCAATTTACCCCCATGCCTGCTCTCTAACAGGCTCAGAAATTCAACTAGATTTTTCTCACATTTAGAGTCATCAAAACTTTCCTAAATTATGCTCATTGGATAGGAAATTCTCTCACCTTTCCAACCATATAAAGAAGTCCTCCTAACTCCCAATAAAACTCAAGTTATGGGGCGGCGGAGTTTTCGGGAGAAATTTTCCCTTCCTTAGGCGCAATGCGCAAAACGCTCCGCGCACCCGTGGGGGTCGGCAGAAGGGGACACGTGGCGCCATTTGATTGGTGCAGGGAAGAACAGAGTGGTAGAACATTTAAGGATTTTGAGAATTTATGCCAAACGCCCAAAGGAAAAATTGGACGCGCGCCTTCGCCAAGGAAATCCCCATGCCACATGTCAAGAGGCTATTGGTTACAGGGAAAATTTTCAAATTTTCCCTAGGTCCAAACCTAAAATTTTCTCGGAAGGAAATTCTTTCCTTTCCTCCTCCATCACCAAAAATGCCATGTGGCATTTGATTTGTGCACATGGGTCGATGGGTCAGCGGAGGTAAAATTCGATTTGCGCCAAAGGAGTTAAGAATCAAAGGAACAGCGCAGCCCGCGCGCCCATGGGGACACGTGTCATCACCATATTGGCTGCGGGTGTGTGGGCAGCGGAGGAAAATGGAAATTTTTCCCAAAGGCCAAAAATGGTTAAGTTTTCAATTTTAATCTGCATGCCCTCCCTGCCACGTGTCAGCACATGATTGGTGTGGGGCCGCGGGGTTGCGGGGAAAATTGGGAAAATTTTCCCGAGGCCAAATTTTCAAAAAGTTAAGTTTTAAAAAGGGTCTGCCCCTCCAAGGTGCCACGTGGAAACTTATGATAGGATGAGAGGGTGGCGGGGCGGCGGAATTTTTAAGGAAATTTTTCCAAAGTGTAAAATTAAATTTTTATAAAGTTAAATTGATTTATTTTTCTTTTGGGATGGCCATTTTGAAGTAAAACTTCAAATGGCCATAACTTTTGATAGGAAACTCCATTTTGGGAAAACGAGGACTTTCCGAAAATCTCTCGGAGTCCTCTTTGCATAGGAGTCATCAATTTTGGAATTTTATGAAGTTTTAAGGGTCAATTTTGAAGAAACAATCTGCAGGGTTTATAACTTCAAAACTGGCAATTTTTATAACTTTTAAGTTTGGTTCAATTTTGATTTCTTTTCTTCTCAACATGCAAACTGAACATGGAGAAGTGGTCCTGGGTAAGTTTAGGAATATTTTCCAGATTCAATTTGATAGTTGAATTTTCTTTTGCACTTTTACATCTTTTGACAAGAAATCTGATATGCAAGTTTGAAATTTAATTTGATGAAGTTCTTGCTAGTCATTTCAATTATTGAGTTCCCACAAGGTTTCTTAAACATTAATACATCTAAATTTCATTGTTTCATTCCTTACTTTTAGTTATAAATCTGAACTGTACATTTATTGGATTATTTCAAGTGCCAAATTTAAAAATTGAAACAGAGATCTTTCTCCAACGAGATTGCAAATTACTGTGCAACATTCAAGTATGGAAAACATATAAAATTCCTCTCTCAAACATTCAATTGATTCAACAAACACTTATATTCAGTATGCAATGTTAATTTCTAATTTTTAACAACTCATTTCAAAGAGATCAAATTCTGTCATTTCCTTTATACGTTTTCTCTTCCCCAAAACAGAATTGAAAACTATAACAGTCATTGAAATTTCAATACAACAATGCAATTGGGAAAGGAATATATTTCTTTCATTGATCTCCAACAACAATATTGCAACAATGTAAATCAAAAAGAGCTTCCATTCCTTTATTGAATTTAAACAACTTTACAACTCAACTCCTTTCCAATTTGATTGGATTTTCAAATTTTCAAAATACAAAGTATGAAACTCCTTTCACATTTTCTTTCCAAAGTAAAACAGAGAGATATAATTCTTCTCTACATTCCTTAATGAAAATACAATCACTTCACATTACAATATATATACAATCATCCACTCGAAGTGGGAAAGGTTACATTCAAATTTACTCAAGAAGTAGGACTGTCAAAACTGGAATTTTCTTTCTCCAAACAGCAGTATGTTGAATTCTTCATCTTCATTCTTCTTTTGATCACAACAAGGAAGGGGGAAAGGCAACGCTCTCCACCCAACCAAGATACCCAATGGGAAAAGAGAAGCCATCTTTCCCCATTGGCCCCGAGCCCTAATCATATTGAATTGGAGCATGATTAACAACACATGGCAACATGGCTTCTTTCACATATAACAAACATTCTTTCACATTCAAAAGACACATAATTCAATCAAGATGTAGTTCACAACTACTTCAAAAACAACACAACAAAACAAAGGCTTCTTCAAGCAAGCAAGCCAAACAAAAGCAAGATCTATAGAGGTCTCCTTATGTCTCCCTTGTTGAAATTTGGGCATCCACCAAAAAAAACCGCCAAAATCATAACAAAACCCATAAACCTTATCCCTCCTCAACCCCTCCTTATCCCTCCTCCAAATTTATCCCTTATGCCCCCAAAGGTAAGAAATGCAAGCATATTATTTTCCTAGGTGGATTCTATTATCTGTAAAATTGACAAGGGCAATTTTACCGATGACCATACCGAAAATTTTGTTCCGATCCCTCGTTAGGGATCCCTTGTGTTCGAAATGTTGTAAAATCCCTTCCCGGGAAATCTAGTTTTCGAACTTAGTCTTTTTGAGCCTTTTTTGGCTGGGCGCATGAAATTGCTTTGCAACACTAACTTTTGATGCGCCCCCTTAAAAGCCTTTGGCGCATGGTTTTCAATGTCAACACAACTTTTCATGCGCCAAAGAATGTTGAACCTTCCCTGCGTGCGCCAAGGCGCATGCGCTTGTGTTGGTACAACTTTTGTTGCGCCACTCTTTGGTGCGCCAAAGGCGCACATAATCTTAGTGCAACAAAACATTTTGGTGCGCCAAAGGGCACACATAACTTTATGTCGACAATGCTTTTGGTGCACCAAAGGCACGCTTTGTCTCCTGTTGTCAAATACTTTCGTGCGCCAAAGGGCGCACGCTTTCTCCTGTCGACAGCAACTCTCATGCGCCTTTTAAAAAGTGGGTGGCGCATTTATGACCAGCTTGCCTATATATATATGGTTTGCACACCCAAATGTCATTTTCACTATTCACTGAGCACGTGATTTTTCTGAGCCTGTCAGCCTCTGCCTCGTCATTTTCATCGCCTTGTGGACCCGTTCCCGAGCTTTTGCTATTTATCCAGGTATGAGGTGTCTTTCTCTCTCATGCGTTTTGTGTTTTCAGTTCTTGGTATGTTCTTGGTCTGGTTTTAGCTTGCTAGTTGGTTTTGAAATATAAATGTGTTGGCCTAGCCTCCTCCGTTTGCTATCTGCCCCCCCATGCTATCCTTCCTCTTTCCAGATCTGCTGGAGAAGGACGTTTTCTTGAAATAGTGGTTGTGGCCCTCCTGATCTAGATCATTTTATCTACCCCACTGAGCCTTTCAAATAGGAACGAAGGAGTAGAAGGAACCTACATCATGTAAAACCCCTTTGAGAGTTTAGTTCTCTGTTTTCCTCCTTGGCGCATCTGTCACCCCTGCAACATCATGAACATTTGCGCCCCTTTGGCGCATCTGACCGCCTTGTAATCTGCAACATCCTGCGCGCAGGCGCACTGCCACCGGCTAACTTGTTACATCATTAACCTCTGCGCCCTTTGGCGCGCCTCTTTCACATACTACAAGTGTCAAATCTCGCGCCCCTTTGGCGCGCCATCCTTTTGTGTTGCATCACGTTTCCATGCGCCCATGGCACACCCAGCTTCCATGCAACACAAGCTTTATCTGCGCAAGTATGAAGCTATAAAGGCGCAGGCGCATCCCCGATTGCAATAACATTATGTTGTGTAAACTCTTCGTGCGCGCGCCATATCCTTTTGGCGCACAAAAAGTCAATGTTACACGATCCATCCATGCGCCGAAGGGCGCACCAAATCCCAATGCAACATGAAAATTCCATGCGCCCTTTATAAAATGCAATCTGCAACATCCATGCGCCATGCACCTTATCTATTTGGCCTGCAAGTTGCAATTTTCATGCGCCCTGCGCCCTGAGCCTTAAAATCTCTAACTCTTTCTTCTGCTGACTTTCCAATGGAAGATCAAATGGCTAATTCAACCTTTTTGGATTGGGTCTCGCTTCTTCTTCATGCAGATCAGCAACTGAGTTCGAAAGAACATATGTCTACATCCAGCAAGAGACCCACCAAACCAAGAGGAAAGGCTAAGCTTACAGAGGAAGAGATGAAGTACAAATATCAAAGGGTCAGGATGCCCGAATCACAGGCTGAATGCAGTATGGATGTCGAGACTCGGGGTGGGTCACATTGACATGGAAGAATTCTGGGTTAGAACTCAGAAGGTTACAAGAAGTCCGTGGATGGACAAATTAATAGGCAGTGCCCTGCACTTCATCGGAGGAATCCCCGTCAGTGCCATCAACAATGAATTCATGATGGTGATTGCACAATCTTACAACAAGGACACAAGATGTGTCGAAAACAGCAAGGGCGAGGTAGTCATAAACCTCACTGCCCGTCATTTTGAGATAATGCTCGGCATCCCTCACCACCGGCACTTTGTGGCCGTCAGCCAAGAAGAGTGCATCAAGGCTTGGGAAGATAATGAAGACCAATGCATGCAACTAATGAACGAAGTCTACTTGAAAAACAAGAAGGTGGTAACCCGGTGGCCCCAGATTATCCACCGCAGTGATTTCTCAGAAGAGCTCAGTGATACTATTACTTTCCTGAGCAGAGTCTTCGGGCTCTCTGACGCCCACTACTTCCATAAATGGATGTTGAGGTACTTGGAGACAATGAATAAAAATTTGCCCGATCAGCGCTTTTCTTTGGGGAAATAATAAGCAAGCACCATCTCGGCGAGCAAGCCTACAACAATTCGCCACAACGGGAGTGTTCCATATGAACTCCTACGTAGTCTACGCTGCGGCGTCGGAGAGGGATTATCCAGGGCTAAACCGAAGTGGAATTTGGCCTCAGGTCAAAATATATGAATATTATCCAACTGAGGCTGGAGAATAGCATCCCTCAATTCGCCAAAATTAATGATGCTTTCTTCTATCACATCATTTTCCTGTTGAGGCCAAATCTAACTCATGGTCGCACGACCAAAAACATTGTGTCAACCGTGGAGAAGTGGGGCCTGTTTCACCCTGGTTTCCCACATTTACCTATACGAGGGCGGTCAACTTCTTGGGCGAGCCAACCAGCTACCGAGGTATGCTGGACCTAAGCTGATTCTACTAGAGCTATCAAGGCAGCTGGTCACATACCATGAGAAATGCCTCAAAAGAAAGAAGGGTGGAACTCCTTTCCCCCTCACAGTGGGCCGATACACATGCTCCACCCATCACAAGGTGAAGGAAATGTTCGCAGAAAGCCGGAGTTGCTCAATTTGAAACATGACTTCCCGCCCAGGCCTACCTTTGACCCAAGGGGGCTGCTGCCAAGAGCTAAGCTTGATCCGATCCATGTCCCTCAAATTGAGGATATTTACATCGACATCATCCACGAGGTGGAACTGAAGAAAGGATCATTCTCGCTCCTCAAGCATTGGTGAAATTATCCAATACAGAGTGGCCATTGTCCCCAAAGGCTTCCAAACATTGGGCTGCAAGATGAAGTGTACAAGGTGTATAATGACACGGAAGAAGATGAAAGTGGCTCTTTCCACAGCGCGGCCTCTGGATTGATCCACTCGGGATGTTGGCAAGCTACAACCCACGAAGTCCCTTCTATCCCTTCTTCTCTTCCTTCCCCTCCTCAGTGCCTTTGGTCGCGTCCTGAGGAGACTCTTTACCCCACCTCAAGGAGATCTTCTCCTCCCTCGCTGATTTATCTTCTTCCATTTCTTCCCTCATTTCGGGCTCCCTTCCAAGCGCATAGCTGCGGTTTCCCTTCCTCGTGGTAGATTTCACAACCTGTCTCCCCATTGGGCACTTGTTGCACCTCCAAGGTCCGAGAAGTCCTAAAATGGGAAGTGGATCTCTCGTGAATGGGCTAGCACCAAGAGGAAGAAAGTTCCCATCGCTCCGATGGACTTTTCGATAATTCCAACCAAAGGCGAGAAAAGAAAGCCTGTAACACGCTTCTCTCAAAGTCTTTGCGGTGAGAGAGTTAGAAATAGCATGCGTCTTGAAATTCTCAGAAGCTCTTTCCTGCCCTCCTCAAGTGAGAAGAAAAGGCTTGAACAAATATTGCATCCAAGCCTTCGAGAAGATGGGTCTTGCACCCCCACCTCTTCATGGTGAGACTGAGCTTCTCCAGAGAAAATCAATGAATATTCAAAGATCGGCGGCGAGGGATCCAGCTTCATTTCGGGATCTCGAGTATGATCGCCGAGTATGTCAATTCATATCTAAACATCGAAAGGCGAAACAAGGAACTCCAAGCATTAGCGGGTCCCATATCGAAGAGTTAGAACATGCTAGACTCCAACATGAGACCTTTCAACAAATGTTTGTTGCTCCCGAAGATCTGGTCAAGTTCGGAGTTTTCGGCCATCCAAGGGCCCTCAACAAAACCATGTCCACTATGGACTATTGGATAGATCAGCTGGAATTTGTTCTGGGAAAAGATAGACAAGGTAAAGGAAGAGGCCCCGGATGCGATGCATCAAATGGGCGAATTGTTCTTAACATGTCTCCGGGCTGCTCACTCCTTCCTTTATCATGAGATCAGTCATGATGAAACTATCCGGATCTTCAAGGAGATCGCTTCTCAAGGAACGGGCCGAGGTCACATTTGACACCGAATCTATCAACAACTCCGACTGCGCTTCAGTAGGGACTTCATCGGGTTCCTCATCGAGGCGGAGAAAGATTATTCTAAACTCCCGTAAAAGCTCATAAGCGAGCGGGAGACTTGCGAAGAAAATCAATGAATATTGAACGGCACAAGGATCCATCACAGGATCAATTTGGGCCCATGATTAACAAGTTTTTAGAATACCGCGCCGAGTTCCACATATCATCTCTAAAAAAGATCAAGCAGTGCAACCCCCTTTCGGCGCAGGATGACGATGATGAGTAGTATTGCTTTCTTCTTCTTCTTCTTCTTCTTCTTCTTCTTCTTCTCTCTATTCTCCGACTTTCTTGTTGAAATGTCTAAAGTGTTGGCACAAATGATGACATCATCCATGTTGCATCATGGGATGATGTCATCCATCAAGTTGTCAAAAGTCAACATGACTTTTAGATATTTTGTAAATATCTTTGTAAATAGGTGGTTGGCTCCTTTTTGCCTTCTTTCCTTCTCCTCTCTTCTATAAATACTGGAATACTTGTTGTATTCGGGGTGAACATTTTTTAGATGAAAATAGAAGTGAGGAGAGAAAGACTTTGAGCTTTCTTGTAACAGAAGAAAACAATAATACAAATATTAAGACTTTGTGCTCAATAGCTGTGTTATGCATTAGATCTTCCTTACGTTAGATCTGTATGTGTTTAATCTGTTGGATTCATATCTACTTTTCTGTCATTTGCTCATCAGTATTGCTTTGTTTATTTATGCAAGTAGGTTTGGCTCATTTACTACCAACCCAAAAACATAAATCTTCGACCTTTCGCTTTGGAATTCATTTCTTTTCTTCCTTTGGATCTGTTCTTTCTCTTTTCCCTCTTTCATTCCTTTCTTTTCGTTCCTGAAACACTCTACTGGGATGAGATCCCAAACCCCCGAAGGTAGAATCTGTGAGACTTGCATAGATTCCTGCTGGTAGAATAGCAATAAACCAGTTTCGCTTTGCTGACTCAAAGAGGGGCTAAGCCCTGCACACTGTTGGCTCATCTATCCATAGATCTGTCCCAGGTGATATGATTTTGGACCAATAGTTTTGGCGACTCCACTGGGGATCGAATAGATCTGTCAGATCTATGATGGTAGTAAGATAAAAAATCAGAAAAATCAGAAGATTGCTGCCTGTTTGCAAATCTGAACTTTTTGTTAAAAATCCAAAAATTTGCAAAAGTGCTCAAATTGAAAAATTTTCTTCTGAGAGTCATAGATCTGGTCCAGTTAAAGATCTTTAGTTTCACGAGTTTTAAAAAAATCAAGTATTTTGCCATAGATCTGAGTTTTTGACTGTTTGCAAAAAGTTTGAAACCCTCTGAAAAAGTTAAAATCAGATCAGAAAATCAGCTTACTAATCTTCCCTGCCATCTTATCCTCGTTGTAATTTGTCATTTAACCGCAATCGGTTTTCTGAAGAGGATAGTTTTAAATATTTAGAAAAGTATTTGCTGCTGGTTTTTGTCAGAAAAACCAGAAAATCAGCAAGTACAACCAAAAAGAAAGTTTGAATCTGCGCCATAACATTGCAGATCTGGAAGGAACACTGGCGAGTGAACCTTTTACGCGCAGCAGGAGAGCCCGTGGAGAAGCTGATCCTACTTTCGATCTGCTTCAAAGGCACAATTTCAGCGTAACAACACCGGCACGTTTTTCAGCACTAAGCTCAGCTAGCCGGTCATCCAGGAGTGTCTCACCTTCACGAAGAAAAAGTCTTTTGCAGGGGGCATCCACATCCCTTTGTAGTGCCTTGCTACTCAGCGGAACTACACTTCCAGCTCGTGTTCTCTTTCCGGCTTTTCAGATGGCGGTACCATGGGGAAACGCGATGGGTCCTTTGGCTTTACCACATCCAGTTCACGCGCTCCCTCACGGAAATCGAAAGAATTTTCCTAAATTTGACGGGAGTGGAAATCAAAGCACGGATTCCCACATATCTACATTCATCATGTCATGCAGTATTTTGGATGTGACCCACGAAGATGTGTCGGTTCACCTTTTTCTGGAAACCCTACAAGGACCTGCAGCTGAATGGTTTCAGCATTTGCCGGCCGGGTCTATTACCAGTTGGGCCACCTTACGGGATGCTTTCGAAGACAGATACAAGCCTTCAGAGGATGCATTTGCATTATTATCACGGATCACTCACCTGAAGAAGGAGGTGAATGAGACCATGCGCGATTTTGTCGCCTAGTTCAATGCACTAATCAACCGTGTCCCTGTTGCCATGCTTCCAACGCTTGAGAAAATCAAAAGTGTTTCTTCATAAACGCTATGAGCTTGAAAGTTAGTTTCTTTCTCCTTCAGGAATGAGTTGCCACCTTGGTTCTCGCCTGCCAAGCGCTGCCATTCGCATAAAGGATAATCGATAATATCCGGCGAATTAAAAAAGGAATCAGCCAAGCCTAAATCTTTGGGCCCTTCGCCCACCACTTCGTCTGATCCAGCATTCCAAAAGATGGCAAACGATTTGCTCGCATTAAAGAAGCAGTTGGCCCAGGCCTCTCCCAGTTCCTCATACCGGGATATTCCGCGGAGGAATTTCGTTCCTAACAATGTTTCACAAAGACCGCGCTTACCTACAGCTGCTCCGCGGTTGGCACTTGAGGCCCCTCCGGTCAATGCTCTGGCCGAGATTGAAGAAGAAGAGCAGTATTATGAAGAACCTTCGTCTCAAGGCGAAGATGATCAAGATGTCGGTGAACCGACTGGCGACTCTACTATCGGGTATATGGAATTTGATGAGGAAGAATCTGATGAAGAAGAGGGTACCCAGGGGTATGCAAGCGGACAGTCATATGCTGTTTTTACTCGCTCACAAGGAAAAGAAGCGGAAGTTGCTGCCCATGTCCAGCAGGAGAAGGCCATGTCAAACGCGCCTCCAATCATTGCTAAAAGAGGTAATCCTCTTCCTACTCAACTCCCTGGAAAATCTTTTACAAAGAAATCTTTTCCCCCTATCTCTCCTCCAAATCAATCCTCTCACATTCCTACTAAGACCACCAATCCTATTCCATCATCGCGAGGTGAGGGACTCATTCCTTTACCAACGCAACCCTTGGCCGCGTTTGATATTATAGATCATGCAAAAAAGACCAAGATCCAAATGTCTGAAGCTGAGTATCTTCAGTCAAACCCCGAACAGCTTGTAAGATTGACTAAGTATATCCAAAGTCAAGTTGTTATATCTAATCAAGTTTCCCCAAAAGGAATCCTTTCCACTCCCCCTGAATCTCATATAAATGTAGCTTCAACATCTGCATCAGGCAAGATAGAGCCTTTCTATCTCTCTCTGCTGATCAATGGACACAAGCTGAGTAATTGCATAATTGATTCCGGGGCTTCTGATAACGTCATGCCGGCAAAAGTCACCCATGCTTTGGGCCTCACTCTTACCAAGCCTTTCGGCAGGTGTTATTCATTGGAAACCAAGCAAGTTCCGTTGGTTGGCCAAATCAAGGACGCGCAATTTACATTTGCGGCTTTCCCAGATAAAAGAGTAAAAATGACAGTCCTCGTTGCTGACATTCCGGCAGCATATGGAATATTGCTGGGAAGAAGTTTTTGCAGCGAAGTTGGTGGAGAAATTCATATGGACTGGTCCAAAGCTAGAATTCTAGTCAAAGGTATAATGCAAACTTTGGAGCCAGAATCACAAAAGAAATACTTGGTCACTAGCTCTGAAGACCCCAAAGCTCAAATCCTTTTTGAATCATCAGGGATGGGGAATTACTTCTTATCTACCGAGACGGATAAAGCGGGTGTCCTCGTTCAGGAAGGAGATCTTAATAAGATCTGGACATTGCAATTCGATGGCAGCTGTGCAACTAGTGGATGTGGCGCGGGGCCGTGCTGATATCTCCTGAGGAAGAAGTCATTCCTCTCTCTTTCAAATTGCAGTTTTTCAACACTAACAATACTGCTGAGTATGAATCTCTCTTACTCGGTATGCAAGCCGCAAAAGAAAGAGGAATTAAAAATTTAAAAGTACAAGGTGATGCTGAGCTAGTTGTAAATCAGGTCAAAAGGATTTACCAAGTAAAGAATGAAAGGCTCAGACATTACCGTAATGCGGTATGGGACAGCATTGAAGAGTTTGATGCCTTTTCAATTGAATCTATTCCAAGAGCCCAAAATGACATGGCTGATTCATTGGCTGTTTCAGCATCTCTCATGCTCCCACACCCAGGTTTGAAAACGAACAAGTACACCATTGAGGTGGTTTTCCGCCCGAGCGTGCCAGATAATTCTCAGCATTGGCAGGTGTTCAATGATGATAATCAACTCATTGCCTTTCTGGAGAAGGTAGAAAATTTTAAAGAATTGCATTTTGAAGGGTCTACTTCCACTTGCCGTGAGTCAGTCACCGACCAAGGCAATGAATCTGAAGGTAACGATGGCATATGTCAGCTCAAGGGAAATAAAATTCCAAAGGGCCTGGTTTCTCTGGAATGCCCATTCGGCTGTGCATGACCATTTTGTAAAAAGAAGAGGTGGATGATCCCGCTCATCCCCGAAACCGAACTGGTCAATATAGGTTCGATAGAACACATCCTGATTTGTGAACATTGGCAAATGTTGCACGCCTGAAGAGAAGCGAAAATTTGTCAAGTTGCTGAAAAAATATATGGATGTATTGGCATGGTCCTATGCCGATTTAAAGTCCTTCAAGCCAAAGGACGTTCAGCACGATATTCCGTTGAAAGACGATGTCAAAGCCTTCCGCCAGAAGCAGAGGCACTATAATCCCAAGATTTCGGGTACCATCCAGGCCGAAATTCAGAAGATGCTGGATGCAAGAATCATCTTCCCTATCCATCACAGCACTTGGGTAGCAAATATTGTGCCAGTACGCAAGAAAAACGGTGAGATACGCATATGCGTAGACTTTCGAAATTTGAATCAAGCTTCGCTGAAAGACAACTACCCTCTTCCGATAATGGATCAAGTTCTGCAAGCAGTAACTGGATCAGAGATGCTGTCCATGCTTGACGGTTTTTCAGGTTACAATCAGATTGAAGTTTCACCTGAAGATCAATTCAAAACAAGCATTCACTACTCCCTGGGGTACATTTTCCTACAGCAGGATGCCTTTTGGCCTAACTAATGCTGGTGCCACTTTTCAGCGGGCCATGGACTTTGCATTCAAAGGTATGATGGGAAAAGTCATTGTGGTTTATCTAGATGACTTAACCGTGTTCTCTAAACAACGAAGTGATCATTGTGATCACTTGGAGCAAGTGTTGGCCAGGTGCCGAGAACATGGGATTTCCCTAAACCCAAAAAAGTCTATTTTTGGAGTCACGGAAGGGAAGTTGCTAGGCCATGTGGTCAGCAAAGAAGGAACAAAGATAGATACTGAAAGAGTTAAGGCTATTCAAAGCCTTACTCTGCCTACAAGCAAGACTGGTGTTCATTCTTTCTTTGGAAAGGTGAACTTTCTCAGGCGTTTTGTTCCTGACTTTGCTGAAAAGACCCGTCACATATTGAACATGATGAAGGGGTCACCAACTTTCAGATGGAGTGAAGAGGGGAAAAGGTCATTTGAAGAAATAAAAGCTTCCATTGCTCATGCACCAGTCCTGGTATGTCCCGATTTCTCCAAGGACTTCATCATGTATAGTTATGCATCTGAGCATACTGTGTCCGCAATCTTAATGCAAAAGAACTCGGAGGATGTTGAATCTCCAATCGCATTCATGAGTTCTCCTCTCAAGCCTCACGAACTGAAAATGACTCAGCTGGAAAAGCATGCCTTTGCCGTTGTCAAAGCAGTGAAGAATTTCAGGTATTACATTCTAAACTCGCATACGGTGGTGCTGGTCCCTGACACGGCGGTGAAATCAATTCTAACTCAGCAGGAGTTAGGAAGCTTGCGAGGGAATTGGATCGCAAAGGTCCAGGAGTATGACCTGGATATTAAACCAACCAAGCTGGTAAGGGGCAAGGGCCTGTGTCAGCTAATGGCTGAAAACAAAGATTCAGAAAACCCTGGTGAAAGGGGTGACTACACCGATGAAACACGGGACCGGCAAGAAGGGCCTGATTCTCTGCCTCTGGTTCTATTTGTTGCAACTAGTGATGAGTGGTACTCCGACATCGCTTTCTTCCTTACCTACGGTGAATGCCCGATGCACCTAACTGCAAAGGAGAAGCGCACTATAAAGCTCAGAGCGGCTAAATATGTCATCTGGGATGACGGCTTATATAAACGTGGGATAGATGGCATCTTTTTGCGATGTGTTGACAAACCCCAACAAGTAAAACTACTGGAAAGTTTTCACAATTCAGCTTGTGGAGGGCATTTCTCTTCCTCCGTAACTGCACACAAGATCATTCGAGCCAGGTACTATTGGCCGACGCTCTTTCAAGATACAGCCACCTGGGTGGCAAAGTGTGAACCCTGCCAACAATTCGTCGGCAAGCCCAAGCTGGCTGCCCTTCCCCTAAGGCCGGTCATTATCAATGAACCATTCAGCAATGGGGAATTGATTTTATTGGCGCACTCAATCCTCAATCGAGTGCTGGACATAGCTATGTCCTTACAGCAACGGATTACTTCACCAAGTGGGTGGAAGCCATACCTGTCAAGCATGCCACTTCTGAGGTGGTTTGCAATTTCATTAAAGAAAATATCATTGTCAGGTTCGGCGTTCCAAACAAAATCGTTGCTGATAATGCTTCTAACTTCTCCTCATGAGAAGTTATTAGTTTTTGCTATGAATATGGGATAACCTTGGCTCACGCATCCGATTATTACCCTCAGGGAAATGGTCAAGCGGAATCCAGCAATAAGAACTTGGTGACCATCATACGAAAACTGGTGGAATCAAATCAGCGGATGTGGCACAAGTCCTTATACGACGCTTTGTGGGCGGATCGTATTACTCCCAAGAGATCTCTCGGCATGTCACCTTTTCAAGTGTTATATGGCATTGATGCCGAGCTTCCCATTTCTGCGGAACTTCCTGCTCTGCACTTGGCACGAGCCATTGAAGATGAAACTTTCCAAAGTTCTCTTGAAAAGAGAATCATGTATCTGGCAGAACTTGAAGAAAAGAGAGTGAAGGTGGTCGATAGGATCACTGAACATCAGAATCAAGTTAAGAGGCTTTTTGATAAGAAGGCCAAGCAAAGGGATTTTCAAGTGGGAGATCTCGTCCTTTTATGGGACAAGCGAAAAGAACCAAAGGGCATGCATGGAAAGTTTGATTCCCTGTGGAGAGGGCCCTTCAAGATCAAGCAGCTCAACGGAGAGAATAGTTTCTATCTCTCATATCTGGATGGAACCGAACTCCCGCTTCCTTATAGCGGGCAGCATCTGAAGATCTTCAGGAAGTAGAGCTTGCTCTCTTCTTTGTACAGTTTGCTTTTTGTTGTGTGTTTGCTTTTCGTCGTGTGTTTGCTTTTGGTTTGTTGTGTGTTTTCTTTTGCTCCCCCTCCGGTCGCCCTTGTTTTTGACTCTGTTACCCAATGGATAGGCACATGAGTGATCTGGGATTCTCTACCCCGAGTTCACTCAGGGATAGTCCCCAGAAAGAGCCAGCTGTTATCCCGTAAAATTGACAAGGGCAATTTTACCGATGACCATACCGAAAATTTTGTTCCGATCCCTCGTTAGGGATCCCTTGTGTTCGAAATGTTGTAAAATCCCTTCCCGGGAAATCTAGTTTTCGAACTTAGTCTTTTTGAGCCTTTTTTGGCTGGGCGCATGAAATTGCTTTGCAACACTAACTTTGATGCGATGCGCCTTAAAAGTCTTTGGCGCATGGTTTTCAATGTCAACACAACTTTTCATGCACCAAAGAATGTTGAACCTTCCCTGCGTGCGCCAAGGCGCATGCGCTTGTGTTGGTACAACTTTTGTTGCGCCACTCTTTGGTGCGCCAAAGGGCGCACATAATCTTAGTGCAACAAAACGTTTTGGTGCGCAAAAGGCGCACTTAACTTTATGTCAACAATGCTTTTGGTGTGGCCCTCCTGATCTAGATCATTTTATCTACCCCACTGAGCCTTTCAAATAAGAACGAAGGAGTAGAAGGAACCTACATCATGTAAAACCCCCTTTGAGAGTTTAGTTCTCTGTTTTCCTCCTTGGCGCATCTGTCACCCCTGCAACATCATGAACATTTGCGCCCCTTTGGCGCATCTCGATCGCCTTATGTCTGCTGAACAAAGGCGCACCCACCGCTTGTTACATCATTAACCTCTGCGCCCTTTCGCGCCTCTTTCACATACTACAAGTGTCAAATCTCGCGCACCTTTGGCGCGCCATCCATCCTTTGTGTTGCATCACGTTTCCATGCGTGGCGCACCCAGCTTCCATGCAACACAAGCTTTATCTGCGCAAGTATGAAGCTATAAAGGCGCAGGCGCATCCCGATTGCAATAACATTATGTTGTGTAAACTCTTTGTGCACCGCGCCATATCCCTTTGGCGCACTAAAAGTCAATGTTACACGATCCATCCATGCGCCGAAGGGTGCACCAAATCCCAATGCAACATGAAAATTCCATGCGCCCTTTATAAAATGCAATCTGCAACATCCATGCGCCATGCGCCTTATCTATTTGGCCTGCAAGTTGCAATTTTCATGCGCCTGCGGAGCCTTAAAATCTCTAACTCTTTCTTCTGCTGACTTTCCAATGGAAGATCAAATGGCTAATTCAACCTTTTTGGATTGGGTCTCGCTTCTTCTTCATGCAGATCAGCAACTGAGTTCAAAAGAACATATGTCTACATCCAGCAAGAGACCCACCAAACCAAGAGGAAAGGCTAAGCTTACAGAGGAAGAGATGAAGTACAAATATCAAAGGGTCAGGATGCCCGAATCACAGGCTGAATGCAGTATGGATGTCAGAGACTCAGAGTTGGGTCACATTGACATGGAAGAATTCTGGGTTAGAACTCAGAAGGTTACAAGAAGTCCGTGGATGGACAAATTAATAGGCAGTGCCCTGCACTTCACCGGAGGAATCCCCGTCAGTGCCGTCAACAATGAATTCATGATGGTGATTGCACAATCTTACAACAAGGACACAAGATGTGTCGAAAACAGCAAGGGCGAGGTAGTCATAAACCTCACTGCCCGTCATTTTGAGATAATGCTCGGCATCCCTCACCACCGGCACTTTGTGGCCGTCAGCCAAGAAGAGTGCATCAAGGCCTGGGAAGATAATGAAGACCAATGCATGCAACTAATGAACGAAGTCTACTTGAAAAACAAGAAGGTGGTAACCCGGTGGCCCCAAATTATCCACCGCAGTGATTTCTCAGAAGAGCTCAGTGATACTATTACTTTCCTGAGCAGAGTCTTCGGGCTTTCTGACGCCCACTACTTCCATAAATGGATGCTGAGGTACTTGGAGACAATGAATAAAAATTTGCCCGATCAGCGCTTTTGCTGGGGGGAAATAATAAGCAGCACCATCTCCGAGCAGCTACAACAATTCGCCACAACGGGAGTGTTCCATATGAACTCCTACGTAGTCTACGCTGCAGCGTCGGAGAGGGATTATCCAGGGCTAAACCGAAGTGGAATTTGGCCTCAGGTCAAAATATATGAATATTATCCAGAACTGAGGCTGGAGAATAGCATCCCTCAATTCGCCAAAATTAATGATGCTTTCTTCTATCACATCATTTTGCCTGTTGAGGCCAAATCTAACTCATGGTCGCACGACCAAAAACATTGTGTCAACCGTGGAGAAGTGGGGGGCCCTGTTCACCCAGTTTCCCACATTTACCTATCTGAGGGCGGTCAACTTCTTGGGCGAGCCAACCAGGCTACCGAGGTATGCTGGACCTAAGCTGATTCTACTAGAGCTATCAAGGCAGCTGGTCACATACCATGAGAAATGCCTCAAAAGAAAGAAGGGCGGAACTCCTTTCCCCCTCACAGTGGGCGATACACATGCTCCACCCATCACAAGGCGAAGGAAATGTTCGCAGAGCTGGAGTTGCTCAATTTGAAACATGACTTCCCAGCCAGGCCTACCTTTGACCCAAGGGGCTGCCTGCCAAGAGCTAAGCTTGATCCGATCCATGTCCCTCAAATTGAGGATATTTACATTGACGTCATCCACGAGGTGGAACTCAGAAGAAAGGATCATTCTCGCTTAGCATTGGTGGAAATTATCCAATACGGAGTGGCCATTGTCCCCAAAGGCTTCCAAACTACGGAAGATGAAGTAGACAAGGTGTATAATGACACGGAAGGGGATGATTGGCCCTTCCCGGCCATTGACAGAAGCAAGGCTCCTCAAACAATTGAGGAGAGGGTCAAGGAGACTATGCGCAGAACAGAGCACTGGTGCCGCATGAATGGGCTGATCTACCTCGGGGTAGATTTCACAACCTCCCCATTGGGCAATGCACCTCCAAGGTCCAAGAAGTAGCTAAAAGGCAAAGGTGTAGAAGGTGAATCTAGCACCATTCAGGAAGAAGCCCCTGAAAGTCCTCTTTCCACAGCAAAGCCAGAACAGTAATAACTCTGGATTCGCCAGAGAAAGAAGCAGCGGAGGATAGTCCCATACGCCCATCCACTCAGGATGTCGGCATTGCTACAACCACAGAAGTCCCTTCTATCCCTTCTTCTTCTCTTCCTTCCCCTCCTCAAGTGACTCACGTGACCACCCCTTTGGTCGCGTCCTCTGTCCCTTCTTCTACTCTTTCCCCCACCTCTTCGTCTATCTTCTCCTCCCTCACTGATTTATCTTCTTCCATTTCTTCCCTCATTTCCGGGCTCCCTTCCCTTCCTTTGTCTTCTGCCTACTGCGGTTTCCCTTCCTCCCGTGGACACTTCTTCGGCTATGCTTTCAATGCCACCGCCGCGTGTCTCCACGTTTTTCCCCTCTTCTATTATTGCTCCCTCCTCCTCTATCTCTGGTCCTTCTTCTATGGGACCAACCTGGATCTCTCAAAGCATTGGCCAACAAAAGAGGAAAGTTCCCATCGCTCCGATGGACTTTTCAGTAATTCCAGCCAAAGGGGCAAAGAAGCAAAAGCCTGTAACACGCTTCTCTCAAAGTGCTGCGGGTGAGAGAGTTATGGAAATAGCATACCCTGATCCCCTCAAGGAGAAAAAAGATCTGTCTCCGACAGATTTTACTGTGACTCAAGTCACAATGGGGACGTCTTCTGAAAGTCTCCAGGGGGAAGCTCTTTCCGCAGTCGATGCCCTCTGCAAAAAGCTTCAAGAAATAAAAGAAGAGAAAAGGCTACTGAAGGAGCAGAACAAATATCTGCTTCAAGCCTTACAGAAGATGGGTAGTGCACCTCCCACGACTGCCGCCGAGACTTCTGAGCTTCTCAGCCAGGAGAAAATCAATGAATATTCAAAGATCGGCGAGCAGGGTATGGCCGTTTCTGCTTGGAGGAGCCAGATCCTCAAGGACAGTGAAAGAGTGATCGCCGAGTATGTCAATTCATATCTAAACATCAAAAAGGCGAACAAGGAACTCCAAGCATTAGCGGGTCCCATATCAGAAGAGCTAGAACATGCTAGACTCCAACATGAGACCTTTCAACAAATGTTCGACTGTTCAGTCGAAGATCTGGTCAAGTTCGGAGTTTTCGGCCATCCAAGGGCCCTCAACAAAACCATGTCCACTCTGGACTATCGGATAGATCAGCTGGAATTTGTTCTGGAAAAGATAGACAAGGTGAAGGAAGAGGCCCTGGATGCGATGCATCAAATGGAGCGAATTGTTCTTAACATGTCTCCAGGGCTGCTCACTCCTTCCTTTACCATGAGATCAGCTGATGAAACTATCCGGATCTTCAAGGAGATCGCTTCTCAAGGAACGGGGCCAGAGGTCACATTTGACACTGAATCTATCAACAACCTGCTGGCCTGTAGGGACTTCATCGGGTTCCTCATCGAGGCGGAGAAAGATTATTCTAAACTCCCAGAAAAGCTCATAAGCGAGCGGGAGACTTGCGAAGCAATCAGCGAACGGCACAAGGATCCATCACAGGATCAATTTGGGCCCATGATTAACAAGTTTTTGGAATACCGCGCTCAGTTCCACATATCATCTCCTGAGCAGCATCAGAAGCAGGCAACCCCCTTTCGGCCGCAGGATGACGATGACGAGTAGCTGCTTTTTCTTCTTCTTCTTCTTCTTCTTCTTCTTCTTCTTCTCTCTATTCTCCGACTTTCTTGTTGAAATGTCTAAAGTGTGTTGGCACAAATGATGACATCATCCATGTTGCATCATGGGATGATGTCATCCATCAAGTTGTCAAAAGTCAACATGACTTTTAGATATTTTGTAAATATCTTTGTAAATAGGTGGTTGGCTCCTTTTTGCCTTCTTTCCTTCTCCTCTCTTCTATAAATACTGGAATACTTGTTGTATTCGGGGTGAACATTTTTTAGATGAAAATAGAAGTGAGGAGAGAAAGACTTTGAGCTTTCTTGTAACAGAAGAAAAAGAATACAAATATTAAGACTTTGTGCTCAATAGTTGTGTTATGCATTAGATCTTCCTTACGTTAGATCTGTATGTGTTTAATCTGTTGGATTCATATCTACTTTTCTGTCATTTGCTCATCAGTATTGCTTTGTTTATTTATGCAAGTAGGTTTGGCTCTGTTTACTACCAACCCAAAAACATAAATCTTCTGACCTTTCTGCTTTGGAATTCATTTCTTTTCTTCCTTCGGATCTGTTCTTTCTCTTTTCCCTCTTTCATTCCTTTCTTTTCGCAGCCTGAAACACTCTACTGGGATGAGATCCCAAACCCCCGAAGGTAGAATCTGTGAGACTTGCATAGATTCCTGCTGGTAGAATAGCAATAAACCCCCATTTTTGCTTTTGACTCAAAGAGGGGCTAAGCCCTGCACACTGTTGGCTCGTCTATCCATAGATCTGTCCAGCATGATTTTTGAGACCAATGCAGATCCCAAACCAACACTCCCTTCACAAGACAAGTGCCCTTGGCAATCCCTTATCCCTCCTCTGATAAAACCTCATAGTCTTCTCCCCACACCTTTCCCTAAGCATTCTACCCATCCATCCAAGAATGCAAACACAAAACCATTCAATATTGCATGCAAGAAAGAGGGAAAAACAAAGCAGTAAAAAGGGCAAGAGCCAACCTCTCCATTATGGAGATTTGTTTTCCAACACAGCAGTCTTTTGATGCTCAAAACACAGTGCCAAAATAGCAATGTACAAGCATGTGAATCAATCCAAGCTCCTTCCACAAAACAAGCTCCAAAGGCAAGAGGAAATTCGACCCAAGAGTGAAATCACAAACTTTCAACAACCTCAAAATGAGGAGGAATTCAAATTTTAAAGGAGAGGGTGGAAGAGGATGATGTGGATTCCAAGTGGGATGCCACCTCATTTTTCCTCATCCCAAAATGCAATCAACATCAAATACAATAAAATCCCAATAAATGTGAATGACAAAGTTACTTACATACACAAACTCAACCCATACTCAAAAAGGGAATGCATTTAAAATTTGTAAGACAAGTGCAATCAATTCTTACACAAAATTATGTCAAAATACAATAAAATAGATTGATTTTGACTTCAAAACTATAATCATGGTTGGTGGAATATTTTGAGAGGTGTGGGACAAGTTTAACTTGTCCCACAAGCCTCCAAATTTGTCCTCCAAGATCAAATTCGAATTTCAAGAGAGATGGAGTGTTTGACCTTCCAAAATCTTCCTTACAACCTCTTACAAATTCTTACACATCCTTACATGGTAACTTACACACTCTTTCAAAATGTATTAATATCTATGACATTCATTTATTACCATCTTTTGACATAAGGTTTATTTATTTATCACATGGTTATACTATATATAAATCAAATTTAATTATTACTCAAGACAATAACATTAATTCCTTACATCCCTCATCCCAATTATTTAATTAAAATTTAACTATATGACTTCTCACATTAAACTATCACATTTGAATAGTTAAAATAAAGAGCACATTACAAATAAAATACATACAACAATAAATAAAAAGGGAACACATAATTAAAACACATATATCCCATGGTCACAATAGTGGAAATCCCCCATGGGAAGTCCTAACACAACTCAACACACAAATCAAACACAGTTGCCATGGTGACCTTGTTGATTTCACACTGAATTCGAATATGGTTAGTCTCTAGTCCCCCGACATTGTTGTGATTTTTAACCTGCAAAATAACAATACCTCCTTCGGCCTCGCGACCACATCAGAACATCCAAATGATATAAGCAACATATAACGATTAAATCCAAATCACAACAATATCAAGAATTTATCATCATCATTTGAGTTCCATATGTAACTATATTGTTATCCAATGAATCTCTATACTATAGCCATTCATAACATCAAATGTCACATGTCTAAAATCAATCATCAATAACCTGCCCATGTCAACTAGTATATCATCATCCACATAATAATAATAATGTCTAAATGATCATCAAGCATAATAACTGAATCCAAATCAATATTAATCTATAGTCTAACATCTAACCATCATACTAAGCAATACATAATAATGTCCATAGGAATCCATGATCTAGCATATACACATCATACCGCATCAAAACATAATAATGTCCAAAATATGATCAACAATGTCGGGATCATTATCTAAACAAAGTGTCCAAGGGAGGTGGGCACTACAATTTCCTATAAGCATAGTCTTACAATGGCATAATATCCACTAAGGCATAAGCCTCCTCTAGTTTTTTACTTTGCACAACCTCATACGCACAAATATCATGACACTAGTGCAGCTTGATTCTATTTCCACTTCACATACACACAACAAGCAATCTTCAACCAAGAATATTTTTCCTTTCATATCTTGACATGGGCATGCCTCCTCGATCTCCCTATCCTCTTGATTCAATTATCGATTAACGACTTCTCAAAATATTAAAAATTAAAAAATATGAAATATTCAAAAATTCAAAAATACATTCGAAAAAAAAAATCAAAATACCCAAAAAATCAAAACTAGAACTTGAGCATGCCTTGATTTACTAGTTTTTAAGTTACATATGTTGTTTATCACATGATTTTGTACATATCATGTTTAATTTTATTTTTATATTTGTGTTTCACATGGTATGTGAGCATGATGCATAACATATAAGATAATATATGTCTTTCAAAGGTTGTGCTCAGCCTTTGACCACTAACCTTTCCTCGCTAGAAACATCTTTCTATACAAAGCACATTATACAAGGTTATATATTTCTCTCGCTACTTTATTGAGATTTCTATTTCTAACACGTCTTGTTCATGCTTATGGCTTATATTGTGCTATATTATTACCACTTTTTGATACTAGCACATATGTATGTATGGATTAAGGTTCTCTTGATTTATACACCTATTGATTAATTATTTGCATTTTATATGGGTTATTGTTTTTGTTTTGTATATGGCCCTTGGACCTTGATTATAGCTATAACCTATTTGTGTCCCTTCTTTCAGTAGCCTCAATATCATTTCTTGTGTGTGGACCTTGGCCCCTAATTATTGTGTGACACATTTGTGTACCTTGTTTACAGATTCATGTCCTTTTATATGACATTTTCAATAACATTTACATGATTAAGCTTATTTACTTCTTGTGTTTGTTACACTTTTGTGCCATGATTGATATTATGCACTCCTTTGACCTGGAATATTATATATATCACAATGATAAACATGTGGTTATTATCCATATATGTGTATGATATTCCATGTTGATATTTTATTCTACATGGCATGTTACTCATCTTTCTTTTGAGACAAGTTATCTATAGCTATCTCCCTCACCTCAAAAAAGGGGGATTAAGTGAACTTATCATAGGGTAAAAGTTATAGAATATAATCTACATGTTATAGAATGCAGTGTTTCAATATTACAAAATATAGGTTACACATAAATCTTTCAATGACATTAAATTTTCAAGGTTGGAAAAGATCAACTATTTGATCCTATCCTCTATTAGCTAACTATATCCTAGTGCAATTTGGATAGTCAATTTTAAAACTATTTAATAATTACATGTTTCACAATGGTTTGTGCAAGTGTATCAAACATAGTGACAAAAAAATTGATATAATGTCACCGCATTTTGTTACAAATGTAGGGGACATGATACAAGTTCATTAGTTCAATTTCAATTTGCAAATGCAATTCCCAAATGTTCTTGTTGATCAGATTTTCTTGCTTCCTATCCAAATTAGTGTACGAGAAATAAATAAACACAAAACAACGTCGAATATGCAAGGGCTTAGTAACTTGGAGATGGTGATGATCGATATGGGTGCCAAATCGATGATGAACTCCTCGTTGTGATCTCAGAACCGTGCAGCTCAAAGATACTAGAGAAATATTGTTTATAGATTTTATGCAGGGGTTATCTGAAAAAGTAGATCCGAGAAGTGTTAACTTCCTCGGTGGTTGTCAACCCTCGTGTGATAAAGAATAATGATAAAATACAAGATAAACAGATAACATGCAAGTTGATGAATAAAGGAACTTGACGTTGCTGGTATGTAGATGGTGCTACTAATTTGATCCAAACACAACGTGCAACATGAACCATGCTACGTGAACTAACAAATCATGAGCTGAGTATTGTGGGGATTATAGTGTCATTACAAGGACATTGTGAGGATATTATGATAAACAAGAAGCTTGAAATTCAAAACAACATTTTCCCAAATTTTCCAACTTATCCTTCTGAGGGGGAAGGCCCATATTTATAGCCTAAGGGTGAGGTTAGGACTGGGGTTATTAGGCAATCAGGGTTGGGTAAAGTAACCTTGATTAAAAGAGGTGATGTGATTCAGTGGGGCTCATAATTTGACTTATTAGGTGAAGTGGGGAGCATGATTTGAATGGGTAGGTGAGATAATAGATTCCATTCTTGAAATTAAGAATGGAGTGTCGATGGGTGTATTATTGCCCATGAATTGAATAATTTGTGAGAGATGCCAAAATTCAATTATTAAATGGGTTTATATGGAGCCCATTTGATAATTAATTAAATTTGGGTGAGTAAATGGATGGGATTTATTTAAATTTAAGAAAAATAAAAGTGAGAGTGAAAGTTGAATGAATGTGAGATGACAGGGGTGTTATACCAAAAATGGTGTCTAAATTTGCCCCTTTTTGTTGGGTGGTTTGCGATAGCAAGCCACGAGACAAAAAAAGGGTTAGATGAAATATGTGTCCGTAAAGGGGATGGGGATGAATAAAAACATGACCAAAGGCAAGATGCCCCAGGTGAAAAAGGATCGCAATAATAGTGAAAAAAAGGCGGTGACTCCAATATCACATCGGTAGAGGACAATTGTGGTCTCAACGGAGACAAAGTGACAACGTTCTACGCACAGTGTGTGGGTGAAGACCACTACAGTATGGATGAAAACCATGATTACCAATGGGTCATAGGAAAAAATCAAAATATGCGTAACTAAATGTAAAAGATATGTCAAATCCTTTTTCGCAAGGAATCGAGTGAAAATCACACGTCCACAAGAGGGACGAGGATGAGAATAATGATTCCCCAACAAAGGGCATGAGATAGACAAAAAGTGAGTTATATGCGTCGACAAGTAAAAGAATGAAAAGTTGCCCCAACATAGGGCATGAAAATTACATAATGGAAGATGGATATGGCCACGAATGTGGATATGAAGAACATATCAGATAAATGCCCCAAGAGGGTGTTAAATAGGATGTTGAATAGATGTTTCTTCATAAAGGTTTGTAATGAAGGCAGATGAATAATGGGGCGAAGAATAAGGAAAGTAGTCCCACTTTTTTGACAAATGGGAATAGGAATCAAGATACTTATGTGAAAAAGTAGAACAAACAAGATCATATAGGTATGGTGGGATGATAAAAAATATGGGACAATGTCAAGAGACATGTTATCAATGGAGAAGTAAGACGAAAGTGCGAGGAGAAGAGGGGATGAAGATGATACAGAGGAAGTGAAAGAAAACCAGGAGTAGAAAGGAGGAGAGGACAACAGAGAAAATGATGCAAAAGGGAGGAAACCAAAATGGGAGATAAGAAGTGAAGAGTGAGCATTATAAGGCATGTAAAGAGAAGTTGGAGGGGAGGAATGACACATATTGAAAAAATGTGGAATTGATGATGAGAAAATAGGGAGAGGGTGTATGATGAAGAAAAGTAGAGATATTGAAGAAGGTGAAGGGAAGATGGAAAGGAAATGCCAATGGATGGATGTTAGGAGAAATCCTCTGATAATGATCAGAGGGCAAAAAAAAAAAAAAGGAAGAGAAAATGGAGGAGGTAAAAAGGAGTGAACAAGGACGTGTAGAATGGGGATAAATGAAATTTAGGAGAAGTCCACCGATAATTATTAGCGTGAAAATGGAAGATGATGATGAAAGAAATGTTAGGAGATGAACAATGACAATGATGGGTAAGTATGGGGGTAGATATGTGGGAGAACTCTAGAAAATGGAGTGGAAAGAGTAAATAAAGGAGGGATAATGATTGGTGTGGAGATGACGATGAGGAGAGGATGTAATGGATGAGGATGTGATGAAGATGAAGGAAGTAAAGATGAAGGAATGAGACATAGTAAGAAATGGTATGAAGTGGTTAAGTTATATTTCCAAATGAGGGATGATGGGGATGATATTTGAGAAAGTCTAAGATATTTTGTGCATGAGGAAGAAAGAGGAGGGAAGAGGATGTGTTTATGGGGAATGAAGAGAAAATGTGGATGGTGGGAATGTGGAGTGAAGGGGAAAGGCAAGGAGACAAATCATTCCTAAGAGAGACTCTTAAGTAAGATCGTCATGTCGTAGGAATGGTTAAGTAGGATCGCCAAGCTGAAGAAGAAAGAAGAAGTGGATAATTGAAAATATTGATGGTAAGAGTGTATGAGAAAGTGGAGTGGAAGGGGAATCATACACAAAAGTGGAAGTAAAGAGAGAGAAATGAAATGAGAAAAGGTGATAATAAGGAAAAAAGGAAAGGAGTGTGACAAACAAAGTGACATGGAGGAGGAATGTATGTGGTGTAGGATGGAGAGTGTGAGGGGAATCCTTAATTAGGATGCCCATGTTGTGTGAGTGATGATGCTAGAGTGTTAAGTAGAAGTTATGGAGCGGGAAGACGTTTCTAGTGATGATTTTCATTCAATGGAATAGAAAATGGTGGAGGAGTTTCTACAATGGCAAGATCTTAGGAAAGAGATATATTGCAATTAAGAAGCCTATGTGAAATGGGTGGTTAAGTAAGATCATCAAGCCGAAAGAAGAATGAAAGGGAAACTGGAATGATAAAATAGATGCCAGTAAAAGGATATTAAGAGAAAAACACAAAAATAATTATCGGGTGGAGGATGGGTGAAGGATTGAAGAAACAACAGAGAAGGATGAAGTGGGTGAGAAGAGCAATGGAGAATGAGATGGGATGAATTTTAGGAGAAAATTGGGTTGAAAAAGGAGACTAGGAGGAAGGAATGGTCAACAGACGTGATTACGAATGAGACCTTGTCCAGAATGACATGTCTACTTTGAGTAGGATTTTTTGTGTTGTGGGAGTTACGTAGATGTGCCAAGATGGGGATGAAAATCTTGGAATGGTGAAGAAGATGATGTTTGTGTGCTAGGTGATAGACAAGAATAAGAGTGATGAGAAGGGTAATGGGAGGATAATTAGTGAAGAAGAGAAGGATGATGCGAGAGGATGGATGGAGAAAGGTCACATTGGTCATGGTGGGGATGAGGAGTTGTTGGATAATGAATGCTACTTGAGAGATATTCTCAAGTAGAATTCACAAACTGCAACATGGAGATCAAGTAGAATTCCCAAACCGAATAGTATATCAAAGAGAGTGTGTAGAAATAGTAATTGATTTCATGATTTTATGGATGACTAATAGGGGACATCCTTAGGAGTAAATATATGGATGTAGATTTATGATTTGAAATTTGATTTTGAAGAATGTGATTATGATGAAAGATGACTTTGAGGAGATGAGTGTCACATGACCATAACAAGGGGCATGCAAGAAAACCATGCTTCGAACTAGATAGGAGGTAAAAAAAATAAGGTACCACTCAAGGCATTGCACTTGCAGCCAATAACAAGTGTTAACACATAACCAATGATATTTAGTTATACCAAAAGACCATGAGGGAAATATGGATGAAAGATTCTCATAAACCTAATATTGACATGACAAAGGGATTTGAGATGTAACTTGTATGCGGGAAGAAGGTTCTCCAAAGGTGGTGTTCCTTAAGTCTATGCCCCAGCTCTGGGAAAGGGAAAGAACAATAATAAAAAATTTGATCAATGTGGGAAGATTTTGGGAATCGATAAAGGAAGGTTGATCAAAGTGGGAAGTTTTCCTAATAATAAAAGAGTAGCCATCCTTCGAGGGTATGGTCTACTATATACATAATATGGATGGCAAGAATAATATATATGATATCCATCCTTCAAGGGATCAGTCTATTTCTTATGATGATTTTTTGTTTGATTTTGATTTGCATTTTTTTTTTTTTTTTTTTTTTTTTTGTATGAACAATCTGTCCTTCGAGGGATCAGTCTATTTTTAATAACTTTGATTTTTCTTTGCATGCATGAATTTTAGCTTTATATGGGGGAGAGTTAGGAATAGCTAAGTAGACCACTTAGGAGGGGATGATGACTGTACAAGAGACACCCTTGTACCCTTTACATGACTATCATAGGAAAATGAGAGGGTGATGGATGTAATGATTATGGGGTTCTCACCAAATGGGAGAACTTATCCATAATGAATATGCTATGAGTAGAGCCGTGGTACTCATATTCAAGGTCATATCAAAGCAGTGACGGTAGACCACATAATTCATATCATTACCATGATAGACGAAGGGGCTAATGGTGGAGACATGGTCTAAAGATAGGACTATGCTCATAAGGTGCATGTACTAACAATAGAATGGTCGTAAGTGCAATGCATTAAGGGTTTGATCTCTGGTTTACCATCAAGGAAGCCAATGATAAGCCCAGACCCATACTTATGCATGATAATATATGGTCCGATCCTAGTTGGGAGAAAATTTTTCCACCGACTCCTTGATTAACGATGCGTCCGAGATAAGATAAGAAATTTGGGAGGATGAGTGAAGGTAAAACTATGCGCTACCCTTTCAGGAAGTGAAAATATGCATCCCTAACGAGATGAATAGATGGTCAAAAGGGTGGGCTTAAGAGGCACACAATCATGGCCACAAAGGTGGAAAAAAAAAAATATGGTCCTTATTGGAAGGACAAACATGCCTCAAAAGGATTGATGACAAATATGGTCTTTAATGAAAAAGATAGAAATATGGTCTCTTAATGGAGAGACAAACATGGCCACCACAGTGGGCTTAAGATGAAAATAAATGGTCCCTAAGGGATAGACACATATGGCCAAAAGTGGGCTTCAAATGAGATGAAGATTTGGATGGGGTTAGTTTAGATTGGATGTATTTGGATGAGGTAAATAAAAAAATGTCAAGGATTAAAGTCTCCCAAATGTGAAAGGAGAGTTGTTTAGATATGAAATGCGTTAATACAAATGATATGCTCAAGGACGAGGGGAGGCTACTCCCCAACGAAAGAGATTATATCATTGTAGGAAAATTAGATGTGGATAGGTGAAAGAGATTGGATGATGATAACCTTAGATTTGGATTAGGTAGATGAGTTGGGGATCATAGGAAAACAGTGTTGATGAATAAGGGAGGACCTTTTCTATATGAGAATAACATGCAAAGGAGAGATGTTAATGGAGGATGGAGGAGAAGACTTAGAGACTTTGATAGACATGGAATTAGTTGCGGATAAAATGGTAGAGGGACAATCCTCAAAAAGGTCATCTCTTTCAATGAGATCATGGATGACAGTCTGAAGGGCCTTACAACACTCAATGCTATGACCTAGGGTACGATGGTAGGCACAAATGAGGTGGGGATCAAACCACGATGGCTTCTTACTACTTGGGTTAAATTCCTTGATGTAGAAACATAATGGCAGAAATTTTTAATAAAAATGAAGGCTTTTGGCATATGATTCAATTGATACATTAGTATATGTATTTTCTTGGGAATCCTTTGACTTAGATCTTGATGAAATTTCTTGGGATGTGGTTGTATGAGTTGTCTTGGAGGATTGTGCATGTCATTCCACAATTTTGATTCTGCTTTAGTGACACTTGAAGATTTAGAGGAAGATTCAAATCTCGAAGGAATGCTGGATGTTTTTGATTTTGGTTGGTGGAGTGATTGTGATGCCTTAGATGGAGATTGATGTTGCCCCAAAATAGATGATGCATATTTGGTATTTGTTGGTGAAATGTCTATCTTATTTTGGGGACACACAAGAGATTTGTGGAAGTGTACCAAGGATCTTGGATTTGGATGGCGAAGGAGCATTCTTGAAGGGATGATATTGATTTTAGTCATGAGGGTCTAAAGGTTGTGTAGAGTTGAGGTGGAAAGATTAGTGTTTTCATGGTGATGTCCGATGAAGGTTGGTTTGTTGTGGAAGCATCTGTAGATGAGATGAGAGGGTTATTTGAAGTTGTTGTAAGTTGAGGTGTTTTCCAAGATTCTTCAAATGATGTGGAAGAAGAGGATGATGTGTTTGACATGAGTAGAAGTGTGGAAAGAGGAACTGAGAGAGAATCAATAGATGGTATGATAGGAAAAGGTGGAATAGATGTGGATGGGGGAGTGTTAGGAAACCCAATGGATGAGGATGTAGAAAGATGAGTTGTATTCATTGTGGATGGGGAAGGATGTTCCCCCTGAATGAGGAAATCATCTTCCTTAATGAGGTCATGGACGATGGTCTGAAAGGCCCTACACTGCTCAATGTCATGGCCTGGAACATGATGATAGGTGCAAATGCAATTGGGATTGAACCATGGAGGTTTCCTACTATAAGGATCCAAATGTCTAATGGGAGGAAGCATGATCGCAAAAGTTTGAATTAGATGTTGAAGGATGTCTGCGTAGGACCCAATCGAGGTGTCAAAAAGAAGATAACTCTTATGGTTTTAAGATGATGTTTTGGCTTGGATTTTGACGTGGAAGTCTGGGATGTTGATGTATGAACCGGTATAGATGTTGAGGATGGGGATGGATTGCATTGCGGTTTTAGTGTTTTGGTTTTAGTTTTAATGTTAGTTGATGATTCAGGGTCACGTGAACCGAGACTGAGGAGGTACTTGAATAACTTTGATGGAAAATGAAGGATCCTCTTTAAAATATTCTTCATTTGGAGGTGACATGGTTGTGGAAGTGTGTGAAGAATGAGGGGACATTTGCATTTGGATAGATGAGGTCAAAGGTGCGAGATGTTGAAGTGGAAGGAATAGATTGGTTTGGTTTGGGAAGGATGCATCCTTCCTTAATGAAGTCATGAACAATGGCTTGAAATGCTCTGCAATGTCCAATATCATGTCCAGGGGTATGATGATATGTGCAAACAAGGCTGGAATTAAACCACGATGGCTTCTTACTACTGGGGTCAAAGGCCCTAATAGGTGGAAGTGTGATTGTAGAAATTTGTAACAAGTGTCGAAAGACCTCTCGTACATGATTCGACCAAAGCGTTAGGAGGTGTTTTTGTCTGTGTAGAATCTCTTGGTCTTTGGAGAAGGAGTGGATGTTTGAGATAATTCGGATGTTGAGGAAAAAGTTTGAACATGTTTATGTCTTGATGGCTGGGAATCTCAGTCATGATTTTCATAGTGTTGGATGATTTTTTAGTTGAAGGGGTTTGGGGTTGGATTGTTTAGAAGAAGGAATATTAATTTCTGTATAAGGGAATTTTGAGGCAATATTTGAGAGGTTGCATCCTTGGGAGGAATGACAATAATTTCTACCAAAGAGATCCACGGAGGTGGTACTGATAGAGGCGTAGGAAGGAATATTTGTTCATTGGAATCTAAGGAAGGTGGAAATTGATTTGGTGTGCTGATGAGGTAGAAAGATTATTTGAATTTGAATCCATTTGAAGTTCTTTCAAAGGTTCTTCAAATGATGTAGGAGGGGAGGACAATGTGGATGTGGTCTCAATGACTGATGTAGTAGGTGCAAGAACTGGGATTGGATCTATGGTTGGCATTATGGGTAAAGATGGAATAGATGTGGATGATGGAGTGTATGAGGTATATTCAGATGTGGAATCAATGGTGGATGTGGGAAGAGGTGTTGAGGTGAACGTAGATAGGACCGAGGTTGGTATGGGGGTGAGGGTTAATGGATTGAAGAAAGGGGAGCTTCTAGTGAGGTGGATATGGTGGTTGATGAAGAAGGTAAATCTATGGATGAAACTAGATTTTTACCAGCAGTGTGTATAGTATTTATGGTGTGGGTATTGGGAACTTGTGATGTAGAAGCAGTGGTGGTTTGACTTATTGATGTGGGTGTATGGTTTGGAAATGGTTGTTTAAAAATATCTAGTGGTTGATTAGGTGAAGCATTTGGATTATCTACTTGAAGATCTCCCTGATCGATGAGTCTTTGGACCGAATCCTTGAAAGTCTGACATCTCTCTATGTCGTGTCCTCGGACTTGATGGTATTTGCAGTAATGGTCCTCACGATACCACATAGGTCTTGGTCTAGATTCATCAACTGGTTGGATAGGCAACAGCGTGATCAAATGTGTTATTATTAATTTGTCAAAGATGGTGTTGTATGATTCTCCCAGAGGAGTATAATTGGGTGTTGGTCATGTGAATCATTGTTGGGCTACTGTAGTAGATGTAGATGTAGGAGATGATTTGACAATGACAACATTGGCCATTGTCTTTGACTTATCATTTGATGTGGATGGTCTAATAAATTCTATTTTGGGCTTATTTGACTTTAATTTTAAATGCCCCTGTTCGAGGGCACGTGTCTCAAGCTTGTGAGCCATGGTGAAAGCTTCTTCAAAAGTGTGAAATGATTGAATTTGCAAAGTCGATGAAATATGCTTCGCACAAGAGCATGCAAAGAGCTCGATTAGGTCGGTTTGAGGAAGAGGAAAAGATAATTGGTTTATAATATTGTGCCATCATGTGATGAAATCCATGATGGATTCATCTTCAAATTGGCGGATGGTATACAGATCATTGATGGTTACCTTGCATGTATAATATTAATTGAGAAATGCTTGAGAAATAATTGCAAGCTGAGAGAAAGAAAATATGGAATATTGGGGAATATTATTATACCAATCTAAGGTAGGGCCAACCAAAGACATGGGGAATGTATGGAGCATCAAATCTTGGTCATGTGTGATAAGATAACACACATGTTTGAATGCTCGAAGATGTTGTTGAGGGTCCTCTTGTTGTTAAATTTGGTGAACTTGGCAATTCCCAGTGTGGAGGATATGGTTTCATTGGCATCAGATGGATGAATGGGTTCATTACATATTTGTTCATAAGATAATGTGACTTTGGACCCTAACGTAGTAATGGCCTCTAGGTTGGCTAACCAACTTACTAAGATCTACATGGGATCATTAGGAATCACTTGTTGAGAAATGAGAGGTGGTGGTTGAACTTGTGGATGTGTGGGTGTCTGAGGAACTTGATATGGGTGAGTGTAAATTATGGGTTGTGGTTGAGGTGGAGGTTGATAGAATGTTTGTTGGTGAGAAATAGGAGCATGGTACGATTGTTGGGATTATGCAGGTTGTTGTGGTAATTGTTGAGTGGGGATATGGGCATAAATAGGTTGATAGATTAGAGGGGACATTGAATATTGTAAAGGGAACGTCGAAGGAGGTTGAGAAGTAATGGCATAGACTTGTGATGTGAAAGGAATTTGTTGTTTGGATAAAGGATATGATACATGGGGAGGTTGGATAAGAGTACTAGTGATAGTTGTGGTTGTAGTAGTGATGGGGATGATAGTTACAATGGTTGTGTTGATTTGGGGAAGATTAGGTGGAATGGGTGTGACTATTTGAGTAGTTTGGGGGGTGGGGGGTTGATAGAGGATGAAGCAAAATCACATATGGTGTGGATGGAATGATTTCAGAACTAGTATTATAAGGGTAAACTTGTTGAAGTCGGAGGGCCATCTAGAGGAATTTGTATGTATCTTTTCAGAAGATAGTCTTGAAGAGCCACAAGATTGGCGTCAAGAATTTGTTGGAATTCTGGATCACCGAGAGGGAAGATGAGAGTATCATCATGTTCGATCTGATAGAAGGTGGAGTGGCTAGCCTAGATGGGATGGAATGATGGTCTAATACCGAAGTATGACCGAAAGATATTGGATGAGGTATATTGGTGAGAGAATGGGTGCTTGTGAGGGAGGTAGGGAGAGGCATGGAGGATGAAGTTGTTGAGGTGGTAATTGGTTGGGATGAAGCACTATGTGAGGTGAGGTTGTGTTCCATTTTCTTAGTGGTGGATCGAGTAATTACAGGCATAAAAAAAAAAATTATTGTTATATTAACAAACAAGTGAGGCAAAAAATTTTTTTGTTTTTTGTTTTTTTTTTTGATTAAGAACACGTGTGTGAAAAAGAAAATGGCTGGAAGAGGACCTAGAAGAAGGTAAACTATGTTTGGTTTTAGGTAAGTTATGGCTGGGAAATGTCTAAAATGGTTTCTGTTGGGTGATCAAATCCCAATCAGTGAACCAGGTGAAAGGAATGTTTTGAGTGTGTTGATTAATATGTGAGGTTTTAGGTAGTGTGTGATAAAATGTGTGATGCAAAGAGTTAAACCCCTAATTAAGCTATATGAGTAGGCAGGATGCACGAGGTTCATTTTAGACCAAATTTGAAATATGAAGTTCGATGCAAACAATTACCCAAGAAAATGAAATTACCATGTAGAAAAGAGAAAATAGGGAAAATTGAAGAATACATGTATATCGCTTTTCCTTTTTTTATCCTATTAGTTGAGGCAAAAATGTGAGTATGCTTGAATAATCAAGCAATAGATGTGTAAAAGATAAAAAATGACAACAGATTCTA
This sequence comes from Taxus wallichiana var. yunnanensis, assembly GCA_018340775.1. Lineage (NCBI taxonomy): Eukaryota > Viridiplantae > Streptophyta > Pinopsida > Cupressales > Taxaceae > Taxus > Taxus wallichiana. Next base: position 811,793,106 of record CM031240.1, on the reverse strand, counting down.
AAGAAGCACATAGAGAATGTATTACCCCATTATTGGATGATGTAGTTGGGATGTGTCAACGTGGTATGTTTAAAAATGATGATTGATCGGAAATTTGTGGTGGTACCCTAGAATTGCACCATGCAAAGTAAAAGAAGAGAATAATCAAAAAGAGATTATAAAGCATTTTTGTTTCAATGGTTATCTTTGGCAACGTAATGTTGTGGTTAAAATTGTGGAATTCATGCAAAAATAAGATAAGACAATTATTAAAGGCGTGGTCAAAAAATAAAAAGACAATTTAAGTCCTGACGTTGTTAGGTGTTAACAAAAAGTTTAATTATGGAAATAATAACAAAAATAATTATTCAAATGAAATAATAATAACAAAAAAAAAAAAATAATATAAACGACAAAATAATTATGTACCTATGAATGTTAATTAACTAATTAACTAATAACAAAATAATTAGCCTCATATAATTATCGTAGGAATTCTAGTTAACAAATCGTGGGGAGAATTAACTAGAAGGGGAGAATGAACAATTACATTATGAATTAAAAAAAATCGTAATGTGGAAATTAACAATTATCCTATGAATTCTAATGAACAAATCGTAATTAATTAACTAACAATAAAACAATTAGCCTAATTAAAACCTAACTAAGCCACTAATATCAAAATAATTATCCTAATAAGAGTGTGGATGTGGATGATATGTGAATGTTGAATATTTTGACTTATCTAGACATTTGTGTCAAATTCAACCTAATGAGAAATGGTTGAAATTGTAGCTGTGGTGTCTCACGTGAAATCAGGGAAAAGGGAGATGGAGAAGGGATGAGCACATGGATCGGCACATGGAGGTGGGATTTTTGACAGTCTGACATAGTGTAGAATTAGAAAACTGGAGATGCAGTGAAAAATAATTAGATTAGATATGGTGCTAAGGTATTAGATATTGTCAGATCAAGACTTGGTGAGTCCATACAGAGGATGTGAAGAATGGAAGATGAGGAGTCCAAGAATGGGAGACCAGATAGATGAGGCGGTAAGGATAGACTGATAAACCAATGAAATTCAAGAGTTTTAATGAATTTGATTACTGAGTTTGAGATGAGTTGATACCAATTCAAGCAGAGAAGGTTTGGATTAATCATACGTATGGACACAGGTTTTAAAACCATCCTATGAAGTGCCTATACGATATCCAAAAGCTGTGGAAAACAGAGTTCTATCTTCTATTCCTTTTTGCGATCGAATGCTGGATTCTTTCGAGATTTCTTGTTTGAAACAATGGGAATGATATTGGATTTTTATGGACAAAGATTTGGAAGATTCCGTCACCAAAATGAACAATGGCAAAGGGACTTTTTTTGCGTGGGAATTGGAATGACTATGAGAGATAAGATAAGGTTTCAAAGGGTGAGAGATGATGATGGGATGAGGTCTTTATGATGGAATAAAGAAATGTATATGTGAATATATTGTCATACAGGATGATATGGGTGGATTTTGGGGTGTGAATTTGGATGCTTGGAAATAGATGAGGAATCGAAAACTTGGGTGTGGTGAGGCAAGGTTGAAAGGTGGGATTCTTAGGGTGGACAGGTGAGGAAAGATGTTGAGGGGTGAAGTCGGGCAAAGAACAGATTTTGAGGGGAGTTGGAGTTTGGCGGGGATGGCAGTGAGGCTGCAGGATGGATGAGTGGGGTTGGGGTCGAGGTGTGAGTCTGAGTGAGAGAGGGAGTGGCTTGGTTGGTGAAGACGTTGGAGGGAGTGTGTGAATCGTTTTTAGAAGGGGAGATGAGAGGAGCTGAGTTTGAGTTGGAGGATGGGTGTCTGCAGAGTCAATGGGGTAAGGAGTAGGGAATGGAGTTGGGATGATGGTAAGAGTGGGTAGTGGGACAATAGGTGAGAAGGAGTGGGAGGTGGAGAGTTGGGGATGGAACTCGAGAGAGAGAGGTGGGAGTGGGAGGGATGTTGGATAGGGGAGCTTGAGAAGTGGAGATAAGCTAAGAGGAGGAAAGGGAGTGGGAGACGAGTTGAGTGAGAGGGTCGGAGTTGGGAGTGTGGAAGTGGAGGAAGTGGACAAGATTAATGGGGAGTGGGGAGAGGTGGTTGAGTGGGTGATCCGAACAGGTCGAGAGAGTGGGAGGAGGTGGGGAGGGAGACGTGGAGTAAATTGGGTTGAGGGGTGAGGGTCGGTGGTGGTTGAATGGGGATGTTAATCCAAAGGCTCGAGTGGAGTGGCTGCGGTGTGGAGGATCTCGGGTAGAGGGGAGGGTGGGTGGAAAAGGGAGAAGGGGTGAAATGAGAGGGGAAGTGGAGTGAGAAAGTAGGGGATAGGAAATGGTTGAGTTAGGGATGAGTTGGGATTTCAGTGGAGATTATGGGATAATTTTTTTTTTTAATTTTTATATTTATTTTTTATTTATTAATTTTATTATTATTATATTTATATTAAATTGATTCAAACTTTTAATAACAAATAACAAAATAATTTTTTAATTTATAAAAACTAAACAACACGTTTTTAAAAAACAATAAATGTACTTACCTCAAGAAAGAATGACTAAAATGACTAATGTGACGACCAACACATGGATGGAGACAATACTAAAGATCCCTGCAAAACAAGTGAGTCTAAAAAAAAAATATTGCAACATATATCTAGATTGATGAAAACTATGAAACACATAATAACTATTATACTTACGAAACCTACAAAATAAAAAGTAACAAAAAATGACCAGAACTTGGGTCTGGTCCCACTAGGCGTGCCAAATGTTGATCAAATTTTCTTGCTTCCTTGTCCAAATTAGTGTACAAGAAATCAATAAACACAAAACAATGTTGAATATGCAAGGGCTTAGTACCTTGGAGATGGTGATGAATGATACGGGCGCAAAGTAGATGATGAACTCCTTGCTGCGATCTCAAAGCAAACCTACAACTCAAAGACACTAGAGAAAATTGTTTAGAGATTTTATGTGGGGGCTTCCTGACAAAAAGCATATCCGAGAAGTGTTAACTTCCTCGGTGGTTGTCAACCCCTATGTGATAAAGAATAATGATAAAATACAAGATAAATAGATAACATGCAAGTTGATGATCAAAGGAACCTGATGATGTTGGTATGTAGATGGTGCTACTAGATCTGATCCAAACACAACGTGCAACATGAACCATGCTATGTGAACCAACAAATCATGAGCAGAGTATTATGGGGATTCCAATGTCATTACAAGGACATCATGAGGATATTATGATAAACAAGAAGCTTAAAATTCAAAACAACATTTTCCCAAAATTTTCCAACTTATTCTTTCGGGGGGAAGGCCCATATTTATAGCCTAAGGGTGAGGTTAGATTGTGGGTTATTAGGTAATCAGGGTTGGGTAAAGTAACCTTGATTAAAAGAGGTGATGTGATTGAAATTAAGAGGCTCATAATTTGACTTATGACTTATAAGGATGGATATGGGTGGGGAGATTTATGATTGACATAGTTAGGTGAAATAATAGATTCCATTTTTGAAATTAAGAGTGGGATGTCGGATGGGTGTATTATTTCCCATGAATTGAATAATTTTGAGAGTAATGCAGATCAATGCCAAAATTTCAATTATTAAATGGGTTTCCATCTTGCTTTGACGAGAATATTCTTCTTCTAGGTTCCCAAAAAGGGGGCATACTCTACTCTAAATTCTTCTTCATCGAGCCTCAATATTCATAGGGGATAATTGGTCTCTACAGATATTGTGTACTCCTTCCTTTCTCTCTCTATTTTGTCAATTTCAATTTCAATTTTCAAAGTTAAAGTTTTATTTTTCATAATATAGGCATTGACTCATTTACTCACTGACATCTATCAAGAGCTCCTCTTGAAATATTTATCTAGTCTCAATCAAATTTTCCCGAATATTCTCTAATTCAAGAGCATACATAAGGAGCATCCTTTATACAAGTTTAAAGCACTCCAAACTAGGTTAGAGCTAACCAAGTCAAATCAAGAGCATCCCGAGCCATGTCAAAGAAAGCATTATCAAGTATCAAGGGAAAAATTATAACAAATACATGTTGTTGCATCCTCGCAATTGCACTTTTAATAGGTGGAGAAATATGTGGGATTGATGTCTCTTCATATTAGTGTTACGCATGCGGCACAAGGGTTCCACAACTCAAACCTGTTGACCTCTTCTAACATGTCCTTTAAAGGAGCTAGGGTTTTAAGAGAATAAGACTAGTTTTTGGTAGCTTATGAGCATTTTTGGATCCTAGATCATACCGAGGGAAGGAAAATCAATAGTTGCAAGTGGTCACAATGTTGCCAACCTATTTTTCTAAGTTGAGACTTCAAACAAGTTGTTCGATTAATTATATCATGTGGTTGATTTTTTCCATAATGTAGTTTCACCTCCAATTTTAAAGAGTTTTCAACCTATTCCATCCCAATTCACTCCCAAACCAATTTAGAAACATGCATAAAGCTAAGTGTGCTTGTCCTCTTGTCAATTTCTTTATTTAACATATGTCCCAATTAATTCTACTTCTTAATCATTTTCGTGCATGCTCATATTTGAATGGTAAATGTGGATTTAATAATCTAAATGTGCATAGTTTCTAGATTGCAATCTAATTAGATATAGAGTGTAGACATTAGGGTTTCATTCTCCAAAATAGGTTACATAAATTATATATTAGATGTATGACATCAACTAACATTTTTTTCTTTATTATAAATATTCCATTTATAATGTCAAATATTTCGATTATAATGTCAAACTTTTATAATATAAAAATTCAAATAAATTAGTACTATAGTAATAATTAATCAACACAACATTAATACCATAATATCATCACAACCAACAACTCAATACAATTAATTAATTAATTAATTACACCGATACCACATCAATTGCTAGTTCATACCAATATTAAGTTATGTTTATGGAGTAAAAGAAATATTTGACCATATATATATATATATATATATATATATATGTCATTCCACAATCACTAAAAATCATAATGACACACTTTGCACCCTTAAGGTAATTACTAGTATGGCATTTATTGAATGTAATTAAATACAATAATATTTTATATTCAAAACCACGCTTTTACATAAATTGTTAGTATAACATCCATTGAATACAAGTAAACATGTTTAATTTCAACTCCAATATCTTCGATAGTAATAAGCCACCACATAACACTTATTCCTTTTTTTTTTGTCGAAATTAAGCTTGTCTAGATGTATCTATAAATTATTATAATTATCATATTGAAATTTGAACTTGTCATTGTCACCATGTCATGATTGTATGTATGTGCTTGGTTGCTTATAAAATCGCACAAACTCTTTTGGTAAATATGGATAGTCCTAATAAATTATTAAAGTTATGGCAAATCACTTCACCTTCATTTGCCTAGACACACATTTGACACTTTATCTTCTTGAAATGACATGAACCTACAAAACTAAAATGTTAAGGATTTGTTTTGGGAGTCCACGTTAGAGAAAGCCACTCATTTATCAAACCCTTCAAATTGGACTAAAGATGTGGAATAAAATATGTCGGCATATATATCCAATATTTTCTCACTTTAATGTGTATGTGATTGATGATAGAATGGGCTACCTCATTTGTCTATTTATATCAAATCGCATTCAAACTTAAGGAAATTAGTGAACTTAAACTTTGGCAAAATTGGTGCACACGTTAACTTCCAATTGTTAAAAATGAGAAAGCGAAAAGGAGTAGATGGGACCATATGACTTAGGGAAATCATAAGTAATATGCATAAATGATCTGATACAAGACGTGGAAACCACATGCTAACACGAGGATGTAGAAAATGGGTTCGAACCAATAAAAATCACCAAAATAATTCATTAATACCCAATTACGTCAACAAACATGATCTAAAATGAAATCAAGGGGTGGAAGGAGTGAGTATAATAGCATGGGATGTCAAATGAACGACCTTGAACATCCATTTGACTACCATAGGGCAATTTTTCTTTTTCCTTCGAGAAGCAATAGAAATTTCACAAAAATATCTTGGACATATGGTAGAGTTTGTAGTCCCCCTTTTTTAAAGCCGCAAGAGATTTTTGAAGCCCAACATAGTGGTGCAACTATATTGAAGCCATCCATCAACAAGAAATTTTCTCGAGACAATGATAGAATTATTAATCGATATAAAACCTTTCAATAAACAAAACAACATGTTGACTACGCTCAATCCAAAATAAACATATCAAAATTGATATGGGTGAAGTGTAGGAAAAAACCTTTCAACAAAATTTAGAAATTTCGGCCATGGCATGTGCACTACAATTCTAGTAACAACATGTTGACCACCTGGCCAATGACACTTTGTATAATATTTATACCTACACCAATAATTTCAGTGCACATATTGTATTAGAGGCAACTTTATAATTGAAGCAAACACCCATTTTTATATGAGCTCCATATGAGTAGGTGCAGAGGTGTTAGGGGGTTCCACATGAAAGCATGTGGGGTGTAAGGGTTTGTGACTAGGAGAGGAACTTTATTTAATATGAGGGCAAAAACTTTACAAACTTTTTTCCTAATTTTAATTTTAGATGCCTACATGGGGATGACAACACACGGAACGGGAGGAGCTGTCATTTCCTTTTCCGTCACTGTCACCACCCTACGTGGGTCCGTTAACAGACTGGTCGGCGTAACGGACAGAAAAAATAAAAAATAAAAATAATCGGGCGAATACCATTCGTTGGATAGAAATAAACGGCCGAGATGAAACGGTGTAAAGGCAAAATTAATGATTAGAAACTAAGGTTAGAACCTTAGGATGTATTTAATGTTTATTTTTTCCGTTTTGAAAAGGTCCCACTGTGCACTGTACACATACTGCTGGCAAGTGGCACCGGTGTTCTTCACGAGGTGCACGGCTCCAATGTCGGCGCTTTATAGTCCATTAATAATGTTTTCCATTTCCCACCTTACAACTTACTCAATAATTATTATATTTCATTAATTTGGCCTTTTTGACTTTTGAAATTAAGGAGAGTTTTGTTATTATTAATGGTGGATTAGTTATCATCAGAGATGATGATGTGAAACTTCGACAAAAAGTCATAAAAAGGAAGCGAAACACTCGAGAGATCCCCAACATCGAGAAGCTAGTTGTGGGTAACGACCATTTTTGTCCGCTTCGATAAAGCAAGTCCTCCAAAGTGTCTCTTGAGAAGAGTCATTCACAATCCCCCATTTCCAATCTCAATCTCCGGCCTCGACCTTTTGTCTTTGCGCTTTGAAGTAGACCCCAAGTTCACCTTGAGCCACACTCCATAGGGCTGCGAGGGAAAGCCCGAGTGGAGGTTTTCAACACCTTCACTCATCTTTATCGCCGCTCCACAAATAGAAGCTCCCACCACCAACTATTGAAGACACGAACCAACACTCACACATTTCGTAAGACGCTAGAAGAGAGGGATTATTGGATCCAAAGAAGGAGAAGGAGAAGGGGTAGGAGTAAGACGCCCAACAAGAAACTTCTCGTGGTTGCCCCATACAAAATCTACATCCATGGGAGCATTTCTTTCCCTCTAGGCCAATTGAGAGGCAAGCCCAAGAGGGTTGTTCGAGCACGAAAAGAACAAAGGGTCGCATGATGCCCAAAAATATTGCAACAAAAACATTTGAATGAAAGATCTTCATAGTTAAGAAACTAGGTTCATGAGCTTCAAAAAGAATCGAAATTGATCGTATGGAAGAGAGGTTTGGAGAGATCAATCAACCGCAAATTCTCAAAAATTGCTACCCAAAAAGCTATCATTTATCTTAAAAAAAGATCTCACCTTATTGACCAATATTACAATATATTCCCTTATTCAACATTATTATCTACTCTATATAATCTAAATATAAAAATCAATATCAATATATAAGAAATATACTAAAATATAAATATAAATGTAAATATCATTATATAATTCAATAATTCTTAGTAAAAAGAATAATGATAAATTAATTTATTCAAACAAAATATAATGATGGATTAGTTTGTTTTAAAAAATGCATAATGGCGGAGGGAAAACTTCATACAACATTTCACGTCAACATTAATAGTATCTCATAAGATTTATATTTTAATTCAAAATTGACCCCACAAACAATTATGGTGTATTAGAGTAATGGAACAAAGGTATTGTGGGTTGGTTAAGGCGAGTTTATTATATCCCTTATAAATTCATTGGATGCAGTGGTTCCAATAATTACATTTCATAGAAATTGGTTTTTAATAAATTCAACTATTAGCTATGACACACTATAGTAGTATATTATTTTGTTCAAAATGGATAAAGGTCATAGAGTGATAAAAAAATTATGAGATTAAAGAAATTGAATGTGAGTAAAAAAATTATGATATTAAAGAAATTGAATGTGAGTAAAAAAATTATGATATTAAAGAAATTGAATGTGAGTAAAATTGTGTGAGAATTTTTAGGATTAACATTTCAAATTAATTTATTATTGGGATGAAAATAAATATTGATTTTATTTATTTATTTTAAATCATATAATTTTTTTAAGTTTTAAAAAAATTATTAAAATTTATTTATTTTTAATATAATATAAAAATATGTGGTGACAGTAAGAATTTCTACGTTCTCTAATTTTAACATATATTTTGTATCAAATAATAAATTACATGTTATGATAGAAATGTAAATGGAGAAATATAATTAAATTGTATTTTCTTATGAGAATAAATAAAAACTTCAATTCTAGGATTATGAAAGAGTTTTTACAAATATTTTTTATTATATGGGATTAATTCAATTACAATCTAATTAAAAGTTTTTATAATTCTACATTGTGATAGATATGTTAATGGATAAAATAATAAAAATTGTTTTTCCAAATTGAATTGTTAAAATATGATTTTTTAATTAATTATTACAAATAAATTTAATTAACATGAGATTATTTCAATTATAATTATGATTGAAATTTTTCACAAATAAATTAATTAGATTATTATTTTTTAGAAATTAAATTTATGTATATTTAAATTATTTTAAAATGATTTTTTATACAATTATATTTTAACTTGATTCTTTTTTTTTGAAAATCATAATATCTTAATTATATAATAAAATTTGAAATCTTTTCTTAAACAACACAATAATTATTATTAAATTAAAATTAAAACTTTAAAATTGATATTTCTTAACATTCTTGATAAAGTATATTTACTAAGTATTTCTTCTTTTAAATGTATTCATTTTTATAATAAATCAAAATATGCAATCCAAACATCCATTTCTTAATAATCCTAAGGACATATATTTTTAAAATAAAATTTATCAGCTAATATCTTTTAGAATTATTAAAATGTAAAATAAATGGGCAGTAAAGGCAAACAAACCAGTGTGCCACATTGTGACTTTATAACTTTCAAAGTATTCGTCAATTTGACTCTTAATTGAACTTTTTAAATAAGTAGTGGTCAATTAATTTATGAAAAATAATTAATTTTATTAGAAATATTTTTTTGGGATATTCTTCAGGGATTAGCCAATGTGATCTGATTTTAAGAATTTGATTATGAATATTGAGAAATTACATTTGATAGAGGTAATGAGAACTTATATAAAATTGTAAACAAATCATTTTATTTTTGTGGGGAGGGGACATTGGGTTGTCTGATTGAACAACACAATAATTGTAGATTGAGAAAAAAATAAAGAAATTGTGAACATTTTTATTACATTTTGTGGTTCCCAATTAAATTGGAGATTAATAAATCGGATTATAAAATTGTTTGGCAAGGCATTTACAATTTTTGATTTATTTTAGTTTTTCTCTAATGAAAGACTTACATTTTGTGATCTATTACATTGGAGATTAAATTTTAAGAGTAAAAGTCTGGTTTGGGTTTAAAAAGTTGTTTGGCAATACACTCACAAATTTTTGACTTATTGTAACCTATCTCAAACATAGACTTTGAGTTGAACATAGGTGTTGTGCATAAGAAAGTTAATTATGGACTAAAAAGTTGCTTGGCAAGGCACTTTCAATTTTTGACTTATTCTTATTGTAGCCTTTCTCAAGTGGACAATTGTGGTCCATTAGATTGATGTTTTGGACTAAAAAATTAGTTATGGACTAAAAAGTTATTTTGTAAGGCACTTTCATTTTTTGGCTTATTGTAGCCTCTTTCAAGGGTAGAGGCTTCCACTTTGTGGTCCATTATTAATGTTTTGGACTGAAAAGTTCATTTTGGACTAGAAAGTTATTTGTCAAGGCACTTACAATTTTTCAACTTATTATAGCCTCTCTCAAGCTTGCCAATGAAATCCATTACCAAGTTAAGATTCTTATTTTGGACTAAAAAGTTTCTTAACAAGACGTTTAAATAATTTTGACTTATTGTTGCCTCTTTCAAGCTGGTTCAGCTCTATAGACGTGATATGGGTGCTAGCTCGACTAGAGATGAACGAAAGACTGACTGGAGATATGATATGCGGGACTAAAGATGATATGATACCGTAGACTAATGATAAGAGACGTGACACTTTGAGGTACATTATCAAATTGAAGATTCATATTTTGGACTAAAAAGTTACTTGCAAGGCACTTACAAATTTGTGACTTAGTGTAGCCTCTCTCATACCAATAACTTGTAAACCCACGGTGCTTAGCAAGACACATTTTTTTGAATGTCAATCTTCATCAACCATTAAATTGAAGATTGGTGTTTTGGACTACAAAGTATATTTTTAAGTATCACTATACCCACAAATCTTCAGTGTTCTCGTAGACGTTTCGATCTCATGGACATTATTAAAACCATCTCTTTTCATTTTGATCCTCACATTTTCCAAACTTCCATCCACCAACCTTATGCAATTACATTTTCTCCCAATACTAAAGATTGCAGAAGTTTGAAGATTTTAACTGTAAATTATTTATATGAAGGTCCACATCAAAAGTATTTAAGTCAAGAAGTAGAGGTAAACAAAACCATGTAGGATTGTAGAAATGTATAACCTTCCAATTCATTATAGTACTGAGAAGCAGGACGGATTGTGATTGATTTTAGTGGTAGGGCCTAAGCTGTAGATCTTAATTAAAAGTACGAAACCACTGGCAGTTAGAAACAGAGAGGGTAAGAAAAAAAATTCCATTATACCTATTTTATTCCTCTAAATTTTTTGCATTGGTTCACGAGATGAACAGAGGAGGGGGTGTCTGCAAGTATATATAGGGATTGCAGTGGAGCAGAAGAAGAAGCAAGGATGAGTCAATGCATTAGGATTAGCAGAGTCTGATAAATTCTTAAGAGGTTTAGAAGCTTCTTGTTTGTATGTGTGAGGAAATAACTGAGAATTTCTTTTTCTTTTGTTGTATGTTTTGATTGAGCTTGGGCCTGATTTCTGACAAGCAGCAGATGCAGATGCTCTAGAGCTGTGCTAATTAGCAGACCCACTCAAATGGCAAGTACAATTTTGAATCTTCCTCTGTTGTATGTTGGGTTTGTGACAAAAGAAAAACAATGATCATAATCTGCCGATTCTCCTTGTATAGATGAAAGAAACAAGGATTCTGTGGGTGTTTTGATCAAATACCATGGATTCAAAAGAATTAGAATCTTGTCATACTTTTCCACAGCTTTCTTGAACTTAGTGGGATGGCAATGGGGCAGGGTTACTGTTAGCCTTTAAGTCTACCTGCAAAGCTCAAGAAAGTTGTGGGAAAATATGGACAGATTCAATAATATCCAGACTGCTGCAAGCTGCTAGAGCCAAAACAAAATGCGGGTGATGATTATTTTAAGCTCTGATAAGTAGATTCTTGCATTTCAAAGTTCGTGCATATTTCTCTATAATCTCTGCATCTCATGGTATTATTGCTATCGTTGTTTTCTCAGCATGTTATAAACGTTTCCATGGAGTCTGGTTTTACTAATTTGTTAACAAAATATGGTATACTTTTTGTCCTTTCATGTCTGTTATTTTCTATGGATCTTATGATTTTTTGCTTAGAGGTTGTCTGTGCAGTGTGAACTGTACATACAATGGTTTGCGATCTTATAGTTCATGTAATCTCTTGATGGTTTCTATGCATCTTTATTATTTTCTATTTTTGTTCCTAGTAATGCCTGTGATCTTTTCTTTTCTGAATATGTATGTATATTTTAGGTCCCTCATCTTCTTATTTCCTTTTAACTCTGTGCTACCACCAACTAAAATCATTGACCCATCTTGGCCATTGATTTTCCTTAGCCTTGGAGATATTTAGTCATGAAGTGGCTTCTGGAGCTTTGAAGACAAGAAGTGACCCCAGCCTGATAACAGTTGATGCCCATAGATCATTGATAAACATTAGAGGATCTAATCTTACCAACGAAAACAAAATGTTCAAGAAGTGATCCCAACCTTTGATAACCATTAGAGGATCTAATCCTGCCAATGGAAAAAACAAATTCAAGAAGTGATCCCACCCTTTGATAAACATTAGAGGATCTAATCCTACCAATGTAAAAAAAAATAGTTCATTGACGTAATGGGTCTGTCTTATCTTGATCCATACCAAGTATTTGGGCATTAGGATAGCAACTCTGTTTATTAATGGTAGGCTGCATTGTGTATTTGCCTATAATTTTCAAGTTTTGAAGTATTCTCAAGGTTGGTCCCAAAACCTGCATTAGCTGGTGTTTTTAAAGTTAGATGCAAGTTTAGATATTCATTAAGTAGATCCTGAGATATATGATAAGCTGAAAATGTTATCTGGTTTACAGATATTCATGAAGTCAGTCTAGAACTCAGAATTTTTAACAATGAAAATGAAGGTTTAAGATAATATTCATACTGATGAAAAACATTTTTAAGATCAGGTTAATTTCTTTTTCTTGGCCAATAGGAACTCGATTTCTGCACACAGACCTTTGAAAGAACATCCATGGTTTTTTGGGATTCTAATCCTCTAGTACCCTCTTCGGATCATGAAGATTTGTTTATCTGATTATCACAGGCATTTCTCTGACCCTCATCAGATCAAGTGGGTTTGTTTGCTTTTAATTGGAAATCTTTCTCATTAATATACACACAGTTCTCTGATTAAATAAAAACAAGAGGAGCAATAAATGGGAGCAGGCTGCAGCCACACTCACTATACTTGTAGAGAAAGCAATCCTCTGTCATCTTATTGAATTCTTTTTGTTCATGGCAGGATTTGAATGACTACTGTTTTGACTACTTGTAAAGACCAACTGGGTATTATTTTATTGAATTTGTTTTTGTGTTGATTGCAGGATTTGAATGGCTACTGGTGTGTTCGTGCGACCAGTAGTTTGTGGGTATGTACAGGTGTGTTTTTTAAATAATTACAGCCCTGCCTTGATCTAGATATGTATTGTACTTAACTTCTTTGTTAGTTGAAATTCATCACATTTTGTGCTCATATGCAGCTGTGTATATCCTTTGATTTGAAAGTAGATGTTACTAGTCTTATTATACCATCTAATGGCGGCTCTCATGTACCCTTCTTCTTCCACTTTTGCAGCCTGTACTGCTAAAAAGTAGTTTCCTCTTTTCCTAAATCCAAGGCATGGAGATTGTAAGTTTGGAAAAATTATGTGGCACTTGATTAAGAGGTATGGTTGTATTTGTTTAGTCCAATGATTGACTGGTCATTCAATGATGTGTCTCCTCGATGGCCCTGCTGTGCCAGTCTTATTGATGGAGGGTCATTGGTTGCTGACATATATGCTATACATTAAATATTTGTTTTCATGTTTTTGAAATGTATATGGGGATGATACCAGAGGGAAAAGAAGAACACTGGTGTGAGTGTATATATAGAAATTTGGTAGAATGTATAGTTTGTGCATCCCACATGACTCTTCAAGATTTATGTCTATATAACAATATGAAATGGAAGTATTCAAAAATGTAAGTAAAAATAGAAGCTCCATAGGCGAGAGACACCAATAGTTGAGCAGGGTCCAATAGTTGATATAGTGTCTTGAATACACAACACCTAATAGTTGTCACAAAAGTCCCTGGTGATTCGTCATTTTTGATATGAGAACACCCAATCCCATCATGCCATATAAGATTTGTCATTTTTAAATTGTCAATGTTCAACCATTATCACCCATGATCATGGGTCCCAATCAAAATGTAGTGCAACGCAAATTTACAATCTTAAATCAAGATCTCATATTATATTTAAATTGATTTGGTGGGCCCCTAACTTAGGGTGCACCACTACTAGGTCCTATAATACCTTAGAATATTAAATTTAGCTTGGTATGATCTTAGAATAGATTATATGGAGAGAGAGTGTGTAAATTATTGTTAGAAATGTAAATAAGATTTCTTGTAAGCTTAGAATTTATATTAATATACCGATAAATTATTTTTAGAAATATAGAGAAAATCAAGAGTTTTTCATTATTTTAGAATATATTTGTAAATCGCCAATAACACCTCGAGGTGTTATTATAAAGTTAATATAGTTGAAACAATCGATATTTAAAAATGTAAGGAAAAATTAAGAGTTTCATATGATCTTAGAAAAGCTGTCTTTAGAAATGTAGGGAAAAAATAAGAATTTCTTATGATTTTAAAGTCTCGAGTTTATATTGAAAATAGTATGTCTACATGTCTAAGGAAAACTTAAGAACTCCATAAGATTTTAGAACTTTGAAAATATGGGAAAAATATAAGAATTCTTTATGATTTTAAAATTGAATTATATTGGGGATACCACATTTGGGTGGTATTATAAGACTGATATAATTAAAACATAACAGCTCTATAATATTAAAATAGATATTAATATAGATTAGAAATTGTCTTTAAAAATGAAGAGAAAAAAATTAGAATTCCTTATAATCTTAGAATATATTTAGATTGAAAATAGTACATATAAGTGATGTTATAATATTATTAGGCCAATATAATTGAAACATCTAATATTTAAAAGAATAATAGAGTTGTTTTTATGTAACCTCATTTTCCATATTTATCTCCCCTTATTTCCTTAACTAGTTTACATTTGATTATATATACTTCCAAAAACTAATCATAATATTATCTAATAGCTAGATATGTTCCAAATTATTACCAATGCCCGATTTCTTCTTATTTTACAATTTAGAAGAATTCATATACTTTTGACATCACAAATTATACATTGCAAACAAAATAGTATAACTTGAATGATATATGAAATAGAATTCCCTCTATAGTACCCACTAACTAGCCTACTAAGAATATTGCCCCACACAATTATAACCTATTTTAAAAGTAAAAAGACATTTTAAAAAAGAGTCTTTTAAACAAATAATTATATTTTGAAAACTTTGTCCTAAAAGATATGAAGAGTCATTGGCTTGTAGTTCATGTTCTTTACTACTTTATAACATTAGTTCATATATATATATATATATATATATATGAGTTTAGTCGTAGTGATGATGGTCACAACAAAAGACTACATGAATTGTGCTTTTAAGAGAAATTTCTTTTAACTTTGTCATAGGTTTTTGTTATGTGAATTTGCACCAATTAATCCTAAGGTTCTATTGGTACTAAGGAATATTATCATTTGTTGCAAGGAAACAAAATAATCTTGTAGCATATAAGGATGGAATAAAAACCTAGATTCCACAAGGCTTGAATCTTCTTCTTGTGTCAATTAACAAAACATTAAAAGCATTCATGGAAATTTCCTTCAAATAAGACAAGTAGTCCATCTTCCCTTGTTTGGTTGTTAGTATGGGTGCTTATAGCATCAATCATTGGTTTTGTTTTTGTATTCCTTTTCAACCATGTAGATATAGACATCCCTAGACATCCCTTTAGAGGAGTGGGTAGATGTCACTGCTTGAAATAGTGTGAGCCACCATAGTAGGGCATAATGTAGTGCTAAAGTGAATTAAAGGTTTTTTTCTACTGCCAATATACATCATTTATTATTCTTGTTTTGATGATGGATTATGAATGTGATTGAAAATATCTTACACAATTTTTAATTTTATTTTTCTTAGAAATTACTCTCTCACCACCAACTGAGCATAAATTGATAAGTGTTGGTATTGACCGTCTTCCTTTTAATATATCAATGCATGCAAAAGTACATAATAACCTATCTTTTATGTAGGGACCATTGAAAATAGACCACCACCATACCAATTAGTTCAATGATTTCTTTTTTTTATAAAAGATAAATATTTTAACAAAAAATTACAAATAGATTTATAAAAAAACTTTCTACAAAATTAATAGCTTGATTTCATATGGCAAAGTGTGTTGTCATGCCATCCACTAAGATACAAATGTTACAAAATATTTAAAAATAAGATATGAAAATCAAATCTAAAGCATTAATAGGATTGTTGCCAATAGTTGATTGAATTCCACTTGTAGCAATACATACTCACTCACACTACAATCCCTTATTTAGTGGTGTTGAAGGCATTTAGGAACTCGATCCATTGTAGTTGCAGGAAATTATCTCTTAGAACCATAGCTCTATTTTATTTAAAAGTATCTTACCTTCATCCATTTAGATGTAAGTATCTCGAAACTTGTAAATGTAAGTCCACACTAAAACATTAAATGAAGTATTTGGCAAGGCACTTACAATTTTTGACTTATGATCTAGCCTCACTCAAGTGAAAGTTTAGACTGTTTGGGATAGACATGTTATTTGTTAGGAAATAAGAGATAAAATATGCGGAATAATCCTTTACGTAATCAACAAGTAGAAACTAATATGTAGAAAATATTTCAGATCTCAAATAAAAGTGCAAAATAAATAACACATCACAGAGAGACAAAATTTAACGTGGTTCACCCAATTTGGGCTACGCCCACCAAGAATCACTTGCTCGATTTTATTACAAGCCTCCACTCTCTCAATACAATACCCAGATCCATTTGGAGCTATGCTTAACAAACTCTACAAAATTCACACCGAATTCAAAGCACATCTCCGCAATACATTTGTTTTCTATCTATCATATGCATAAGACCATAAATAAATAAACAATTGATACAAAACCGTGGGTATCAAAACCATGGAAAAAAACCATGGGTATCAAAACCATGGGCAAAAACCATGGGTATCAAAACAATGGGTACCGAAAAACCATGGGCCCAAAAACAACCCATAACGGTTACCCATTACCCATGGGTTAATAAACCACCCATGAAAATTTGCTTGAGTGGGGCTTCGCCCCCAAGCTCCCATCGATCGAGGGGGCTTCACCCCTCGAACCCCCTTGACCCGCTCACCGGCAAGCGGGACCGCCGTAAAAATACCCGAGTGTAACACATAGAAGGTGTACCACACTCTAACATGAAAACAGGCTCCACAAACATAACATTATTTTCCCAATTAAATTTAAGGATGACTGATTATTCACACAATTTTTTTCTTAGCACTTCAATATTTTCAAGTATTAAAACCCATACATTCGACGTTATTTACTTGAAGGCCAATAATATGTGCTATATTATGAAAATTTTTTTATATTATTGGTAAATGGTTTTTTGGGGGGGACCATACCCCGAGAATGGTTTTGAAGGGGACCATACCCCAAAAGACAGAAAGGCTCAAAATTCGGATGCGGCGAGGAGTACAGACAAAAAGGCCTAGAAGCCAGGAAGGACAATGAAGCACAAAGGCAGTGGACAAACTGCCACAAGAAGCCCAAAGACAACCCAAAAGCAGCTCCACAACAGATTTAACCCACAACACAAAAACAACCACAAAATGACTGTAAAACAAAGACTAAAATAGGGATGGCCTAAAAACCACCAAAAATAGTTGAAACCCTGAGTTAGCCAAGAGAAGGATACACTACTAGAATTGTTTGCCCAACTGCGGGTCATGACAGAATGAACCGAATGCGGAGCTTTCTTCTTAACACTTGTCCATCCGTCATCGCCTTCGTTCGGGACAAAGATGTCCACCTTCCCCAGATTCTCATTGTGAACAATGAATACTTTGTCATCCTTGGGGAGGGGACCCACCACCTTGGTAGCAATAACGGTGGTACCAACTTGTATTTCTACTTTTCTAGTTCCTCATATTTCCTCTCCAAATCATAAATCAATGAATCAACCATAAATGCTTCATAATTAGTAGCTTCCCCCAAAATCTATTTTTTCTCCATGGTCGAGTTGTCACTACAGATAGTGCATTGACTCCCACCAACTTCACCCTTGGGATTTGGCCCACCATTCTTTGGAGGATTCGAATTAGGTCTGGACGGTATTTTCTCTAGTGAATTTGAAATGAGCGGTATATCCGCCTCTCCCAAACCGTTGTCAGCCAAAACCACATTCTCTATACCGTTGTTTCCCAGTTGTAGCCTGTCGCGGCAATGGTTTTCCAATTTCAGGTATTATCCCCCTCCGTCCTTGGTTCTACCTTATTTTCCTGTCCCTGAGTTCTCAAATCCAGCTATCTCATTAACAATAGGGTTGGAAGTATTTCTTTTGATGAATCTTGTTGTGACCCCTCGTGCTCCATCAGAACCATGTTCGAGCCACTCACGCAATCATTTTGATGTGTTTGATTTATCTTCCTCAATTTTTTGGGTTGTGTCCCTTTGCATCCATAGCTTCCATGGCCCACACACCCACAATTGCTGCAATATACAGGTGAATCTTCATAGCATGTTTTTGTTTCCATACACCATCCCTGGTTAGTAGGTTAATGGCATCGGAGGTGTTGAGCCAATTGGGACATTTACACACAATCTGGTCTGCAATGAATCTTGCCCTAGAAATAGTAGTCGGGTCTAGTGCTAACAGTTCACCAATTGCTTTTGCTATACCCATCAAAACATCCATTTCCCAGAACTCAATGGCGAGTTCAGAAACCTAACCTGCATCGAGGCATGTTGTTGGAGTGTGTGTTTTAGCTCCAGACTTCCATCTTGCGATGGAGAGTGTAGTTCTACCATAGAACCATGGACCCCCCTGCATAACATTTTCAAGATCTTCTTCAAGAGAAAAAACAAACAGGAAGCTTTTTTCAGAGAGGGAAAGGGTATTGACTTGCCCCTGAGTCATCCATTTCTTCTTAACCTAGCTTCTTACTTGGTTGATATTTGGCATGGATTCCAAAGCAAAACATCCAATCAAAGAAAAGTTGTATCTTTTGCATGCTCTCTCTACAACTGTGTCTGGGACATTTAGCCATGGAGAGTCTTGTCTCCATTCTAGATCCAGTTGCTACATTGGTTCTTATGATCGTGACTATTTTTGAGCAAATTTTCCCATGAACCCTGCTTCCATGCCGAGCTCTAGAAAAATAGAAGTGATTTCATGCACATTGCAAGTGAATTATAAATATCTATTTTTTTAATTGTTCAATATTATGAATAAATTGAAAAGGGAATACTGCTACATTTTTCTCTCTATTATTGTTGTAAGTATACTTTTTTATGTTTTATGAAATTCTCATTTAGTAGTATGTAATAGGATTTCATGGTTGAATATGGAAAAATATGATATCAACATTATGCTCACAGGGAAGAGTATTTGCAATGGGCCAAAAGAAGAAGAAATATAGTGTCAACAAAGTAGGAACAAACGACTATATAATTGAATTAGTTCAATGGAATTATTTGATATTATTTGATATTATCAACCATTCTATTATTTTTGTACATTTACAATCTTCTATTATCATAACAAGATATTGAAAAATTGAAATTGACTAGTGAAGATGATGGTTTGTTTTTAGCGCATTTATGTCTATGTTTATGTAATTCATTGATTTTTAATTAGAAAAAGAAGGAAAGTATATTTAATTTTACATCATATTTGTATTAAAATTAAAAGTATATATAATTATAAAGCTTTCATTCTTCAATACATTTTGAAACTTATTTGATGTTTCTAAAAATCTTCATTCTTTTGTTAGAAATAAATTTAAATTCATTATTCATTTTTATATAATAGGCTTTTTTATATTTGTATTAAAATTAAAAACATATTTAATTATAAATATTTCTTGCCTATTTAGAATCAAATTTAAATTAAAATATGTATTCTCCTTATTAAAAAAAGGTGTATTAAATTTTGAAACCTATTAAAATTGAATTTGAATTTATTTTAAAAATTAATTAAAAATAAAAAGTTTTCAATTTCATATAAAAACCCTCTCCAAATTTATTTTAAAATTTAAAACTTTAATTGTTAAAAAAAATACGAAAACAATCCAAATTTAAACTCGTAGGACCGACTCTTGATTGTAAGATAACGCAAAACCTATGCTTTGCTCAATAAAAAAATATGTCCATGACCCTTTTAATTAAAAAGTCTAAACATATCATTTATAAGGAATATACCATGTAATAGGGGGAAAATAATTGTACTAATATTAAATTATTATGCCTCATAGGATATGTATCAATTGCATGTCAAAAACAAAAGTGTTAGGTCTATACAAGTGGGGGAAGCATTAACATAAGCTATTCTATATATCTAGTTACATTTTGAATTAGAATGTATAAATATGCAAACATCTTACTCACATAAATTATATTTTTAATTGTTGAGTATAGTATAACTTATTTTTAAAATTGTATTAAGTATTCAACAAATTACAAAAAATAATTAGAATTAGTTATAACAGAAAAAGATAGTGACAATGATACCAACAACCATCAATAATAATAACCCAAGATTGCATAAATTATGTAGCACACATTAATTATAGCATTTAAGAGTTATCAATAATAGCTACAATGAAAAAGGACAACAATAACACAACAACATTGACAACTTAAGACTATATGTAGTCCATAAATGATTGTTCATTTATCTAATATCATTGATTAGAACAATATAATTTTAACAAATAATTCAAGACACGAGACTTTCTTTTGAGAAATTTTCATTATATCCTTCGAGATTTGACATTGGTTTTGAAGGTAGAATAATTGAGTCTTCATTGTATTTTTGCATTTAGTTGATCATTGAGAGCTATAAAGAAGTTAATTACTGGAGAAGCATATTTGTACTAGAGAATTGAATTTCAATCTCAAAAGGAAATTTATTTTGAGAAGGTAACATTGAAACAAAATTCTCAAAGTGCTTTGATAATTACATGGCGGAAAGTATCAAATATGGCTTTGTCAAAAGTGGATAAGCCTAAAAGCGTGGATATGCATGACAACTTCTAGGGGAAGAATACAAGCAACAAAGATATGGGATAGTTCCAAATCTTGTAGGCATATGGACAAATATAAAGCATGTTTAATAGATTCATGAGAATTACAAAATGGATAGGTTGGTTATGGCCGAATGAATTTCTTTCGAGCACCAATTAGCAATTTAACATGAAGTAATTTCCATTAGGTATGATGTGATTATGCATTAAATTTAGATCACCAAATATGTTGGCTTAATTTGGTCAGGTTGATCTAGAAAGTTTGCATGTCCACTTAGTGCGAGAGATGATGTTCATGAGAAATAGATGGAAGTGGAAGTATTTAATTGGATTTATGAAGAAAAAAATAATATTGTTGTCATTAGTCCATCTCTAATCCTTCAAAAAATTATTGTGACACTATGTGGAGGGAAAGATAGTGAGGGAGGAAGGAACTAACCGCTAAACATTAAACACCTGGATCCTCATCACAAACCCACTAAGATGAAATTGATATTTAAGTTGTTGTCACATTTTCCATGTGAAGTTAGGCATATCCCAAAATTCATTAAAGGAATGAATTCCTTTTTGTAAAGGTGTTTTCCTTAAATTCACAACCGATAGTAAGAGGTTTGTGATCTTGTTGATCAACATGTTCAACTAGATGGAAGGTGATGCAAAGATTAAACTTGGCCTAAGGTTTGAATAGGCCAAGTTAGTTGAAGTGAAACAATATACCAATCCTTTCATATGTTAATGAATGGAGCTGAGACATAAGTTGTAAAGAATGGTGCTAAAAGAATCTTGTCATTCAATTTAAAGAGGTCCACTTGTCATCTAACAATAGCTTATTGGATGCAAAATGAACAAGGTGTTTCCATGGTACATCATCATCCATATCCCGACTATCCATTTAGTTGCTAAATAAAACCCCGATAGAGGGGAATTACTCAACCCATTGATCTATTCAAAGAGATCATTCATTCCATCATAATTACCATGAACACCATGAAATGAAATGAATTAATGTACATGAACATGCTCTTAAACACCATGGAATGGTTTATGTATCCCTTTGCCACCACTTTGAAACAACTTGATATCATCCCCCTTATTTACATCTTTAACATCAATTAAGAGGTGAAGAGACATTGATGACACATCATTTTCCTTATATTAAAGATAAATGACTAAAATAAACATTATGACTTTTCATATTCCTCTTTTTAATGTCTTTGTATGTGCTCCTAGATGATATACGGAATACTATGAACATCGTGACTATCTACAAACATATGTGGAAGATATTCGCAATGTATATACAATATATTTATATATCCTTTTAGATTATATTCTTCATGTCACTACTATATGTTCAATTTTTGTTGAGTATTATGTCAAGTCTTCGAGCCCCATTTTTAATATATTGATTTTCTATCAAAGGTCCATCTTTTATGGACTTTAATAAAATTTATAATAATACTCATATGGTCAATTCATCAAAAAAATAATCAAATTTTGTATCATATTAATGTTTCTAAAAGATAAGGCCAAAAGACATAAGGAAAAATACAAGAGTTGTACTTGGAAATGAAGAGAATTACATATGACTAATTGGATGGGAGAGGATTACATAACAATCAAGAGGAAACTCAATATTCAAAAAATTGTATTAAAATTATTAGAGGTATCTCTTCATACATGTATTTCTAACTTAAAATTTGCAAATGTATATCTAGGGTTTGATATATTTGCCAATTTCATTGCATTTCTTTTCTTCATTGGTTTACATTATTTGACTACTTGGTAATGATTTATCCCAAAATGAATTAAGTGTTATTAGAAAGGGGTTAGTTCATTTCACTTAATTAAATTTCAGATTATGGTTAGAAATAAGATGGATATTTAGATTATGAATTAAGCATTTAGACCAAAAGATACATATAATATAATAATTTGCAAGATTGATCAATTAAAACATGTGCTAGATGTAATAAAGCATGAGAAAGCAAGTGCATTTAACTATTTAGATTATATGTAAGTTGATATGGGTGTGATAGAATGTTGAACATACTTTGTCTCTATTTCTAGAAGTGTTGATTGTATTGGGACTAAACAACCAAACATTATTTGGAACTTTTTTCCCTAACTAATGGTTATGTCAATGGAGGTGTTGGCACTTTGAAACTTGTTGTGCCTTTATGACTTCTTGAGATTTATCTCGTTGTAAGAATTTAGGTCATGTAAATCTATTAAACCCTCTAAAATCAACCAAAAATAACCAAAACCCTATACATGTGTGAAATCCCTACAAAAAGGCTATTTTTAGGTTGAATTGAAATCCATATACTACCTACATTGGCACTATTCTAAAGAGGCATCAAACTACACATATTTCTCCACCTAGATATTTGATATTTGTGTGGATACAACTATATTTAATAATTTTATCACTTTATAATGTTTGTAATGGCTTTCTTGTTTAGTGCTTGCTTTGGATTGGATGGTCTTTGACTTGGGAAGCTTGAATCTAGGCCATGGTTTGGAGTGATTTAGAGTTGTGTAGGGGTTTCTCCCAATGTATGTTTTTTCTTAAGGGAAATTTAAAAGAGCTTTGAATACCTTTTGAATGATTTGAAATTGAAGAGTACTTGAAAGTGCCATGTGAATAAATGAGTGTGTTTGACTTACTGGTATAGATTTCTATAGGTATAATTTCACATTAAGGCCAACCCATGAGAAAAGAAATGACCCATAAAAGATATTGAATTGAGAAAATGACCATTGGAGGGTTGGGATGAAAGCGCCAATTTCAAAATAACTTGTTACGTGGTTTGTTCCATGTTTGGCGCTTTTTCTAAGAAGGGTGTGCGATGGTGGAAAGTTATGTGCATGAAAATTATAAATAATAGACTACTTTGGACTGATATGAGTTATTTTGTGGGCAATTAAGCATTACAATTGAGAGAGAAAGAGAGCAAGTCTTGCAAAAAAACTAGGGATATAACAATTAGGTTTGGAATAGGTGCACAAGTCATGATTTATGGATTAATCCAATATTGACATTATCAAGTGATTAATTACCAAATTTAGGTGTCTACATTCACCCCCTTTAATGTAGGGAAAAATATTACTTATTTTTAAAAGGGAACCTATACGAGAGGTTAAATGCACTTTTTCTTCACTTTATTGCTTGAAGTGGTTGTAAGATCCCAAATGTGAAAGCATGTAACATATAGTGTAGTCAATGTCCATATAGAAAGAATCTAACTTTAACACTATATTTAAATTTCATTTTATTGTTAGAAATTGAAAGATAATAAAGCATGAAAGGATTACACCTATTGACCGCCTCCACTTTTGCACTCAATGTTATGCAAAAATCTTGGGCCCGTGAGAAACTCACGGCCCGAGTTCATTCGGGCCCTTGCTTCCCGAACACATGAATCACCCGCATCCCTCCATAGTGGAACTCATCGACGGCTCGCCAAGTTGGCTCAAAGAGCCAACTCCACTTCTTTCCCTCTAATTCTGCTAAGTCCCTTTGTGATCCAATCCATTTTACATTGCGTTCATCCTATCTCTCGCCCAATGTCAATGAGCTCCTCCATAAATGGGCACCGAGCTTTGCACCGTGAGCATCCTTGAGCTCCTTTCCTTCCATTGTCGAGTTGCATTACTCAAGCCAAGTTGACCTAAGTATTGGATTGCCACAAATCCCTAATTTCACTAAGTCTTTGTGGTTCAGCCTTCATTTAATCCATAGGGATCCAGAAAAACACACCACTTCATCAGTTCCATCAGCACCAAGAAGGAGAAAAAAGAAAAAGTGAAAAGAAATGAGGTAAACGAAGGTTCTGGATAGAACCGCCACCTGCGGGCGGTGGTCCTGAAACCACCTCCTAGCCAGGGTGGCGGTCCTGAGACCACCGGTCTGCATAGGCAAATGGTCCTAAAACTTTCGAATAGAAAAGAAGAATGAAACACGAAATGGATGCAAATTTGAAGCACACACAGTCTTGTATCTTCCCTTCCATTCCCTTTCACATTCTCCAGTGCACGGAGGACATGTGAAGGCCTATAAATACATGGAAGGAGCAAGAGAATAGACATTCGAAGGTGAATCAGAATTTAATGAGAGCAGTGAGCAAGATCTTCAGTGTTGGAATGGAATTGTAGGAGCAAGGTGTAGAAACAGAGCAAGCAAGTAATTGGAGAGAAGGTTTACACTGTTGCTTCTTTTCATACTTATTATAATTTGTAATTGTCTATGTTAGACCAATAAAAGTGGGAAGAAAGAGCAGTTTCCCTTCTCGACTGGTTTTCCTCCTTGGAGGTTTCCAGGATAAAAATTGTTGGTGTTGAAGTTTGAATTATTTTCCTTCTCTACAATTTCCTTTCTATAGCACTAGATAATCAGTCACGAAGCTCTAATATTTAAGAAAATATGTCATTTTCTAGAGTTGAAAGTAGAAAAGACATAGTTGTGTGATTCGTAGTTCCAAAGTAGAAGTTTAGGGATCATCATTGCAACGACTGCGCAACTTATGAGTTCGTGCCCTTTCATGAACCAAACCGGCGACCATGGCAACCATGTCCCTCAATGTCGAGTCAACTCCTGCAACTCGTCGGAGTATTCAAGTAACTCGGCTCAATTTATGATCCTACAAATCAACCTAATTTTCCCTCAACATCTCGGTGGGTTAGGACTTGCTAACTTTATGTCATGCTTTGGGATAAACCAATGGCTTGATCTCCTCGGCTTTATGTAATTTCCTTTTATCAATGTGGCTTGTTGTTCCAATTAAATGAGCTCGATGAACTCAAATTGTAGCTCGCCCCTCCTCAATCATAAAACCAGATCACCTAGGGCCATAACAGACTCATTTTTCCATCCATGAACTAAAAAGGAGCTCGGTGTGATGTATCTCAACTCACCGAGCTAGAGCCAACTCACCCACAGCTCGCCGAGCTGGTAAGGGCTCCAAACTGAATTTTCTCAAATTTTCACACATTTCCCCTAAAATTGTATGTGACTTTTGGATTTTAGTGCTCCAAGGGCCTAGTGAAGGTGTTTAAAGGTGCCTTGGGGAAAACATCATATTTTACTATTTTTTCCTGTAAGTGGGCCCCATAGCTAATTTCTCTAACCTGAATAAAACTTTGAGCTTCATGAAATCCCAGAAGAGGAAAAATTCATCTAATGGCTTCCATCCTTCTCGGAGACTTTTTTGATGCCCCCAAAACACTAAGGTATGCTTGCATGCTCCAGAATGACCAGTGGGCCCTTTGACAACCATAGGTAGTGCAAGGCTTCTCGTTGTCCATTTTCACCGAGAGGTGAAAATGGATAACAACTCCCTTATTGAAACACTTGAAGAGAGGGATTGGAACTAAGCACTAGATAATTAGGGGTGATGAGTCCCCAATTTAGAATAGTTGAAACCATGAAAGGAAATTAATGCCTCGATACACTAGTGAAGGGTTTTACTAATATAATTTCCCCCAAAGTCCTTCCCTAAAAGAGAGGAACAATTTCATAAGGTGTTTTCCACCACTTAAATCTTCCAAAGAGAGTGAGAGGAAGAGTTTTATAAAGAATCTATTTTCCCCTTAAAACTTCTACCATGGTTTTACAACATTGTAGATGGATTTATGCCTCAATATGTAAAGTAAAGAAAATGATTAAGGGAATGAATTAGTCTTGTACCCCAATATGCATTGTAATGGCATTGATGTATCAAATGTGTTAAGCTAAATGAGAATGAACTAATGCTCATGCTCCTAAGTTGTTATTGAAAAAGTGTTTATGATTCTAAGAAAGGAGAATGGAGAATTCATGCCCCCATACTCCACATTTAGATTTATTAAACTATACTTTAAACTATGCAATTTGTATTAGAAACATGTAAAAGTTTGTATGTTACAAAAAAAAATCTTGTTATCAAAAACTACCCGAACAATACCATTTATTTTGGACAAGAACTCGATGGTTCCATCTCTATTGGATGTTTTTATTCCTATTCAAATTGTGGAAATGATATCTTTTCATGTTCATGTGTCCACATATTTTATAATATGTTTGTGTGCCTGAATTGCATTGATTTCCATGTGATATATCCACTGAATTCCCCCTCTTTTGAGGTGAGTGAGATGCATTGTAAATTGCTTGCCTCAAATGAATGGGTCATGACATATAATCATGTCCCACTTTTTTCTATTTTCCCACTAGTTAAATATTTACCACAAATAAAACTTGACCAAACATGTATAAAATGACCAAACAGGTATATTTAAGTGCCTAAATACACAAATATGTTGTGCATCCATAATTTACCTAAGAACATAAAAAAATCCAAGATATTTTTAAAGATTTATTTAGTAGTTAGTTTTTAAAACATTTTTGGCCACCTAACAGGACATGCTTATATTATTTTACCTAAATAGAAATGTGTATCCAAGTCAAATATATTATATAGTCATTGTTGGATCACATAGAAGATGCCTATAGGTGTCCCACATATACAACCAGGTCATGTAAGATCATGGTATGGTAGAAACCATGGGATAAATAGATAACAAGCATGTGAGTATATAAACATAAAAGCATACAAGTACAATAGTAAATGTCACATAGTTATTCATAGAAAAGGCTAAGATATGTGCATACATGGGACACGGTAGTGTCACATACACAAGAAAAGGTTGCATGGTTGCGTAATAAAAAGGAAATAAAGGACATAAAAAGAACACATAAGTGTCACAAATGCATAGATAATTCCAAAGTACACATACATAAGACTGGAAAGTAAATGTGTGGTGATGAATAATAGACAATACCCAATAGGTGCATGGAATAAGATATAGTATTCCTGCACATTCCACATGTATTAGACCCAAAAATATGAATAAATAGCATATATAATAGTGTTTAATATAAGCATAATTAGGATGTGAAATAGCACTATGTAATGAAACAATAGTAATTGATAGTGTAGTGGATGCCTCCACATTTTGCAAGGCCACTAGGTAAGATAAAGGATCCAACATCTACAAGCATTGTAGAGTCTTGTGTATCTTACACCATGCTCATATACCTCATTAAACATATTTTTGTAAAGAGTATACAATATACTATCTATCAAACCTTTTGATAAACATATGCAAAGTAGAAAAACTAGTAGACCAAGCCATGTCCAAGTCCTCCCGATGTTTTATTTTTGAAATATTTGTATGCTTTTGAATTATTAGCATTTTGAATGTTTTTACATTTTTAGAATATTTGGGTTTTTTTGTATTTTTCAAATATTTGAGTTTTTTTGTATGTTTGGAAACATGTGTAGTAAGGGATACAATATGATAGGATCAATTGGGTGCGGAGAGAAACCATCTAGCATAGATGAAGGATTTATTGATATAGAACACGTAGGTATAACATGAGTAGAATTAATAGGTGTGTACATAGAAATTGGTACTCTTCTACAAGAAATAGTATGTAAAGGAGGCTCATAAGGGATACCTAAACCATACTATCTTGATTACCATAAGTGTATTATAAATATGGATAAATAATCAAAGGAATACCTCAAAGTGTATGAATCCAAGGGTATCCTAGAAGCATGTGACATGTGTCAATAATATTTGTAACCAAAAAATGTGTAGGAAGGATAATTTCCCCACTTGAAGGGGAAGGATAATTTTTCTAATAGATTGATTATGAGAATGTGCATTGAATTGGATATTCTCTTTAGTATAGCTCAAATAAATAAGTATTTTTGAGAGTACACATGTTGTACCTAGAACCATTATCAACCATGCCATTATGGAAAGGTTCTTGATTAATAAAATTTTGAATATATAAATTACGTGAGAAATAGGATCATTAACAAGTATATTATGGTCAACATTGTGATAAGAAGTAGAATCCAAGCTAGCTTTTTATTCTAAATTAACTAGTAATGATACTCTGGAAACTACATGTTCAAGTGGTTTCAATAGTGGAGTAAACTACACTAGGTTTTAGTGTTCAATATGGGCCTCATTCGTAATGTCATGCAGTTGTTTGGATAGATTTTTCTTCGGCTCGAGAGGTACTTTTATAAGAGGCTTAACTTTATTAGTAATGCTTAATTCATCAATCTCAGAAGTATGTAAGTTATCAAAAGTAATAAGTGGTGTCAAAGGAGTAATAATAGGCTCACTAGAATTAGAATATTCAATTTTACAATATTTGAAAGGTTCCTTATCCACTAGAACAATATATTCATTACCATTATGTATAAATTTGACACGCGGATGAAGAATAAATGGAATGGATTCCATATAATGGATTTGTGGCCATACAAACATGATATTATATTAAAGAACATTTTCCATAACATGAAATGTGGTAGGGATCATTTTGGGGCCAACTAGAACATAAGCAAAGTGATTGTACCAAGTGTGGGTTGTTTGATGTTATCAAATCCTTAAAAAGATAGGATTAATAGAAATAACATGCATGGCAATACCCATTAATGACAGTAAATAGCTATGGAAAACATTTAGTCCATATCTATGGTATTTGTTAGCACTCTTTTGATGATAAACCCATGGATTTGTATAGTGATTAATAAAGGTAAACATTGATTTTTATATGCTTAAAAGGTAACTTAATAGGAGCAAAATTAAGAACCTTATTTGTGCTTAGAGATGGGTTTTCAATAGGAAGAACAAAATACAGTCATGTATTAGTAGGAAGAGTAGAATATTTCTCTAGGATAGATTTGAATGTGATATTATTGGTATTAATTAGATCTTGTATAACATGATGAATCTTGAAGTATTTGTTAGTACCATTTCCAATAAATTGATTATAGTCATAAAAACATTAGAGTCAAAATATTTAGCTTGATATTTTCTCATATCAACCTCAACAGATGGAGGGAGGGACACACAGATTACTATAAAAAAATTATAAGTTCAAATATAGTGGAGAGGGAAAAATGATGGTCAATCATGTGTGCATAGCCAAAAATCAACCTCCATTGATTAATATATAATCATTGGGACATTAATTTTCATTTTCAATTTGTTAACAACATATGAACATTAGATAATGAAAACTTGAGGTCAATTATGTGCACATAACCCAAAATTATCCTTCATTACTCTTATTACAACTACTATGAACCTTTTTGTGAAATTTGGTCTAATAATGAAATACATAATGTTTATACCCTAATTAATTTTTTAGATGTTATGGGATACACAACAATAAGAAGGATGTAAGGGTTTGCAATAGATAGACTATTATGATCAAATAAAATTTAAACATTAATCATTCATAATAAAAATAATGCATTCATACATGTAACAACTGATAAACAATAAGTAATTTCTCAAATACACGAGATGAGATAAAACTATATGTACATGGCGGGATAGGGAGGATCTGGATGTGCAGGATGATAAAATAAAAAGATCAAAATTGGAAATGCTTTGGTGTAAGTTTTGGAGCTACAAACCAAATAGGAGCAAGACCATACAACTTTTTTATCGTCCAAGATGAAATTTTACACTCTTGGCCTAGAACTATACGGTTTTGTATCCTTTGAATTTAGAGATCTTAAACTTCTCGTGTGGTTTGCTTGTCTAGAAATGCATCTCGTTGTATGTCACTCTTTTCACACAAATTTGGTGTGACTTGTAATCACTTGTAACAAATTTGAAACCTACATAACACTTCACCGAATCATTATCAAACCAAAAGGATAAAACATGTGTGTGTGGTTAAGGTTTGACTACCCTTAACATTCAAACTCCCAACTACTAATCCAATCCAAGTCCTCCACTACATGCCCTCATTTCAAGATCAAAACACATGAAATTCTCCTAGGTGTTTCTGCAAGTGTGAATAGTTAACCAACCCCCTAAGGGTGTCCTCATTTTTTTAACACCAATGTAATGGGTCAATTGTATATTATATATTGTACCTAGAATGGTAGTAGTGTGATGTGGTGTGCCTCAACTTTGTTATTTAACCACTTTTTTCTTAAGACCCTTGAACAATGCTTGGAGTGACCTTGGTTTTGCTAAGACATGGCTCTATGCCATTTTCATGCTT
The DNA here is from genome assembly GCA_018340775.1 of Taxus wallichiana var. yunnanensis. NCBI lineage: Eukaryota > Viridiplantae > Streptophyta > Pinopsida > Cupressales > Taxaceae > Taxus > Taxus wallichiana. The sequence goes on along the minus strand of CM031240.1, from coordinate 811,761,828 downwards.
GTAAATGGAGGAATCTATACTCTTTTACCTAGTTAAGTGCTTTAAAAATGGAGTTAGGACTACCATAACAGATGTGTAGCTAATTTGGGAAAATTTAGGAACCCTTTGAGTGATTTTGGAATGATGTTTTATATAATATTTTGTAATAGTATCGTAAATTATAAAGTGACATATACTTGCTTATATATCCTTACGTAGGTTAAAATTATAATAAGGAAAATGTAGGAAGATGAAATAACCCAAAGAATATATTCACATTGAAAATAGAGTTGGTGAACTTAAGAAGACAGATTGTACAAGTCAGAAATATTGGAGCCCACATTCCAACCTATTTGTATAGGTTTGGATGAGAGAGAAATAACACCAAAATAGAAAGTTTGGACATGAAGCATAAGCACGGGTTTTGCTTATTGCTTGTATTAGATAATATTCCTATAATTGATGACAAAGTAGAGTGTAATGATAATCAAGTCATGGGAGAGCTAGAGAGATGAACTAATTGCATTCTAAATGTGAGCATTTGTCTTAGAAAGGGACCATGGTCAAAATCGACATTTCACAAGGGTAATTTACAAAATTTTAGTGTCTACACAAACATCTAATAACAATAAATGATGGTTAATTATGTACACATAGCCCCAAATATTCCTTCATTATTTTTCTCATGCATAAATAGGACCTTGGTTTTTTGGATTTAATTTATCATCAACATTAAAAATACTAAATAATGAAAAGTTAATGTACTTTTCTTGTGTAAATCTACAAATAATTTTTTTCCTTTTATTTCAGCTAAATAAGGGTACATTGGTTTTTCTAAATCAATCTAATATTGATATATAACACCAAATAATGACAAATGAACCTCAATTATGTACGCATAGCCCCAAGTCCTCCTTCACTATTGATTACACCTAATTAAGGTCTTTATTTTTAATTTTTTGTCTAATAAAAATGATTCAAACTTCATACATGGGATGCTAGTGGAATGGAAAACCCTTTAATTTGGCTTCAAATATTACATGTTATAAAATGCCCTAACAAAACTTGATACCATAGTAATTCAAAACACATTCAAATGTGAAAGAGATTTACATAACATTATAACTTATATTAGATAAGAAAGAATATTAACGTAATTCACATTTGTGTCTAGTGTTCAATAAGGCTAGGAATGAGAATACATGTGATCATTATTAATGAAGATGCATTCTAAGTGATTTTCCTAGACTTAAACAATGTTACATATTGTTTTATTTATTTTAGACCTAAGGATATATTAAACAATTAGAAATTTCTCTAAATTATATCATATTAATAAAGACAATAAATTATAGTAATATAAACCTACATTAGGGTAATTATTATAAGTCTACAAAGAAAAAGAGAAAAAGTAGAGAGATCATGGTAAATAATGTACATTTGAAAGGCTCAACCCAATTATTCATAAAGGATGAATATACAACATGGACATAAGGTATAGAATCTATCTAAGAGGAGTGTCATAAAAATATTATAATTCTCATCACCATATAAAATGTGTTTGTAATATTGATGGAGTCGGATAGTATTAGTAAACAATAGTTCACAAGGATGATGATAGTTTCCTAAGATATCTAAGCACTCTACAACCTCTAGATGATGTTCACCATTAGATCTATAAATTATTATTTTGACACTAACATGTTTTGATTTTTTGTGGTGAAGTAAAATTAATCTCACGTTTACTTATCATTAACAACATTTACTTGGAAAAATGGTTAGTAGCCTTAGACTAGGCCCAGATTGAGTTCAATATTCCCCAAATCATGCGAGGGTTACACTATGTATTTAAATACTTTAAAGGGGACCAAGATTCACATAGTTATCCATCCTCTATGAAATTGATATATGATTTAGAAAGATCCTTCTCTTGACCCTTAACACTTGGAAACATGTAAATGCGAACCATTGTATTTCATATTTATCCACTTAAAGTTATTTATGGATACTTTTGGAAGATTTAATATGTGTATATGCTTTTGTATAATGATCTCCAAACTATGTGTAAGGTGACCAAATCATAATGACCTTGAGGTTCATTCGAATATATATGAATTTTCAGTAATTTTCTTGCAAGGCAACCCATTACTCAAGCCTAGGTAAACCTAATGAAAGTTCCTATGTTTAAAAATGATCATTGCCTAGATATGGAGAGTATAGACAAAGGTAGATACTACTAGTGGATGGTACAATCTAAGGTGGTCAATAATTTCCTAGGGGTTAGCATTTAGTTATCAAAGCATGTGGAGAATGTTTGTGTATGTTTTACAACATTCTTATATAGAATGAGATTATCCTTAATGAGTATAACTAGTAGATGGAGTTGACAAACATATTGTATGTATTATTAGAAGGGGAAATATGTGATAAAATACTCAAATGCATGTGTCAAGAGTCTAAGTATGTCAAAGTGTTTGAAAATGGTATTTTTGAATGTCTAATACCAAACTTCGGTGTTTACAAATTCCCTCCTTAAATCTAAAATTGAAAACATTATATTAAAGGGATAAAATAAAATGCTTACATGATAGCATGAATGTAGGATGTTGTAACTAAAATTTCAAGTCCTACCATGATCATATATGAAGATGCATGAAAATTTAAGTAGATCAACATGTCACGATAAGATACGTAATTTGAAAATTGAAACTTTGGAACACTAAAATTTTGAAACTAAAAAAGAAAATATGTGAGTACACCTAGTGGTATGTGAACCATTTTTGCAAATTTTGATCTTTCCGAAAAGTGTCATGGAGTGTAAATTCCCAAAATGAGGTAATCAGTGAAATGGAGATTGATGGATATATATATATATATATATATATATATATATATATATATATATATATATATACCCCAACTATAGCTAATATACTAGAGAGTTGAGGTGATCTAAAAAATTAAATGGATATTTAACTCCAAACTCATCAACATGGAGTTATTCTAAAAAGTGTCTTCCTTGAGATATATGTCATATAAAAACCCCAAAAATATTGTAATATGATACATTCCATCACTTTTAATGTCATCTTTAGTATACAATTATTTATGTAACCCTTCACATTCTACATATATTACATACTACCCTTCACATCTTATACATGTTATTATTTAATATAGATGACTATGATTCAATGTGCTTATATAAAGTGTAAAACAAATGTGAAGTTATTTATCTTACATGAATGAGTACTATGTTTGTGATTAATTACTCTTGATATTTCCTAAGTGTTTGTAGTAGTAGACTAGTTGAAATATTTAGGAACGTGTAAATAATTAAAACATATACAAACTAAATGAAATATACACAAGACATTACCCTTGCAAAAATCAATACGAGAATAATCTAACAAGAGTGAAGCCCATGGTTTATTTTAAGACCTCCCTCCAAAAAAATTATTATAGAATGGGTGGCGAATGTGCCAAAAAGATATTCGCATTGTTGGTGAATCTTGGAAAGGATGGTTTCAGGATGGCAATGAATTTAGTTTTTTTAACAATGTTATTGTATGGTAACAAATATCTATACCGTAGGGTAACACATATCAATTACCGTTCTCTAACAAATGTTGTATTGTCATCCGGTTATACTTATCGGTTCTTTCGGTCGAAACACACTTTGTTTTGTCATTCAAGAACATGTTTTTGTTGTTAGACAAGTAACATAAATGGGTTGTCATGTGGCACATTCATAGTTGTTGCCACCTAATAACACATTTTGTTACCGTCGATTTGTGTTGCGAGAGTTTTTGACATACGGGATCTTTTGCACCATGTCATACATCTACACATTTATAATTATGAATGGTAACAACTTGGGATATTGATATCATCCGACAACACAAAGGTGTTACCAAACGTCATTTAGTTGTGTTTCCACATGATATTATGTGAGTGTTTCTTCCCTGTAACATACCCTTATTCTTTGGGCGTACCCGACTCCCCTGTTCCCATCCTCGACCAATGGGCCCCTTCCTTTCCTATATATATACCCATCCCCATTCATTTTGTCCCATTTGCACTTGTAGGTTTCTCCATACTAGAGTTTTTATAGCGTTCTCCACTCTTGTAAACGGTTTGTTCTATGATCCTCGTCCACTTCCAATATTAACTACGGGTGACACGACTAGATCTTCACGTCAAAATTACATGGTACCTATACAGTATCTACCAACACCCCTTTTTCAAAAGATCAAGATTCAAGAATAATCAATCATGGCACCAAGAAAAATTTGATTAACACTCCATCCTTTGTTTACAGAAACATGTTATATCCGTAGTTACTACAATTGTTGGAAGACCTATAAATTAAGAGTAAATCCGATTGGATTGGAAACTCAGGGTTCCATGGACTTCTTTACATGCCTCAGTATGAGATAGAAACCAAATTGTTAGACAATTTAATGCATTTGTATAATAGTTTTGATGGCTCTTTCACAGTTTCATTACCATCACACCAATTTGTCATCAGAATAACCCCTAATGATATTCATCATCTAACAGGGCTACCCCATCAAAACACATTGCTTATATATACAAAAACATTCTACCTAATGAAAAAAATAAATTTTTAGAGTCTCATTACAAGATTTCTGTTGATGTTGAGGTTAATAATCCCTCCAAAAGAGGGATTAACACATAATCAATCAAATACCCCTTTCTCCTAGCCATGGTGGAATTTTTCTAGGCCTGCATCATTTTACAGGGAAGATACACTGACTTTCCTCAATGGGCAAAGTGTACTACCTTCTCGAAACCCTTTCGGTGTTAGATTCGATTGGTGTACATATATTTCAACAAGGATTCAATCTGACCTTGAAAAATCCATTTTGAATCCTAGTGCAGTTATTTCTTCTTCTTGTTTTATTCTTGCTTTCTATTATGAGGGTTTTCACACGCTGAAATCAACAGATATTCCAACTTCTCTGCATGAGAAGATGGATAAATATGAAATGTCTATGGACTGATGGTTGGTGAGTATTTTTTTAAAAACATTCTATATTTATTCTTTTCATAAAAATAACGATTTTGAAATCAATTCTAAAAAACTTATAATCTATTTTAAACATGTCAAAGCAAGAAAAAAATGGCTCAATGTGTTGCAGCAGTTCATGCACATAACCCTACTGGGCACGAGGGTGCAGTCGAGAATGTTCAAGTTGATCTCACCATGACCAATGATTATATGGCTGACACTAGCACCCAACAACCTAGAAGTAAAAGCAAATGGACGCACAGTTCTTTTGAATCCTCCCACATCCAAGACAAAATGTGTACTGATCCCAATCCAAGTTTTAATTAATCCATAATTGAAAATCATTTTAATTTTGATTTAAAAAAATTATATACTAATGATAATTTGAGTCTTAACAATGACATATGTCATTTTCCTAATGTACAACCTTGTCTGGCACATCACCTGAGACGTTAGTGTGTACTGTGCCTGAGACACACACTTACATTCATGAGGAATAGGAGATTCATTTTGCACAAGTTCTTTGCCCTTCAAGTTCAGGTATGAATAAATTGTATATTTAAATTTTATTTATATTAGTCTTTCTTTTAGGATTTTATCATTCAATTTAACTGGTTTTCCTTAAAATCGGGCTTGCAATGCCACCACCCCCTTCCAACCAGTGCCACAATCTATTGATTATGGACAACAACATTCACAACATAATAAATCTATATTGATTTCATTATTTTTAAGTGCTTAGTGTTCTCTTGTTTGACTTCATAAATACAACATACTGATATTGTTAAATTATTGATGCTCGCAGAATTTTACAACCTCAATCTCATTTTTAGGAGGCCACCCCCACTACTTAATGCTTAAGGAGTACAACACACCCACCTCCCCTTCCACCTCATGGTAGGGGAATAGGATAGTGCTCCCTGGATCGAGCAGTTGATGGATAATTATACACTTTGTCGAGTTCCCCAACTTTTCATGGGGTAGCGTGGAAAGTTTCAGAGGCACTTTTGTTTTAAATAATATATAAATGGATGAGGAGCATCTTAGTTTTGACAGAATTTATGACATGGCAGCAGCAGGGAAACATAATTAAGATATTGTTCGGTCTTCACGAAGGATATTTTAGTGCCACAACATCAATCCACTTCAGATCCTCTTTCCCCAATTGCGAAGGAAAATTTAGATGATGACGAGAAAACAAGATTTTAAGTTGAAATTCTTGTGGCTGATAATGTTATAGCCATTATGACGGAAAGTGTTATTCCTGATATTAAGGAACTAAATATATGGGAGATCAAAGTGAAAGCTCTGATCAAAGAAATTAATTAAAGATATCATAATTTTTCAAATAGGGAAAAACTATTTTCATTGATTAAAAATGATCGGTGACGATTGATGCTTTACTTGCTCAAGCACAATCTGGAAATTCTATCACCAACAATATTTACAATAATGATATTGTTTTAACTATAATTCTTAACAAATTGGCGAGCTTGAACATCGAGAGTGCGGTCTTATTACAATAAGTGGAATAGAGACAAAAAAACTTGTCATTATTGCAAATGTTGAGAGAGACTTGGCCATGGTAATTAATTAATATTTTGAAGATTATATTTTATGTTGTTATACAATATAGTTTATATACATTCTAACTATTGAGTCAATATACCATACATCAAGTGCAAGTGGTATTGGATGAGCACACCGAAAAAGCTAGAGAAAGTGTTCGTAGTGCAATTTCCTTCAAAGAGAAACTTGTTTTGTTAAACAAGAAGAACAATACATTTTGAAAGATTATAAATGAGCATGGACTGGATCCTGATATTCTACTAAAGAAAAAAATTGATGAGGATCCTAATGTCCTTTTAGCAGAAATGTAGCTAGCGAAGATAGACAAAATTTAGAAAATATTAATGCTAAAAATAATTAGTCGAGTTTGGTGTTATAAAAGATAGTTCAAATGTTGTTGATGTAATAGAATCTATTCAAGGATAAGGGTCCAAATGAAGTAAAACTATTGATGTAAATCATTGTATTTGTCAAATGAAAACATTATCTTGATGTCAATCATTATATTTGTCTCATGTTTGTTGTCTTATGAAAACATTATCTTTCTTTCAAGCTTGAGTTGATGAATAGTAATACATGGATTTACATTGTACAATTTAGTTTTAAACATGTATGAACTCAATATTGAAAACATGGATGTACAATGTACATTTTGATTTTTCTCTTGAATCTTGATAGTTGATTCTTCATGTATAGATAGATTCGATTATAATTAGAGTGTATTTTCAAATATATTGAATTAAATACAAAAACATTATCTCTAGACTCCTATGTTTTTATTAATCCCCAAAATCTTGATTGGATATATGGATTATAATATATTTGCGAACACGTGTGGATTCAATATTGAGAAATCAAATATTGAACATGCTTTCCTAGTAATGTAATTAAATTTAATTACATCATCCAATTTGCAGTTTGTATTTTGCACAACTAGTTACTATTTGTTATTTCCAAACATTATAAAAACATAGAAGTGATTTAAAATTTACAATCATTATTGTCATCCAATTTTGCACACATGGAAAAATTGGACAACGGGGTCCTATCACGTTCAAAATGAGACAATAGTCTCAAGAACCCACCTCTGGTCATCATGGAGATAAATGATTAAAATAATTCCTAAATTGCATATGAGAGATCACCTAGCATCAAAAGGCACCCAGTTGATCTCAACTCAGTGAAGAGTTTGGGGTCGAGTTGATAGAGAACCCAGTGTCAAATTGATAGTCATCTCGGAAATCATCTCGGTAGAGTCTCTCAGTTGTAAGAGCTCGATGAGATCTTGTTAATGCAAAATATAGCTCGTTGAAAATTGACGAATGAAGGGAACTCTATAAGGATCTCGGTAGAGATCGATGCAAAAAGATATGAAGGCCGAGTCAGGGAGAGCTAAGTTAACATGAGGCCAAGTCTAATCCATTAGATAGTGCTCAACCAACCACTTGGGAGAATTATCTTGTTTGACCGAGATGATATGAGATTATGCAGATGTGGGAGGTTCAACATCATTGAATCTTGGGTTTGTAATTATGTAATGGAAGGACTTCTATCGATCCAGGAAGATAGTATAAGCATCATAGAATACCAATGTAAAATTGAGTCAAACCGACATCTTAAAAGGAGCTGTGAAGTATAACGGTGTGACAAATGCAACAATGGATAAGTGAACTCGTAGGAGAATTCAAAGCCAATTCGATCAAGCTCGCTTAGTTGAGGATTGAAAGAGATGAGTCTTGAGCTCAAATTTGATAGGGAGAGTCAAAGTTTGAGCTATGGCATCAATAAAGTCTCAACAAATTGGAAAAGTTTTGAGCCACGGAAGCGAAGGTAGAGATAAGGAATTTGACTCATCTTAGTGACTCGTTCATTTTGGAGATCATGTGGTGAGCTTCTTTTAGGACATGTTCTGCAGAGCCAGGGTGATTCAAACACAAGCCAAGGCATCAAGAGTGCCATAAAATGAATGGAGATCATTACGTAAATAGAAGGACGGTGTTGCCCTATCGATGGGATTCATCGAGCATGATGGATAATTCAAGGCAACTCGTTTCATGTGGATGCATTAAAGACAGTTTCTAGGCAAAGTCAACTCACTCAAAGTTGGCATGTGACAAGCTATCAAGGAATTCAGTGAGTTTAGCGCACCTGCTCAAGCTAAACCATGTCGTGGAGCCTTGGGATCTCTCGGGAATATTTTTGTCTCTTACTGGTTGAATTGGCCAAATGATGTCCAGGTTCTGCGGGTCAGTCTTCAACGTGGGATATTCAAATGAGTTTTCCAGGGAAAATGTTGAAATGTCAAACCAAGACAAGGTTTCCACGATGAGAGGGAGTTTCAGGCCTTTGAAGCCGCGATGGAGATAATGTTGTGGCAAACCAATATGATATTTCCACGCATGGGAAAATTTCATGATGATTTCCAAGTGGGTTTCCGTTGATGGAAAACCAACACAAGGTCTCCGCGCAAAGGGGGCCCTGAGTTTCATCTTGCCAAGGACGTGGAAATTTGAGAAAACATCACCAAGCATGATAAAACCGTGGCAAACCATAATGAGATTTCCATGAGTTGGAGAAATGAAAACCGATTGCCAGGTGGAGACAATCCCATGACAAACCGTAACAGAATTTCTATCTCACAGGGAGTGTGGGAAGCATTACCATACGGGGATAATCACCTGACATGTCAATGGATGATTTTCAGAAATTAAATGCGTAACTAAAAGCTGAGTCAAATGCCGAGCTAGCTGGGCAGGAGTTATTAGATCACGTTGAAGCAATTGATGGACCAGACAGGCGTTTTCAAGAGGGAGACCCAGCCAAGGTGTTTGGGCTCAACCGAATCGTTCAAATGAATTAACGTGATGCTGTGTGGAGAATTCGGTGAGGAGCCATTAAAATGAGTTAAAGTCTTCCATGCAAATATCTCGATCAGTACGTATCTGGTGCTGATATCAATCCAAGTGGCAAGAAAACCCAAAGGGTAGTCATAGAATTATGTAACGAAGACCTGTTCAATGTGGAGGTGGATAACGAGCAGTCGAAAGGTTCAGAACTCAACACCATGCAGTGAGTTACACAAAATTACCAACCAGCTCAGTGAAAATGAAACTCGTGAAGACAGCTCGCCGGCTTGGAATTGTTCGACAGTGAGCCCGTAGAAAATTACAGGAGGAGGTTCATTTGGAACCAACCCCGAGAGCTCGTGAGATGGATTCTTTGAACATTGCAATAATGTTGATCTAAGTTGCGTATTAAGATGAGTAGATAAAATTGATCTAATGAGAGTATAGTTGCAGGGCACTTCGCAGGTTTATGGAATAGCTCGAGCTTGTCATTGCATAAAGAGCTCAAAGGATGGCTCGCTAGGTAGAGCTGAAGTAATACAAAAATGGCGAGCTCGTAAAGTAATATGGAGGTAGAAAATAATGATGTGGGGTGAGTCATTAAAAATTTGATCAGACTACATAGATATCGGGCCGTGAGGATGTATTGTTGCTAAATAGGAATCATCAAGTGAGCTCAGTCATTTAGAACGAATGCCGAAGTAAATGCCTCGACGGTTCGAGCTCACGTAGAAGCTAGCCATATGGAGATCATGCGGTGATGTGGAATAACACATTACAATGTTAAGGCAAGGATTCAGGACCTCAAATATCGAAACTTGATAGCTAGGCATGGATGAGAACCTTCAAAGGCAAAATTTGTAAATTCATGAAGAGTCGCATGAAGAGCTCGGCTTAGGCTCGAGTGCTTAACCGGTATGCCTAAACATCACGCATGTTCGCAGTCCTTGCTAAATTTAAATTTTTGACTTTACATCCCTAAAAAGTGCCGTGGCGTAGTGGCGGGGGCCTACATCGGGGGCAACACGTCACAGGTTCCATTTTGGCTGGAACCATGCGAACCTGCGTGATCTTTAGGATCAGCAGTGCTTAACCCCCCGTCGACCAAACACGGAGTTGAAAAGAATGATTTTATGGAGGCCGAGCTAAGGAGTAACTCATTTGACCAGGGTAAGGTGGAAATATGCTCGGTGACTCAAGAGCTCATGTAGAAGCACAATGCACATGAAAGCATGAAGGCGATGAGTTTTGGGTTCACAATCTCGGGAGAGCGCAAAGGCGCCAACAAGTTCATGGTCGGTGGAGGAAATAGTTCGTAGTGTTCCGCTAGGTAGCTCTTTTCATATAAGTGATGTTAAATGAAGGCTCGACGGGAAAGTGATTTGGCATGGCAAGATTAATAGCTCGCCCACATGATTAAACTCAGTGCTAAGGGAATGCGAATCGGGTTCAGAGATAATGAAATAAGGGAGAGACAAAAATTTTATACAAGATGCTCATGATTGGATACTCACATCTCACACGGGCTCAAACAAAAGACCAAATCATTTGATGAGTGGGCATCATCCGTAGGGAACAACAGTAGGAAAAGTAACTTGGAATACCATGATCGATGGCTCAAGCTGTGTCAAGGAATGGATATCCTCAGCATCGTGAATGTAAAACATAGGAGAAGGAAGGAAAAGGCCGAGCTCCTTGAATCACTAAGTAATGAGCTCGGTGCCCAGTCAATGCTTCGAAGCGTGTCAGCAGTAAGCTTGAGGAAACATTACAGGAGTCATCGAGAAAGGTGGAGAGCAAGTTTCACCATCGAACTCAGTAGAAAAATGAGGAAAGAGTCCCGAGCCATTAGAAAGAGATAAAATGATGAGCTCATGTAGGGTGGTCACAGATGAATCAGATAGTTGAGCTCGGTTGAGCTAAACAAGTTAGTGAGCCTTTCAAATTTCTCGGGGATGGATCGATAAGCTAAAAATGAGTCGATGAACAAATTTTCTCTGTGGAGATCGACTCAACATAATTCTATCAGAGCTTAACTTTGGAAATTATCTCACGAGTTGTCATTTGAAAAAAACCTAGTTGAGCTCGTTATAAAGAATTAACTCAATTCGGGAGTACCTAAGCTAATGGATAAGTTCATCATATAAGGTATGAGCTCGAAGAAATTGAACGAGTTGTGATAGTTTATGTATGATTCATGCAAGAGTTCAACAAAGAATGAGCGAGTTAGCTCGGTTAGTCTAAGCATTGAGCTCTCAATGCAATTCACACAAGACGGTTAAAAGAGATAGAATAGTGTGTGGTGAGAATCGATCTAAGAGCTCTCCACTCGACATTGATGTTGAAACAAGAGGAGCTCGGTTGAGTGGGAGCTCGGTAGGGAGGAGATCACCGAGTTGGTATTTTTCGGCCTTCTCCTCATAATTTTCCCCTTCAACACAAACCGGTTAACAAAGGGGCCCACCATATTTTTTAATTAATTTAATATTTTAACTAAAATATTTTAATAATAATATTTATTATTATTATTTAAATATTCTTTTAATTAATTGAGAAGACTAGGTCATCAGGCAATTAATGACCCATGATGGAACCTTCTCAGGTGATTTAACTAACTGTGATAAATACATCATGGGCCTTCAATTTAGGAATGTAATTATGACCTTTCCTCTTCTTTCTCACATATTCTTCTATAAATGTAAGTTGGAAGCTCATTTCAAAGGGTTCCAACAGGTCAGACAAGTTGGACAGTTAGATATCTTAGGCAAGTATATGCTTTTCAGAGTCCTCTCTCTTCTGCAAGTTGTCCTTGTGTGTTGAGAGAACTTTCAAGCTTCCTCTTCAAGACTGTAATGGCAACTATTGCCTCTTCTGAATGTATGATGCATTGTGCATGTTATTGAAGCAATAAAAGTGTGTGTTTTGTGACTAATCTTGGTCCTTTCATCCTTTTGTGCTTCTTTGTGCCTTTCTCGTACTTGCAGGTACACTGTGCAAGTTTAAGTTTCTATTGCAGGTTCTTGGAGTTCTATGCTTATCGAGTGGTGGAGTATTGCATGTAGTTGAGTTGTGGTGTCTATTCACCCTTCTTGAGTTCATCCTTCTTCACTGGGAAACTAGTATATTTCTCTGTCTGATAAAGTTTAACAAAGGGAACACATGTCTCTTAGTTTGTGGTATCATGTACCCTCTCTAAGTTGCAGTAGGTGAAGTTGACATGTGGTGCACACACCCTCTTCAAATTAACCCTTCCTAAGTCTAGAAACACCCTTTATTTGGTGCATCACCATCCCTAGTATAATTTCATTTCTATAAATCTCTTTCCCTAAAACCCCATGAAGATGTTAGCATAGGACTAGATAACCTTTTTATCACACTAGGAGTAGTACAACACTAAGTTTAGGAAGAGGAAGCCGGCCTTCTCCAAAGGTTCACTTCGAGCCCAAGTCCCATAGCTTGAGAGGTGATCCCATGTGTCCCAATCACACCGAACGTCCTATTCACATCCTGGCCATTCGGAGGGTGCAATGATTTGGTGAAAACAATTATATACAAAATATATGTGAAGGATAAATAACTAAATCAAAATGATGATTCACAATATATATTTCAAAAATGAAAATGTTCAAGTGTCTGGTAACTGAAACAACCCTATCCTTAATGGTCCATCACTTATTTTATCTTTTGCACTTATTGGTCTGTTAGAGTCCAAGTCAATTTCACCATAATCTGAGTCTCCATTGGTTGTTATTTGATTAACAGCTCTCCGCTCTACAAGGGATGTCCAAGTATTTAATGCTCTTTCATATGGAAATGTGTCCACTCCATATCTTGAAACATACAGTCTCAAACAAGTTTTCAAATTTTTGTTTAATCTATTGTGGAGTTTTGATTTAACAAATTTTAATGTGTCGAAAACCCTTCCATCTTCAATCGAACCAGAATATTTTCTGTATGAGTTCATACAGTTTTAAGTATTCACTTATAGTTTCCCTTAGAATGCTACTGTGATACAACTTTCTCCACAATAGTGTGATAGCTCCCTTTTCTATTGGTTTAGTAAGAGTCTTATATTGATCACTCATTGTTAAGGAAAAATGTGATGACTGTGATATGAGTAATTTTCTATTCAATTATCCTCCATTAACATATGAATATTTGTAAAATTGATCCATTAGTCTAGACATGTATTTTGTAAAAAGTTGAGATGTTTGTTCTTCACTAGTCATTGGATTCCAAAAATTGGGATTTACAACTCCCATGGCCTCAAGCAGATCACTATTCTTAAATCTTTCTTTGATATCAGAAGATAATGTTTCATATATCTTCATTAATTTTTTCCTTGTATTAGACACTGCAACATCAAATAGAAGGCTTGTCATTGGTACTTCCTCAATATCAAAACCTAGGACATAAGGATCTCTTTGGAAAGTGTGCATTGGTATATTTTTCCATCCACTGAGATACAAATATGACCATTGATATTGAACTTCAAATAGCTATTGGGATCTTTTGTATCTATTAAAACCTTCTAACTACTGAATATTGGCTTCTAAAACCAGTCTTGGATGGAATATAAGTTATCCAAAATCATACATACATGTTTCCTTAATTTTATAAAATCAACAATGTATATAGATCTTTCCGAGCTTGTTTCACCAAGTTGTTTATTTCCTTCAGCATTGGAAAAATACCACATAATGTTAATAATGTCTCCATATCAGTCAAGTGATATAGCAGATCTTTTGCCTTGTCAAATTCTCTATGATTCTTGAACATATACCCTGCTAATGACCTATATTCCTCAAAAATTATACAAGCTAGATCATACAATGATATCCATCTTATGTCAACATCTTTCAACAATTTTTACCATTTTTAATTCCAACAAAAAAATTCTAAAACTCCAAAAATATTTTAGGACTGCTTGACATGTATGAATGCAAATCATGTATAAGCTCTTCCACTTTAGCAACATTTTCAAAATTACTTACAATCTTGTAAGTGAGATTCATTATGTGAGCCATGTAGTGAATAGGTATCATGTACAAGGAAATAGTTATTTGAAGGTGAATACAAAGCCTAGTTTTGTGACCTTACATGACAAATGCCCCATCAGCTCCAACACAAATCAGCTTCATAGATATTGAATGATCGTCCATACCAGCTATTTCTTTCAAAATTTTAATCACTAGTTTGTAGAGGTTCTCAAAATTACAATTCTCCATCATTTTGTTCATTCTAGTAGATGATTTTCCCTCAAATGGTTATTGAAATTGTAAGTGTAGACATGCATGCACACCCATGATGTATTTTCTACTATTGTGACCTCATCAATTGATAATGAGATAAAATTCACATTTTTGACCTTCTCTCTCAAATCAGTGATTTCAATTTCTACCATACACTTATTCATTTCCCAAGCACTAGTATATGACCAGTGTGTTGTTGGAATGTTTAGAAACCCATTAGATTGAAATAATATCTTATAATAAATGAAATTTGAAATAGGTATGCCCTTTTTTAAATGTGAAATATTGTTCGAAATTGTATAAGTTTTTCTTGAAGACTTGCATCAACAGCTTTTACAAATTTAGCCTTTATTGTTCCACCTTTCTCAACAAGGTCTTGAAGATGTTTATGATGATTGTCATATTCTGCTACATATCTCATATGTAAACAATATTCCTTGGTTTTCCATCTAGATGTTTTTATTACAGTTCCATCTTCTTACTTTTTGACTCATATACTTTCCCACAATGCTTCTCTATTGTGTCCAACTTCAATTGCATTTTATGGTCTTTTCCTAGTTTCTAACTACATATAGTACATATACATTTAGTAGGAGTATCAGTAGTATTTTCTAGCTCAACAGGTTCAATAAATGGATATTTGGTTGACCATTCAAATTTATAAGTCCTTCCTAAAGTCCACTTCCCACTCTTACGTTTATGATGTCTATTTCTGGAATATTTATCTAAAGTTTGAGTTTTATGGAAATTGGGATTATCACTACTATCAATGTGAATTGAATTACTCTATTGATTATGAATTTCATCTAGCGTAAAGTCATTGGTAGGTTTTTTGCATTTGAAACAAATTGAGTTGCTTATTGCATCTTTAGTAAATCAACAAATAAATTAACATTAACATAATAAGAATCAAAATTACCTATTGGCACTAAGTGTTATTGTGGGTTGACTAAAATATTTTGAAATTTCCATGTTGCATTTTATTTTTCCTTGATATCTTTTCTCATTTGCACCGGGGCCATCGTATGGGTGATTTTGAAGTCTACACATGTGACAAAAATATAAAATTTTAAAATAAAATATGTAAAAATAAATTCAAGACATTGTGAAAAATAAAGCTCATGTTACATGATAACATGGTAACATGACTTAAGCTACCAAATAGGGTTATGTGAACATGTTATCAAACCATCGCATGGTTGTATACTTGTACGCCACCGAACAATAACTCAAATACATGTTACCATCCGGTAACTCAAATACATGTTACCATCTAGTAACATTAATCATAGGTTTTCATATGGTAACAATTCTACAAAAGAACTTGACCTTTCAAAAAAATTTGCTTACCTTTTTCTCTTATACCTTTTATTTTTTGTATTATTCTTTCAGCTTTTTCATGGGCTTATTTACTTTTACCTTTGGCTTCAACTCCAAATCTCAAAACTAAAGAATTTTGAAATTATATTGTATTACTACATTATGGAAAATTAATCCTATATATAATAATATATTATAATGTAAAGGTGAATATACCAATATTGATCGGCTCTTAGTAGAAACACTAAGGTAAAGTAAGGGTCAAATTTATTTAGGACTCATAAAATTTTGGCGAACGTGCTACCATATGGTAGTAAAAAAATCAATTTCAAAATTCTAAAATATGAATATTAACTAATTTGCAAATATTCACCCCTAAAATGAACCTTGGTGAAGCCATTCTTCCTCATATCCACTATGCTCTATAATTTAAAAAACATATTGTATTCTTGGGATTATAAGGACTATTATTACTAAAATTTGCACCCTTGTTGAATCCTCGGATTTGTTATGAATTAGAGAACAAATATGTGGAAACAATTCCTCAAACCACAGCAATAGGAAACTATATAGCAGAATTATACTTGCAAAAATATAACAACATAAATGAATAATGAACAAAAGAAGACAAGACAAGATTTAATGTGGTTCACCCAATGTGGGCTACGTCCACCAAGAACTTTCTCAGATTTTATTATCAACAAGAGTAAAATAACTCTCACAGTCTTCTTTCAGTTATGAACTCACAACAGAATTCCAAAGATGCTAAACCACATCTAAACCACAATTGACAACCAATTGCATAACCTTGATCACTCTTGATCACCTCTCGATCATTAAGACTCAAGACCTCTTGAACACTCAAGATATCTTCAAGATACCCTAACACCTCTATTTATAGGATTACAATCCTTTTAAGAAGCCATAAAGCCGACCCTAGAAGATTGAAAGTCACGATCTTTTAACTTCCCACGGCTGGAAAAATAGTCCCGACATTAACCAGTTAACAACATATTAATAGCAACATCGCAGCAATGGCACAATGATCGCACAAAGAACATCACAAAAACGATCGCAGAATGCTCCTCGAAGTCTCCAAACTTAACAATTCGAGCTCCAAAGACTTCAAAATTGATTCAAGAAGACCAAAACAGGCTCCACACCCCAACAATCTCCCACTTGGAGATTTTCCACTGAGCAAAGTTCTTAACCCTTCATTATCAACCATGAAGGCCAATCAAAGTTGAACACAACTTCAACTTCTCCCTTGTGACCACCTTGGTCATCATATCCACAAGATTCTAACTGGTATGAATCTTTTCTAGCTTCAACTTATCTTCTTCCAAAGTTTTCCTGATGAAATGATATCTCAGCATTGAATGTTCTTCGTCCTAGAGTGGAAAGCGGAGTTCTTCGCCAAATGAATAGTGCTCTGACTATCATTGTGTAGTCTCCCAACTTCCTTCTTATGACCCAAATCATCAAGAAACTGATGTAACCAAATCATCTCCTTGCTTGCCTCTATGGCAGCAACATACTCAGCCTCTTTGGTTGACAAAGCCACAACCTTTTGTAACCGTGAAATCCAACTCACCGTTGTATCACCAATCGTAAATACATAACCTGTCATGCTCCTCCTACTATCTAAATCTCCTGCCATGTCCGAATCTACATATCCACGTAATGTAGTGTCCGATCCACCAAAACACAATGCTGCTCCCATGGTCCCTCTCAAATACCGAAGGATCCACTTTACTATCTGACTAGTGCTCTCTACTTGGATCACTCATAAACTTGCTCACTGATCCCACTACATCGAAAATGTCAGGCCTAGTGCATACCATAGCATACATCAAGCTACCAACTGCTGATGAGTATGGTACCTGGACATCTGGATTTTATCCTCCTAAGTCTTGGGACTCTGCTCCTTTGATAATTTAAAGTGACATGCCAAAAGAGTACCAACCGGTTTATCATCCTACATACTAAACCTCTCTAAGACCTTCTTTATGTACTCTTCTTGAGATAATACCAGCTTCCTCTCCTTCCTGTTCCAAGTTATTCTCATACCAAGGATTTGCTTTGCTGCCCCAAATCCTTCATAGCAAAGGAGTCACCTAGCTGCTTCTTGAGTACCTTTATTTCCTACATGTTCTTCCCTGCAACAAGCATATCATCTACATACAGGCATAGAATAATATAACTACCATCAAGAAACTTCTTGATGTACACGCAATGGTCTGAGTGACACCTGGAGTAACCCTACTCCTGCATAAAACTGTCAAACTTCATGTACCACTACCGTGGAGCTTGTTTCAGGCCATACAACCTCTTCTTCAATTTGCACACTAACCTCTCCTTCCCTTTGACCTCATAACCCTATGGTTGTTGCATGTACAATTCCTCCTCTAACTCACCATGAAGGAATGTAGTCTTCACATCTAATTGTTCTAAGTGCAAGTCTTCTACTGCAACTAAACCAAGAATAGTCCTAATAGAAGTCATTTTAACAACCGGAGAAAAAAATTTCATCAAAGTCTATACCTTTCTTCTATGTAAATCCTTTGACCACCAACCGGGCCTTGTATCATTTCTTGCCTCCATCTTCCTCTTTGATTACACCCACTTGATCTATAATTCTCTCTTGCCTTCGAGTAGCTCCACCAAATCCCAAGTCTGGTTTTCCATAAGAGATCTATGCTCTTCATCCATGGCCTACTCCCACTTCTTCTTGACATCCACCTGCACTGCTTCCTCAAAGCACTCTGGCTCTCCACTTTCAGTGAGCAATAAATAATTTAAAGATGGAGTAAATCATTCAGGTTCCCTTCTTACCCTAGAATACCTTCTCACCTCAGGAGTTTGGGGTTCCTGATGAGTAGGTACCTGAACTGGTTGTGCCAAAACATGTTGTACCTGAACCAACCCCTTGGACACCTTGTTGTCTCGTAATGTCCTCTAACACTGTGTATTCTTTCTTTGATTCCTCTTTTTGTTCCTACAATTGATCTTTATACATGATTTTTTCATTAAAGACAATATCTCTAGACCGAAATATTTTCTTGTCTTTAAGACTCCAAACATGGAAACCAAAATCATCTTCACCATATCCAAAAAGGTGCATTTCGGACTTAACCTCTAACTTGGTCCTATCATCTTTATCAATGTGAACAAATACCTCACATCCAAATAATCTAAGAAATGAGTAATCAATTTTCTTACCAAACCAAGCCTCCTCAGGTATACCTCCATCCAAGGCCATAGAGGGTCCTCTGTTAATCAGATAAATAGTTGTGCTTACCGCTTCTACCCAAAACATGAGTGGTAGCCCCGCATGTAACCTCATACACCTAGCACGCTCCATGATTGTCATGTTCATTCTCTCTGACACTCCATTTTCTTGTGGAGTATTTGGAATTGTTCTTTGCCTGCATATCCCATTTACCGAACAGTAATCAAGAAATTCAATGCTGCAATATTCCCCTCCATTATCCGACCTTAGCTAGCCCCCATACATCTCGTATGCACTAACTCCAACTTACTCTCCTTCCCGGTAGGTCCAACCTTGAGGAATCTAACTTGCTTCTGTTTCCCATAAACACAGTCCTCACAGAAGTCCAAATCTAACTCCTTTAATTTGGAAAACCTATCCTTTATAATCTACATGCCCTTATGACTCATATGACCGAGTCTCTGGTGCCACAAAGTTGCATCTCCATCTGTAAAGCAACTAAATTACAATAATCAGCACCACTAGTTAAATACAAAGTACCAGTTTTCTTACCTCTTGTAACCACAAGAGCTCCCTTGGTAACCTTCCAAGAATCCACTATAAAACTAACCATACAACCATCACTACCCAATTGTCCCACTGATATCAAATTCCACCTCAACTTAGGCACATGCCTGACATCCTTAAGCAGCCATGTGTTCCCATTCTACATTTTCACCTGAACACAACCTTTCCCTACTATGTTGTATGGTTCATCATCACCAAGATATACATGTCCAAAATCACCTTGAACAAAATCAGTAAAGTAATGTCTATGTGGGGTGGCATGGAAAGAAGCCCTGAATCTAACACCCAATATTTAGCAATATTATCTAAAGAAATAATTAAGGCATCTTGACAAACATCACCTGCTACCAAATTTACCTCTTTAGTTTCCTCCTTGTTCTTCTTATCCCGAAGAGCCCAGCAATCTTTCTTAGCATGACCAACCTTCCCACAATGCCAACATTATAACTTACTCTTAGACTTTGACCGTCCATGATCATTCGACTTCCCATGGTTACCTTTCCCTTTGTTCTTTGTCTCCCTCTGCTCTCCACCGTCAAAGCATTTCTAGAAGCGAAAAGAATCTTTGGTGCTCTTCCTTCACATTTCCTCGCTTAGGATCACACCTATTACATACTCAAACTTTAGCTTTGAGTTATAAGAGACTAAATTACTTACTGACCATAACCAAGTTGTCCATTTCTATCGGTAAGGAGCACAAAATCAACAAAGCCCTGACCTCATCATCAAAGTCAATTTTTACCGAGTTTAACATACTCACAACCATATTAAATTCATTCAAATGATCAACAACAGAACCATTCTAGACATCTTCATATTAAATAACTTTTTCATCAAAAATATTTTATTAGAGGTAGAGGGTTTTTCATATAACTTCCCCAATGCACTCATGAGACCTTTTGTGGTCTTCTCCTGTGATATGTTGAAAGCAACCGAAGATGCAAGGCATAAATGAATTTCCTCAAGTGCCTTTCTATCCAAAGAACTCCCAATCCTCATCCGACATGGTTGTAGGTTTCTTTTCTTTTTCAGCCAAAGGAACATGGAGGTCCTTCTGATATAAGTAATCCTCCATTTGCATCTTCCACAAACCAAAGTTCTTCCCATTGAACTTCTCAACCCTCGATCTACCCTCATCTGCCATAGCTCCCACTCAAGCTAAAATTTCCCTATGATTTACAACTTCAGCAAAAAAACCACCAAAGCTCTGATACCAATTGTTAGGAATTAGAGAACAAATATGTGGAAACAATTCCTCAAACCACAACAGTAGGAAACTATATAGCAGAATTATACTTGCAGAAATATAACAAGATAAATGAATAATGCACAAAAGAAGACAAGACAAGATTTAACATGGTTCACCCAATGTGGGCTACATCCACCAAGAACTTGCTCATATTTTATTATCAACAAGAGTAAAACAACTCTCACAGTCTTCTCTCAGTTATGAACTCACAACAAAATTCCAAAGATGTTAAACCACATCTAAACCACAATTAACACCCAATTGCATAACCTTGATCACTCTTGATCACCTCTTGATCATTAAGACTCAAGACCTCTTGAACACTCAAGATATCTTCAAGATACCCTAACACCTCTATTTATAGGATTACAATCCTTTTAAGAATCCATAAAGCCGACCCTAGAAGATTGAAAGTCGTGATCTTTCAACTTCCCACGGCTGGAAAAAGTACCCCAACGTTAATAGCTAGTTAACGGCATATTAGCAGCATATTAACAACAAACGCAGCAAGCAAAGCAACAATGACTACACAAGAAAATCATATAGAAAACGATCGCAGATTGCTTCAAGTCTCCAAACTTAACCATTTGAGCTCCAACACTTCAACATTGATTCAAGAAGACCAAAAATAGGCTCCACACCCCAACAGATTCAACATTTCAATGAAACAATGAGAGACCTTGAAGGCATGGGTTCAATCAAGGTCTATTCTCATATGAAAGGGTTGGATCCTCTCACCCCAGTTTGCTGCAACTACACTAACCAACTTCTACTCTAACACTATCTAGACCTAAACTAAGAATCCAAGGAGAGAATGTTGAGAGAGAGAAACTAAAAAAGTGAGGTGATGCACCAAACTATAATATGGATCTTTCATGGCTCTAAAACATAGATGCAAACACACAAGTGAAGATATAAAAGAGGCCCACACCTTTGATTTGAAGAATAAATGGAAAATAATGAAGGCATGTAAGAGGACATAGATGTTCACATTAAATGCAAAAATTCAAAGAAACAAAGCCACACTTGCATTAATATTAAATCTTAACCATTTATAGGCATAAATCCAAGGAAATAAATCTCCACATGTAACTTACAAAGGTCACGAGCAAGGATTTACGAACTCATAAAGGTGAAGCCCTAAAATTAGTATAAAAGAACCCATATTATGTCTTATGCATTTATATCTATAGAATCATATAAATAAGGGAGAGGGGACCGATCACATTCAATAATGAATAGATTCAACCACCTACCACCAACAAGGACCAATATCCATAGATTTTGTAGGTTAGGTATGGCACCTAACATTAATCCAATTGCACACCATCAAATCGCCTAAAGTGTAGGAGGACAACCTCATTCGAAATTAAATTTAGGTTAATGGAGTGGTTGAGATTCTAGTTAAAGTTAGGCATGACTTTATTTTTGACCTTCGCCAAGATCCACGATCAACACTCAACTCCCAATACATTATATCATTTGTAGCCTTTTCTTCCTATTCCATGGCATTCAATGTGTTTTTGGGCTTCATTACAGCTCTTGGACTTGTGTGATCTTTACTCCATAATCAACCTTTCTTCTCCACATTTCACGGCATTCTACTTCTTCGCCTCCCAATTTTTAGACTGGGAAAATTTCCTTTTGTTCTTTGAGAACCTACAGAACACATAGTTCCTATTTTGTGGCTTCCAACCTTAGTCGCATTCAAACCTACTTTTTTCCTCATGGTGTCTCACGACACTTTTTATTACATCATAGTGTCTCTTAAGTAGACTACATGCTTTGTTGCATGGAATTAACCAACTCTATGGAATTCCATATTTTCCAATCCCGTGTAGCAGTTTATTTTTCATGTCGCAGAGAACTAAAATTTTCACACATGCGAGAAGATTAACCCTCCGACTTCTTTATACCATTGGGCTTCAATCCAAAGCCGCCTAATTCTCGAAACTTCAGATGAGTTGTTCAAAATAGGATGGGGGATATTTTGGATAATAATTTGGTGGCTTCTAGGGGACATCTTCCTACTATATGTGAAGATCAGTAGCTTGAAATATCCATTACGCATGGAATCAAGTATGAACCTAAAAACTAATCTCAAACTTTTACAACGGTCCCGAAATTTGTAGATCATTAAACTTGGAATTGCTTGGAACTTCCCGAAAATCTATTTTAAAGCTAATCCTTTGGGGATAAATCACTTTGAAACTAACCCAAAGTCTCCCGATTTTCCACCGTGAAGGGAGGAAACTGAAATGGCCCATGTATAACTGCAATGGACTCCCAAAACCTATATACAAAAGATGAAGATCATACATGCTCCAAGTGAAACATGCAGAGTGTGCACAAGCACTTATTCAAATGATCACCACAAAGATTGAGGAAAATGCACTCAATCAATGATCATCACACAATAGAAGGAGGGAACCTTTAAACATAACAATGAGGAAAGGGAAAACAAAGAAATACAAGTATGTACAAGATGCAAGAAACTAACTTAAACAAATAAAGTTTGAGATATATCCCATTAACTGGGATCTTAAGTGCCTCCCCATCAAGTTTGGCCAACTCAAAAGAGTTTTCCTACTTGCGTGTAGTGATGATGTATGGTCCACTCCAAAGTGTATCAAACTTGGAGTGTCACCCTGGTTTAGCTCTTTTTGTGTCCCATTTCAAGACCAAATCTCCTATTTTTAAATCTTGTGCTTTGGATTCTTGTCAAACCACTACTTGGTAGAGCTTTGGTGTTCCTCTAAAATGATCAAGGCATATTGTCTTAAATCATAAAACTCAACCAACTTCACCATTAGGATTGTTATTTTACCATCTCCAATGAGGATAATTCTAGAGACAATGGAATCTTGACCTCTCTACCATAGATAGGGACGAAAGGATAATTTTCAACTACTCTCTTTTATGTGATCTTGTCATCCCAAATATCATTGTTAACCTTGGTGTGTCATTTCCTTTGATTGATCTCCATTGTCCTTTTCATGATTCTGATGAGGTTCTTGTTGGTAGATTCCACCAATCCATTACCCTGAGGGTAATAATTGGAAGAGGTCTTCAATTATACTCCATGTTTAAGAGCCGAATCGATATTTTAAATCCTATTAAGTATTTTTCATTATCATAAATAATGGTTTGGGAACCCCAAACTTTGTCACAATTTCTTCAAGAAATTCAAGGATAGTTGATTTAGTAGCTTCCTTTAGTGTCACAGCTTCGGTCCACCCGATAAATTAATTAGTTATTATTAAGACCCATTTATGACATGTACTTTACATAGGATTAATCATTCCAATAAAACTACGTCCTCATTAGGAAAAGGGTTCATCTTCTTGAATGGGATGAAGTGGGAGGGCTATCATTTAATTTTTTAACAATTAAGAGAGAAAATCACTTGCATTTTTTGACCCATTGATGAGTGTCTGCAAAAACATGGGCCAGAAGTAACCTACCTTTAAATTTTTCATTGTTGTGGCCCTTGTTGAGAAGTACCCATCCGAGAAAACATTGTGGGACTTTGCCAAAACCCCGCATCCTTTCTCACCTTTAATGTACCTCAAGTAACACTCCATCAAGGTTCTTTTTAAAAATAACCCTCGCTAATCAAGACGTAGGGATTGGATTCCAACCTCGGTGTCCCCTCTTAGCTTTGCTCAAACCAAGAGGATATATGCCAATAGATAAAAATATAGCCATTTTATTGATCCATTTATTTCTACAACATGGGCTAGAAGTAACCTACCCAAAATGGTGCCCCACTCATTTTCTTGCCTCTCTTGTGCCTCTTGTGCCTCGCTTTGATCTTGATTTTAGGCACTCAAGGCTTTCTAGAAATGGCACCATCAGATAGAGCTCTCTCTCAACTTTCCAGAAAGGTAAAGTTTGCCTCCTAACTCCTTATATTTTTCAAGTTATGGCTCGGTGGAGTTTTTGTGGAAAATTTTCCCATTTGAGGCCCACAGCCAATAGGAAGCTGCCACGTGGCAGAGGAGTTCGGGGGTCGGAGGCAAATTTGAATTTTTCCAAGTATTTTGGTCGAAGGTTCAAATGGAAATTTTTCCCGCGTGGGGCCCATGGACCAATCAGGTTGTGACACGTGTCACAAGGGGGCGGAATGAAAAAAATTTGCTAAGTATTTGCCAAATTTTCCAAAGTGGAAGAATGGAACGGAGAGCCCGCAACGAGTAAAATTAGGACACGTGTCCTAAGGGGAAGGTAGATTCGGAGCTCGGGGTGGTTTTTGAAAATTTTGCAAAAGTTTTCAGCCAAAACTAAAAAGTGAAAGAAGGGCCCGCGCCCCCTGTCAGCCATTCAATTCAAAAGCCGACACGTGTCCCGCTAAGGTGGGCGGGGAAA
This sequence comes from Taxus wallichiana var. yunnanensis, assembly GCA_018340775.1. NCBI lineage: Eukaryota > Viridiplantae > Streptophyta > Pinopsida > Cupressales > Taxaceae > Taxus > Taxus wallichiana. Next base: position 811,736,411 of record CM031240.1, on the reverse strand, counting down.
AAAGAAATTTTTTCCAAAGTCTAAAAATGTCAAAATTTCAAAGGAAAACCCGCGGGAGGTGAAGGAGAGAGAATTCCAGAATGAATCAGAGCTTGCCACGTGGCATCCGACCAGCGGAGCGTGGGGAATTTTTGAAAAATTTTCCAAAGACAAAAAAGAGGTAAAATTTGAAATTTTTTCCCGCCGATCCGTTTTTGGGCCGTTTTTGCCCTAAATCTTCAAACGATCATATCTTTTGATCCAAGAGCTCAGATTTTCACGTTCTTTATATCATTGGAAAGATGTTAAAATTATCTACATGATTCCATGGTCAATTTCTAATTTTGGTTTAGTTTGGAGAGAGAAAATTCAAAAACGGTTCTGGTACGTGTCCATGGCCAGAAATGACATTTCAACAACCAAATTTAATACAAAATGGGTCGCATTCTTCTCCAGCATGGTCAAAAATGATAGGGTATGGGTTTGTAAGGTCCTCCATGCTGTTTTAATGCATTTTCCATCAATGAGGAATGGGCTCCCATGTTTTTTACGTTTTCTCTCTCCTGGGCTCGACCCATGCATTGTAAAAGCCAGATTTGGCTCATTTCTTGAGGGTTGAACACTTTTTGGCATTGAAAACTTCTTCTTTCACCTCCAGCAAGTGATAGTTGTAAGAATCAGACCTTTTTCATAGTTTGTAATAGGTTTATACCTCTTTGATGGTGGAATGCAAGAGATTTTTTCATGAAATTGACAGTGCAAACTCTGTGAATGCTTTCAGTCCTCTGTTTGTATTGTTTTACTTCATTTCAAGACCTCTAATTACATCTATCAGCTTGTGTATGTTTTCCCTTGTTGCATTTCATGAATTTGTGTCTATTTATATGGCAAGAAATGTTTCACCACTCCTTTTGGTGCATCACCATCTTTAGTTTAGTTTCATTTTTGCATTTTTATCCCTGTCTCCTTGCAATCTAGGGTAGAATTAGGATTAGAACCTCTGTAGTTGTGCAAAATATAGATATAAATCAGAGGAGTTTGAGGAACCAACCTCTAATCTGGAGATTCCTCTCTCATTTTCACAAGTCCCACACTTGGAGAGAGGTTTCCATGTTGTGCAATCACACTGGATGCTCTAGAATCAACTTAGAAACCTGATTTGCATCCAGGGGTGCTGCTGATTTGCAACAACAACAGTTTTGGCACGCCCGGTGGGACATTAGAGGTCTCATTTTTATTGCAGCAAAGTTGATGTGCATCTGCTGCAATTTTCTTTCTTGAAAAGAGCTATAATTTGCACATCTGGCGACTCCAAGGGGAAGAATCAATTGGTTTCAGCAGTGCAGGCCTGAAAACTCATGAGAAGAATCACTACAAGGTCAAGAGTTGGAGAAGAAGAAGTGTTGTTTGAATACCTGCAGTTATCTCCAAGAGTAAGGCAAAGTGGGAGGAGAATCCAAAGGTCTCCATCTCCACCAAACAGAACTCTCTCAACTCCTCCACCTGGTAGGCCTTTCATTCAATCAACAAGGGTTCTAAGGCCAATTAGAATGGCACAAAACAACCCCTATGTCAATTTCACTGGCAGCAGCCCACTTGCTCTCAATGCACAACATCCAATTCCAATTGCAGCCTTGAAGAACATTCCATACTTCACTGGAGAGAATCAGACTACTCCAGGTGATCATGTTAAAGACATTGCCAACCTTTGTGCAATTCATGAAATCAATGAGATGCAAGTGGCTGTCAAGTTGTTGGCATCTTCATTCAAGGGGAAAGCATTGCAATGGTTTAGAAGCCTTGGAGCTGGTTCAATCACAAATTGGAATCAGCTGTGTATAGCACTTCATGAGCAATTTGGAGAGAAGGGAGACAACTTGTCTCTTTTGGAGCAGCTGACAACCATCAAGAGAGCTCCCAATGAGCAGCTGACCGATTTCAACTTCAGATTTCAAAAGACTTGGGAGAGAATTCCAGTGGCAGTCAGGCCAACAGCAGAAGGTGCTTTTCTCTACTATCTCAAAGCTCTAAATTCTGATATTTCTATGTTGATTCAGTCCATGGGAGGCATAACTATCCCTATGGCTTATAGCATTGCCATTAGGGCTGAAAATTGTTTGATCCAAGCTGGCAAACTTGCCCCTAGACCTCCCATGCCATTGTTTCCAAGTTTAGAGAGTCCAAACACCAATCAAGCACCTAATTTGACTCCTTCTCCCACTCCCAGAAATCAGAGTTCAAATGAAGCTTCTACTTCATCTCCAAGTGCCCCAAATGAGCTTCAAGAAGTCATGAAGCAACTGCAAAACCTAGGCAATGAGCTGGTTACTCTCAAGAGGCAACAAGCCCAAGGTTTTAGACCTTCTTACCAGCCCCAAGCTCAGCCTAACAGGCAGCCATACCAACCACAAAGACCACCTAATCCAGCTGCAAATATGAATCAAACAAGGCCTCCTGCCAATAGACCATTTCAGCCCTACAATCCAAATGCCATATCTGCCTCTAAGGCATTGGTGCCAACACAAAACAACATTGCTCAGGAGTATGACTGGTGTTTTCCATGCAATGAACCTCATAACCAATCCATGTGCTTCAATGGTGCTTTGAATCAAGCATTAATGGTGACAACTACTGGTGTGGAGGGTGAGGGCAGTCAAGGAAACAACCAACAACAAGAAACATTCCAACAGCAATCAGCCCCAAATGACACCACGTTGGTAAATTGGCAAGCAGAGGATTTTTGTGGCATGAATCAGGTAGTTTCCCAAGGTGTTGCAGCCAACACAAGGTCAAAAAGGAGGAATTTGGGTGAAGAACAGCCATTGGCTCCAACCAATCCACGACCTTCTATGGTTCCACAAGTGGTTGGCAAACAAAATCCAGTTGTAAATGCACAAGGGCAGCCAAGAACAGCTCCTAGGCCAACTCAAATACCAGTTGTTGCTGCTCACGTGCAAGGAGTGAATGTGCAAACAAAGGGACAGCAAAGAGATCCTTCATCACCATTCAGTATCATCGATCAGATGAAGAAGACAAATGTCAACATATCAATGTGGGAATCCCTATCTATCCCAGGCCAAAGAGATTTGCTACAAGCTGCCATGAAGGACTGGCCAACTTCGAATCAGCAAGTTCAGATGCAAGAGAAAGTGCTCACAAATGCTGCCCAGCCTGAGGGGAATCATGGAGGACAGCAAGGTAAAATGTTGAAGCCCCCTCCTTTCTATGTTTCATTAATCATTGGAAATCAGCTAGTGCACAATTGCATGATAGACTCCGGGGCAAGTAGCTCAGTGATGCCTAAACAAATAGCTGATCAGCTAGGGCTCTAGTATGAAACAATATCCAAAGGGGTAGTGCAGCTAGATGGGAAAGCAGTAGCAATAGTTGGAGTGATTAAAAACTTGAGTCTTACCTTGCATGCATGTCCAAATGTTGTTGTTTTACAAGATGTATCAGTCATAGACCTTCCACCACTCTTTGCCCTTTGCTTGTCAAGGGACTTCACAACCAAGATTGGAGGATATTTGTCTGCTGATTGGTCACACATGTTGTTCAGAACGAGGTATGGAACCAAAGCTACAATCAGGTCTGAACCTATTGCAAACTTCCACATTGAGCCTTACACTCCAAGTCAGATTAATGCCAATTGCTCAGCATTTGATCAAGAAGATCACCCAAGCACTGATGAAGCTGACACCAAGGTTGGGAGCATCCCGGATCTAACTCTTGATGAATGGGAAAACAAGGTACATGCTTTTGATCCTTATCAAGAAGTAGAAGAATCTGAGCTAGGGGTCTATTGTATACATGAAGAAAATCAGCCTATTCCTAGCATCACCAAGCCAAACCACAAGGATGACAATGAGGTATGGCTATTTTTTGATGGATCAAGGAGTAGACAAGGTGCAGGAGGTGGAGCTATGCTTGTTTCACCTCAAGGAGTAAAGTACTATTCAGCTTTTAGATTTCAGTTTGCATGCTCCAATAACACTGCTGAATATGAAGCCTTGGTGCAAGGGATGCATTGGGCAATCAAGAAGAAAATAAAGAACTTGCAAGTCTTTGGTGATAGTGAATTGATTGTAAATCAGGTCAAGGGACAACATGCTGCCAAGAATGATCTACTCAAGTGCTACAAGAATAGGGTATGGGACCTCATGGAAGATTTTGAGGGTTTTGGCATCAAATCCATTCCTAGGAAAGAGAATCAAGTTGTTGATAGGCTTGCAGCAGTAGGGGCAGCCTTTGACATTGTGGAAAGCATTCAAAAAGACAAGGTACAACCAAACATCCACGTGATTGTGAGGCCTTCAGTGCCGGATAACAATGTCAGTTGGCAAGTATTTGAGAATGACCAGCAAATCATCCATTTCTTGCAAGAAGAAGCTGAGTTCTCAGCTAAGAATCAAGAAAAACTGGAACAGCAGTATGGTGACCAAGTGGTACAGCTGAGAACTAACAAGCTGCCCAAGGGACTTATCACTTTGGAGTCCATTTTTAATCCCAATGATCAGTTTAGGAAAGAGAAAGCAAACATTCAGGTCAAGAGAGAAGATTCAGTATCCATCTTGGTGGAAGAGAACAAACCATTGCAAATTGGAAAGATGACAACTGAGCAAGAAAGGTATGAGTTCATACAATTGTGTGTCAAGAGTTCCCTGACGTGTTTTCTTGGAGCTATGAAGATTTGAAAGGTTTCAATCCCAACTTAGCTCAGCATACCATTGAATTGGATCCAAATACTAAGCCTGTCAGGTAGAAACAAAGACCAGTCAATCCACACATGGAGCCTCTCATGAGGAAAGAATTGGACAAGCTGATTGAGTCAAGAATCATATTCCCAATCAAGCATTCTAGTTGGGTTGCCAACTTGGTTCCAGTCAAAAAGAAGAGTGGAGAGATCAGATTGTGTGTTGATTTTAGAGACTTAAATAGAGCATCTCTCAAGGACCATTACCCACTCCCTTCCATGGAGCAAATCTTGCAAGTTGTGGCTGGCTCGAGAGGTTTTCACTACTTGATGGCTACTCGGCTACAATCAGATTATGGTGAAGGAAGAAGACCAGTTCAAGACAGCCTTTACAACCAAATGGGGGACTTTTGCATACAGGAAGATGCCATTTGGGCTGTCCAACGCTGGTGCTACCTTCCAAAGAGCAATGGACATGGCGTTCAAAGGTTTGATTAACAACGTGGTGCTGATTTACCTTGATGATATCACTATTTTTTCCAAAAATGCAGCAGACCACCTCTCTCATTTGAGACAAGTTTTCACGAGGTGTAGGAAATTTGGAGTGTCTTTGAATCCTAAGAAGTGTATCTTTCTTGCACATGAAGGAAAGCTCCTTGGCCATATTGTCTCCAAAGAAGGATTAGCAATTGATCCAGAGAGAGAGAGCCAGCCAAGAGCACTACCATTGCCAAGCCACAAGAAAGCCCTTCAGAGTTTCTTGGGGAGGATAAACTTTGTTCGGAGGTTTGTCCCAGATTTTGCAGCCCTTGTCAAACCTATCACCAAAATGTTAAAGAAAAGCATGGCTTTCAAGTGGATAGCAGAAGGCAAGGAGAGTTTTGAAGCAATCAAAGAAGCCATCTCTCAAGCACCAACTCTCATCAACCCGGACTTCTCCAAGGATTTCATCCTCTATGCATTTGGAGGTAATGACACTATTTCTGCCATTTTGGTACAAGCAGAACAAGGATAACGATGAGCAGCCAATTGCTTTCTTCAGCCAGAGCCTAGATGACTATGAGGTGAGGTATTCTTTTATTGAGAAGCATGTGCTGGCAGTAATCAGAAGCTTGAAGAAATTCAAGCATTTAGTCTCAAACAACAAGGTCCAGTTGCTGGTCTCACATGCTGGGGTTAAGGACTTCCTCCTCAACAAAGATTTGAGAAAAGGGCAGGTTGGATCACCCGTGTCATGGAGTATGACATTGAGATCAAAATCACCAAGCTGGTAAGAGGAAAAGGATTGTGTGAGCAGCTGGTTTTGGGGAAGCAAAAAGAAGCATGCAATGAAGGAGAGGCTGTTTTGACAGTTCAAGACAGCCATGAGCCATGTGGCACTCAAGAAGAAAACAATGCTGCCCCCACTCCTTGCTGGACCCAAGGTATAATGCACTTCCTAAGCACAGGCCTATGCCCTCCGGAGATGAACAAGACCCAAAGAAGACACTTCAGATTGCAGGCTGTCCCATATGCCATTGTTGATGGAGTTTTGTTCAAGAAAGATGTGAATGGAGTGCTGCTGAGATGTATTAGCACAAATCAGATTCATAGGGTGTTGGAAGAATTCCATGGTGGACCAGCTGGTGGTCATTTTGCACCAAGAGTGACAGCTCTAAAAATCATGAAGGCTGGTTATTATTGGCCTAAAATTTTCAGTGATTGCTATGCATGGATTAAGAGGTGTAAGAATTGTGCATTCTTCACAGGAAAAGAGAGACTTGCTGCCCTTCCATTGCATCCAATCTCAGTTGACCAGCCATTCATGCAATGGGGTTTGGACTTCATTGGAGTCATTAATCCCAATTCAAGTCAAGGGCACAAATGGATTTTGATAGCCACGGACTACTTCACCAAATGGGTGCAAGCAGTAGTAGCACTCAAAGAAGCAAATGAGTCCAGCATCTTAGACTTTTATGAGGGGATAGCAACCAGATTTGGTATACCTGCTACAATAATCTCAGATAATGCATTGGCATTCATTGGATCCAAGGTGACTGAGTGGGCTGTCAAGAACGGGATCTACCTAAGCACTTCATCAAACTATTACCCTCAAGGTAATGGCCAGGCCGAGTCTACAAACAAGAACTTGTTGAGGATCATTAGGAGGACTCTTGATGAGAATCAGAGGTCTTGGCATACCAAACTGAAATCAGCCTTATGGGCTGATAGGATAACTCCCAAGAGATCCACAGGTAACTCTCCATTCAAACTTGTCTATGGAAGAGAGGCAATCTTGCCCATGTCACTTGAGTTGCCAACATTGGAACTCATGAAGCAATTAGAGTTGCTAGAGTTTGAGCCCATGGAGGTGAGATATGCAGAGTTGATGGAGCTGCAGGAGGTCAGAAATCAGGCATCCCAAGCAATGGAAAAGGACCAAGCTTTGATCAAAAAGACCTTTGATAGGAAGGCCAAGGATAGATCTTTTCAGGTTGGAGATCTAGTGTTGAAATGGGATGTGGATAGAGAAAAACCGGGAAGGCATTCAAAATTTGATGCCATTTGGAGTGGCCCATACATGGTCACGAAGTGCAAGAACAACAATGCTTTCCAATTGGCCTCATTGGATGGTGAAGAACTGCAGATTCCAGTCAATGGAATCTATCTCAAGCGTTGCTTCTAGAGGGAAATTTACCACCTTGTAAATATTAGATTAGATTTTCATTCCTCCAAGTGCTTGTGCACATTGTTTTGTTGTAGGTTAGTTTTGTTTTCCCTAAGTGCTTTGGCACAACTTGCTGTCCATGGAGATGTTTTGCAGTCCTTGCTTCCATCAGGTGATATTCCATCTTCCTCCTTGCACATTCTAAGTCAGTTGAGGTTCTAAATAGAATATTTGATGACTCCATGCCCAATGGACTACTTCAGGCAACTGGTATTTTCATCTAGCAGGTAGATGACCCCTCTGAGTCACCAAAATTGTTATCCAAAATGGTGCCCCAGCTCATTTTTGTGGCTAACTCCTTGTGTTCTTGCCTCTCTTGTGCCTCAGTCTACATTTTTTTGATTTTTAGGCACTCAAGGCTTTCTAGAAATGGCACCATCAGATAGAGCTCTCTCTCAGCTTTCCAGAAAGGTAAAGTTTGCCTCCTAACTCCTTATATTTTTCAAGTTATGGCTCGGTGGAGTTTTTGTGGAAAATTTTCCCATTTGAGGCCCGCAGCCAATAGGAAGCTGCCACGTGGCAGAGGAGTTCGGGGGTCGGAGGCAAATTTGAATTTTTTCCAAGTATTTTGGTCGAAGGTTCAAATGGAAATTTTTTCCCGTGGGGCCCATGGACCAATCAGGTTGTGACACGTGTCACAAGGGGGGCGGAATGAAAAAATTTGCTAAGTATTTGCCAAATTTTCCAAAGTGGAAGAATGGAACGGAGAGCCCGCAGCGAGTAAAATTAGGACACGTGTCCTAAGGGGAAGGTAGATTCGGAGCTCGGGGTGGTTTTTGAAAATTTTGCAAAAGTTTTCAGCCAAAACTAAAAAGTGAAAGAAGGGCCCGCGCCCCCTGTCAGCCATTCAAAAGCCGACACGTGTCCCGGCCGGGCGGGGGGCGGGGGAAAAATGAAAATTTTTCCAAAGTCTAAAAATGTCAAAATTTCAAAGGAAAACCCACGGGAGGTGAAGGAGAGAGAATTCCAGAATGAATCAGAGCTTGCCACGTGGCATCCGACCAGCGGAGCGTGGGGAATTTTTGAAAATTTTTCCAAAGACAAAAAAGAGGTAAAATTTGAAATTTTTTCCCGCCGATCCGTTTTTGGGCCGTTTTTGCCCTAAATCTTCAAACGATCATATCTTTTGATCCAGAGCTCAGATTTTCATGTTCTTTATATCATTGGAAATATGTTAAAATTATCTACATGATTCCATGGTCAATTTCTAATTTTGGTTTAGTTTGGAGAGAGAAAATTCAAAAACGGTTCTGGTACGTGTCCATGGCCAGAAATGACATTTCAACAACCAAATTTAATACAAAATGGGTCGCATTCTTCTCCAGCATGGTCAAAAATGATAGGGTATGGGTTTGTAAGGTCCTCCATGCTGTTTTAATGCATTTTCCATCAATGAGGAATGGGCTCCCATGTGTTTTTTTACATGTTTTCTCTCTCCTGGCTCGACCCATGCATTGTAAAAGCGATTTGGCTCATTTCTTGAGGGTTGAACACTTTTTGGCATTGAAAACTTCTTCTTTCACCTCCAGCAAGTGATAGTTGTAAGAATCAGACCTTTTCACAGTTTGTAACAGGTTTATACCTCTTTGATGGTGGAATGCAAGAGATTTTTTCATGAAATTGACAGTGCAAACTTTGTGAATGCTTTCAGTCCTCTGTTTGTATTGTTTTACTTCATTTCAAGACCTCTAATTACATCTATCAGCTTGTGTATGTTTCCCTTGTTGCATTTCATGAATTTGTGTCTATTTATATGGCAAGAAATGTTTCACCACTCCTTTTGGTGCATCACCATCTTTAGTTTAGTTTCATTTTTGCATTTTTATCCCTGTCTCCTTGCAATCTAGGGTAGAATTTTTAATGTTGGTAAAGCTCTCTTTCCTAAATCTTTGGGTACCGACAAATTTCCAATGGTCCAATTAAAGCCACATTCTTCTTGAGCATCAAGGTAATGGGCTTGATAAGTTCTACAAAGTTAGGAATGAATTTTCTAACAAAATGAATTTTACCAAGGAAATATCAGCAATGCCTTCTTATGAGATAGAAATGAGAGAGAAATAATAACATAGATTATTTTAGGTTTAGTGGCAATACCATCCTTTGAAACAATGTGAACCAACAACCTACCTTGTGAAACCGCAAAAATTACTTTTTGGGGTTAAGAGACACTCCAAACACTTTACATCTCTCAAACACTTTCTCAAGATGACTGAAATGATATTTAATTTATCTTGAGAAAACCTTGATATCATTTAAGTAGATGATATTGAATTCATTTATATATCCATATAATGTAATATGCATGGCTCTTTAAAATGTGGCACCTACATTTGTTAAGCCAAAAGGTATCTTATCATAAGCATATGTTTCACAATTAAATGTAAACATGGTCTTATGTTGATCATCTTCTTTCACCTTGATCTAGTTATAACTTTAATATCCATCTAATAGAGAGAATATCTCATCCCTTACCACCGTTTCTATAATTTGATCCAGCTTAAGGAAAAGGATAATGATCTTTCAAGGAGGATCTATTCAAGTCCCTAAAATCCACGTAAATCCTTGTCTAGCCCACTATTATTTCTTACAGGACCAAGTTAGCCACCCAAGAGGAGTACTTGATGGGGAATATAATTTTGGCCTCAATGATTTTTGTTAACTCTTTTCTCATGAGGGGTTATATTTTAGAATTAATATGTCCTTGTTTTTGTATGGTTGGCTTAGCACTAGGATCAAGATCTATAGTGTGTTGAGCAACATTAAGGTCAAAACCCTTAAGTTCTTCATAACTCTAAGAGTGGATATCAATAAATTTCTAACACAAGGAGATAAAATATTCTTTTCATATTTATCACATACCTTTCCAAGCAATAACTCCTTGTCTTGTGTAATGGTGACTGGTTGGTATCCCTCCTTTTTTGTTGTTATATTATTTCTTTCCCCTTTAAACTCATCATTAGGGTTGAAGATTTCTTCAAGAGTGACCAAACCTTTAGGTAATTTGTTTGTCCTTAGATGAATAATCTAATCATCATAACCTTATTGCAAATTAGATTGCCACTTTTAGGAGAACTCGACTTCATTTTGTATGAATTGAACTATTTGTTCATCACTATCAAATATTTGCCACCTGACTTCATTTTCTGGATTGATGGCCTTACAACCATCTTAACATGTTGTTCATTGCCTTAGATAAGGTCTTCAGCTGGTGAAAACTATGATCCATTAGATTCCATATGATCTACTTATTTGTTGAGTTTCCTTTACACCACTTACAATTTGATGACATCAAAACCCTCTAATAGGTCCCACACTCTATGTTTATAATCTTTTAAAAACTTATTATTGGCCACACACCTTCCTCTAACTTGGTGAATAACTAGTTTGCTATCGCCAAATACCTGCAAGGCCTTAATCTACCTTTAATCTATTAAAAGTAATATATAAATCAATGCATCATACTCTGACACATTGTTAGAAAAAGAAAATTACATTCTATGGAAAAAGAAGAGATTTTTGTCTACAGGATAAACAAGAACTACACCCACCCCATCTCTATTTCTACTTCTTGAACCAGCAAATAACATCTTCCATAATCTAGAAACATTATCTTCATCTTTGTGTGGCATGGGGGATATGAGTTCTTCTTCATGAATGCAGTAGGTTCCTAAACCAGTCTCCACAATTGTATCATAAGGATAAAACTCATAATGTTCATTGGCCCATTCATATAACAATATATCAATGAATAAACAAGGTAGGATAAGTTGTTGTGCTAACAATGATTCATGCTTTTGATCTTCATATATCATGTAATTATATTGGAGAGGAGTAGGGTCATAAGACTCAACATGGTAAGAAGATATTGGTTCAGCTCTAATGGTGAATCTTGTACCATATCTAGTTCTTAGGAGCATGTGAGACCAATCAAAAGACAAATATCCACCCACCTTGGTTATAAAATCTCTTGATAGAAAAATGGAAAACAAAGGAGGCAAGTCAATTACTAAGATATCTTGAGTTATGGTTAAACTTGGACAAGCATGAAGGGTTAACTCAAGATATTTTATTACTCCTAATATGTTGACAATTAAGCCATCAAGTTGTAGAACACCTTTCAAAAATGGATTATATTCAATTCCTAAAATATCAAAAATTTTCTTGGGCATTATAGAGGTGCTAGCACTTGAGTCAATCATACAATTGTGCACTAGGTGCTTGCCTATAATTAGAGACATGTAAAATGGTGGAGGCTTCTTAGCCTCGCTTACTTGTTCCTCCTTTGGCTAACATATGTGGACTACAAAATCTATTTTTTCATAGTTGGTTCAGTTTGGGGAAGCTACTTCAAGGCCTTTTGCAATAGAGCCCTCTAAGATGGAATAAATATGGAATACCCCATTGTCACATTCAGATTTGTCTTCTTTATTTTGTCGAAAATGTTGAAGGGATACCTTTGCAGTAATTCTCCTTTCTTGTTTTTTCCATCCACAGAAGCTCTTTGGTTAGTGGATTTTATTTATTTTGCATATCCGTAGTTCTTTTTAGGTTTTATGTGTTCCATGGATTACTAGGTGAAGCCATATTTTCACCTAAGTTCTTGGATTTCCTATCCTTGAAATTGGGAATTTGTAGTGAAGGGGATGGAGTAGCCATTTTAATATGCCTCCTCTTTGACCTTGTGTGATCTGCCACATGAAGTTTTGTATTGCTCAAGTTATTTGTAGCTTAGTTAGCTACAAAAAAAACATTAGACCCAAAAAAACATGAAGTTTGGCTTAGGGGAGGCCTCCTGCATCATTTCCATGCTAGTAATTTCCATTTCCATCAAATATTATTATTAATTGAAATAATTTTGCACCATGAGGGTCTGGACTTGCATGTCATTTACACAAGTATTTTGATTATGTGGCTAACTACATGGAAAACACCATTCAAACTTCTTGTATTTATTTATTTTACACTAGAACAAATGCTTTGTTTGAGTTGGTGGTTGAAAGTGGTTATGCAAGAGCAATCGTTTAAAGAGGTAGATGCATGTTTTGGCCTTGTAATCTATTGATTTGATGGTTTTTTCCATATCTCTTATTTGGATATTGGGTTTTGTAGCTAATAACCTTAATTAAAATTTTGTCCTGAAGATTGTCCCTGGTTAAAACTTGGGTAATTTTTAGATGATTGAATTTGTTGCCTCTTCAGAGAGACAATTTTTTTACCAAGGCTCTAAGGTCATCATCATCATTCTATTTTTGGGAAGAATAGGAAGTGGAGGAAAATATAAAGCATTTGGCTCAAGAATGGGAGCAAAAGAAGGTTGAATATTTTGAGGAAGTTTAGGAAAAATAGGCATAGGCAATCTAGGGCTATCTTTCCGATTTAATTAAACTATTCTCATATCATATGTAATAGCTACTGAATATGCATCAAGTAATTGGATAACACCCATAGATTGTATCATTATAGCTATGTCGAGTTCAAATCTATTAAAAAGTAAAAGAAAGAGCCTTATGGAGTCGGTCTCAAAAGAACTAGAATCTTGTCCCAAGTCTTTTGAAATATGAAGTTAAAATTTTCCATGAATTCATTGGGGGATCTCTTAATGGTTGTTATTTTTTTCTTACAAATATATGGTGTCTAGTTTCTCATCAAATTGTTAGAAACGGATTGTTCCAAGATCATCCCATGTGTGAATAGAAGCAGACCTCAAACTCCTATACCATTGAAGTGATTTTCCTTTTAGTGAAGAAGCAATAAGCCTAATTGCAACATCATCTTCAGTAATGATATGAACTTAAGATATATTTGCAACATTGTGGATATGATCTATATGGGTTGTAAGGTTTTCACTCGTGAATAAAGGAATACTTTCAAATCAAACACTAGTATATCATGTTGGGCATTTAGAGCCAAGGGACTACCACCATTAAAACTTACAAAGGGGATATTTATCTTATGTTTCATGAAAGGAATAGGCCTTAAATTTATGGGAGACAAAAATAAGGTTCTACTAGGAGGAGGAGTGGAAATACTTTTGTTTAAAGGTGATGGGGATCTCTGCAATGATTTTTCTCTTCTTCTTCTTCTTGGTGAGAGTTGTAAATACTCAAAATTTTCACCTATTGATACACTTTTCCTTGTCTGTATCCTTCTCATAAAAAATAGAACTAGACTACTTAAAAATAGAGATTTAAAACTTTGGAGTCGCCATATGTGTAGAAAGGTGCCTCCAAAGGTTGGAATACGCTAAGACACACACCAATCTTAGTGGAGATGGTGTAAATCTCATCAATCATCCCACCATGCATGTTAAAACTGTTTACACTAAAATTCACACCCTTGATGAATCAAGGATTCAATATTTCAATGAAATAATGAGATACCTTGAAGGTGTGGGTTCAATCAAGGTATATTCTCATTTATAGGGCTTAGATCCTCTCACCAAAGTTTGTTGTAACTACACTAACCAACTTCTACTCTAACACTATCTTTACCTAAACTAATAATCCAAGGAGACAAGGTTGAGAGAGAGAAAACTAAAAACAAAAAAAGGGGGGATGTGATGCACATCAATCTGGAAAATGAATCTTTTTTTCTCTAAAAACATAGATGCAAACACACAAGTGAAGATCTAAAAGATGCACACATATTTGAAGGAGAATAATCTGGAAAATAATGAAGGCATGCAAGAGGACATAGATGTTCACATTAAACATAAATAATTCAAAGGAACAATTCCACACTTGTATTAATATCAAAGCTTAACCATTTACAGTACATAGCCAATGTAAGAAATCTCCACATGTGAGTTACAAAGGTCATGAGAAAGTATTTATGAACTAAGAAAGGCAGAGCCCCAAACTCAACAAAAAATAACCCCTATTATTCCTTTCACATTTATATTTATAGAACTAGAGAAAGAATGGAGAAGGGACCGATCACATCCATCAATGAATAGATTTAACCACCCACCACTAACATGGACCAATTTCCTTAGATTTCATAGGTCGTATGTGCACCTAATATTACTCCAATTGTAAGCAATCATATTGCCAGTGTAGGAAGATGATGTCACTTGAAATTAAATCTAGGTTGGTGGAGTGGTTAAGTGTCTAGTTCAAGTTATGTTTGAATTTTTATAACATTCACCAAGATCCGTGATCAACACTCAACCTGTGTAATAAATTATACCATTCATTGACCCTTCTTCTTCCAAAACATTCACTATGTTATGTGGGATTCATCAAGGCTCTTGGACTTGTGCAACCTTTATTCTGCACTCAACCTTCCTTCTCCACATGTCACGTGATTCTACTTATTTTCCTCATGGCTTTTAGACTTGCAGCAATGTCCCTTTGTTCTTTGAGAACCCGTGGAACACATAGTTCCTATTCCGTGATTCCAAACTTAGAAAGCATTCAAACCTACTTATTTTTGTCTTTGCGGTGTCTTATGGCACTTTTTTATTGCATTGTGGCATCTCCTAAGTAGATTACATGCTTTGTTGCACAGAATTAATGAACTCCACATAACTCCATATTTTCCAAACCTACATAGCATTGTATTTTTCATACCACAAAGCACTAATCTTGTCACACATGTCACAAAAGATTAACCCTATGACTTCTTTATACCACATGTCTTCAATCCAGAGCCACCTAAGTCTGAAACTTAGATGATTTATTAAAAATAGGATGGGGGCTATTTTGGACAACAAGGACACAAATCTCAAGGGATCCTACTCTCATAATGGTCTTTGCAATATTTAGTGGAATACTTTCCTCTTTAACCAGAAGAAAACTAAACTCAGCCATATCGATTATGCATTATTCAATCCTAGATCTAATATATCATTAACTACCTTTTAATACACTTTCATGGAGTTCTTATACACTTAGTGTGATTCCTCTACAATAAATTACACATATATGATCAAATTTGATTTTATGCACTCAACACAAAGTGAAACCAATTAGACAATCAAGGAATGAATGAATAATGAAGAATTATATATTTATAAATTTACATGGAATTATATGGGCACAAGTGTTGAGTATGAATGGGAAATGATTAGCTATTGAATAGTATATTTTTTGTGTTTTTATGATTTTTTGGTTATGTGTATAATTTTATATTTATAAATCAATTTTTAGAGTTCTATTTTTAGATTGGAAGTGTCAATTAGAGTGTAGTTCATTGGATGTGCACTTAACTAAGTTTAAATCATTATCCATTCATTCCTAAGAGGTGGGGTGTAATTTTGATGTTTATATGACTACATTTGATCTTATCTTGGTCCATTTATATCATTAGAATAGGTTGGGGTGCCTACGTGTACTATGATGCATAATAGGTGTGCATGTGTCACTTAAACTAATTTTATCTTCTTTATGTGTTAACCATATATTATTAGTGGATGATACTTATCATCTTGAGTCTATTTTTAGCCCTATTTATTTTACTTTAGTTAACTTAGGATTTTTATTATTTATTATTATATTTTTAATTATCATGCAAGTTGTGATAAGTCTTGTTATAACGGCTATAATAGCCTTGTTTGTTGTTTAGTTATTTTAATTCAAAGTGGGGAAAGTATTTCCAAGTGGTTAGGATTTTTGAATAGTTTTTATCTCTAATTTTATCTCCAGGTATTTAATTATACAAACAATCAATATTATCAATATTGAGATTCATAATGTGAATTTATTCAAAGGCATATTTTTTTCATCAATCTCACTTACAAGTATACTAGTTTAGTTGCTAGTTATTTTGGGCAAGATTGGATGATCACTAGCTTCATTTAGAGAGTATTTCAGATCTTATTTGCACTCCTTCCACAGAAAAAACCTTCATTCATTATTAGATCCAAGTTTAAATAGAGGTTTAGAAGGGTTTTAAGAGATTATCAATAGAATCATGGCTTTAGTGATTTCTACTTCTATGATATTTACATCGTCAAAGGTGACAACTTTGAGTACCATAGAGATTATTTGAAGATGATTATTATTTGGAAGAGATTTTGGTATAATTTCACTCGTGGGTAAACTCCACCTACATATTGGAATACCTTTTCTCAAGATAAAAAGATAAAATTAAGGAAGAAGAAAAGGCATATGCACAAGATTTTTTCTATCTCCAAAGTGTAATAGATCATAGC
Source organism: Taxus wallichiana var. yunnanensis (assembly GCA_018340775.1). Taxonomy (NCBI): domain Eukaryota; kingdom Viridiplantae; phylum Streptophyta; class Pinopsida; order Cupressales; family Taxaceae; genus Taxus; species Taxus wallichiana. The sequence continues at coordinate 811,719,878 of CM031240.1, read as the reverse complement.
ATCTATTCGAGAATTGCAAGAAGAAAGAATTCCCATGACGCACGAGATACCTTAGATACTTCATATCAAGGCCATGATAAGGAAAGGGATGCAAAATTCCAAACCCTATAAGCCTATAAGCCTCTTAAGACCATGTTATTTGGAACAATCATGCATTAATACTTATACATGTAACCATAAGGTTATAAAAACTACCTTAGTTCAATTTTTTCAAACCTAATATGCTCACAAAATTTTGAAACTCGACTCCTACAATTATTTATAACTCACTTTTTCACTTTTACTCTTGAGAAGGCAACTAACTTAGGATAGTATTACAAATCCTATAACTTATCTTCCATGTGGAATAAATATATGAACTAAAAAAATTTTAGGACCCTTTATTGATTTATATAGGCTTGATAAATTTCAAGTTTTAACTCAAAATGAAAATATCACTTCCTTTGGAAAACTACCCTCTAAACTAGCTCTTAAGCGTGTATTAACCATCCTCTTCCAAACCAACATATAAATCTAGAATTTTAACAATTATTTCTTAAAATTTATTTCATAATATACTTATTGGTCCCCTTATCATCATATATTATAATTTTCAAAGCAAATGGAGTTGGTTTGGTGCTCTAAAAGGTAAGCCCTCGCATACTCATAAGTGAAACCCTCCCGACACTGACTAGTAGAGGTTATTCAGCTATAACTTCTTCAAATATTTTATTCAAACCAAAAAAATTAACTAAAGGTTTGTGGTATCATAATACAAAAAAATCTCACCAATAGGAGTTGAGAAACATGAAAATCACTCCTTTCATTCATTTATCTTGTTGCTTCGCCATGGGTAAAGCACACAATTACGCTTAAACAAGTGCATACATCACCGAAACAAGATAATTTTATTTTCTCAGTTAGATATATATATTCCTCATCAAATTTTCCACGCATTTACCTTCAAATCCCTTATTCCTAAATCCCTTACAAATTTCACACTTCCAAATTCATTTTAATCACAGTAACTCACAGACCAAACTCGAAATTTCTATACATACATAAGGTTTAGTAATTGTGTACTCTTAAAATTTACCTTAGTACAGCTAACTCCCCTTCTCAATACCTGAAATTACCTTCATGTCACCAGCCTTCAATCCCACATGGTTTACAAGTACTACACATATAGTCCCATATTGATTTATGACCGTAAGCAGTATGGACTACACATCTTGAGCACATTGAAAGACTCTTTATGACTATATATTGTTCTTCAATACATGTGATAACATTCACAAGACATCTTATTCATAGAATTCAATCACTGTAATACTTCCAATCCACACAGTATCAACACATGCTATTATTCACATTTTATTCTTTCTTCAATATGACTATTCTCCATGAGATTTTACACCACTTTGGTAAGCTTTCTCTCACCCTACATGATCTACACAGATTCCTAACATATCTAGATCATTCATAAACCTTAATTAAATGAGAATCATTCATGAATTCTTCAACAATCAACATACATTATCAAATCAAACTCTCATACATAGTTTTGGTAACAAGAAGAAGATGTTTTATTGATGAATCATGAATTTACAAGGCTTCATGAGCCCATAGGCTCTCTTAAAGAGTTTTCTCCTCTCCACACACTACCTACACCTTCCTCTCTCCTTTTCTAATTCAAATACATGATGTATTTTATTTACAAATGAGAAAAAATTAGTTAGGGTTTCCACACAACTAACCCCACTTTGATTGAGTTAGCTCATGATGAGTTTAGGCTAGGTGAGTCAAGAGAGTGTCAAAGAAATGGTGGTAAAGGTGTCTTAAAAATATCATTACAACATGCATGGCTCTTATACTAACATCTAACACTATAACACTTTAATGCTAAATTCAAATATTTAAAATTACAAAAAGGAGGGAAAAACTCTTATTTTGCTTCTAGAGTCCAAATGGACTATTACATACCATGATCACCTCAAATGGACCCTAGGAAACCCTCTAACACCTAAGGGAAACCAAAATTTATAATCTACATGATGCTCCTGCATCATACTCCCAAGGGGGAATTTTGAGCTCACTTCCTTTTTCTTCATTCTTGATTTCCAATTTCTTTGTCTTCTTGACTTTATTTTTTCTCGTAGTCTGCTCTCTCTTTGTTTTTGCATCTTGATTCCTCATTTTCCATCATGATTGCTTGCCATATGATTTCCTCGTCAGTTTTCAAGTCTTATCCATTTTCATTTCTTCTTGCATTTTTAGCTTCTTCATCTTCTTTCTTGACAATTTTCTTTGTTTTTGTATTCTTATCTTCATCACCTGCATTCACACATTCAAAAGAGAGATTGGAAATAAAATAGGGAGGAATTTTAGATTCATGATAAGATAAAAGGAATGATAAGAATATTGTTCCAAGCCGCGATCTCAGATGATAATAGCACACCACATTAGATTTTCAAGGTAGAAGAGCTAAAATACCATATATGGAAATCCATCATAATCCATAATGATCAATACATTACAATAGAATGACTTGAATTATTCAATAAGAAAGATGTACATATATGAGGAGGGAAGTGCAAATACTACCTAAATAAATGGTGAAGAACTCCCACTAGCGATACTAGTAGTTAATTTAACTCTAAAATATTAGTAAGCTAACTTCACATAACTGAGAAGCTAACTCAACACAACTAGTAAGCTAACTCCGCACAACTAGTACACCTAAGCAAGCTAACCCAACAAGTGTAGGGCTAACACAAGTGTAATAATTATCCTAATAAATAAATGAAAGGATAAATAATAACCTACACTAACAGAAGCTCCAACCATGAGCTCTTCCTCTTCTTCAACCTATTGTTCCACTTCATCACTTTATTCTTATTTTCCAAGACAAGCTAAGAAGCTTGCAATCACCTCTTCCTCATCCAAACTTTGAGTTTCCTCATACACTATCTCTTTATCAACTTCCTCTTCTTGCTTTCTCATCCTATTTTCTTCTTTATTTAGCTTTCTCTCTTCCTTTCTTATCTCTTTTCTAAATTGATCTCTCTTTTTCTTCTTCACAATTAGCTCTAAACGCCACTTTTATTTCCTCTTAACCACTATTCCCACTTGTTTCTCTTCTTCTCACTTGATTTCTATTATTCCTACCAGTTTTCCACATCTCTTTTCAATGCTTGTAACTCTTCTTGCATCCACAATTCTCTCTCTCTTTCTAGTTTCTCCTTCCTTTCTTCTTTCGTCTTTCTCTCTTTTTCCTCTCTCTTTCCATCGGCACATGACCTCTATCATTCCCTTCACCATCTATATTCTATATTATTCCACATTTTCTCTCGCAACAAGTCTTTCACAATATTCCTTTCTTGATATTTATTTTCAATCCTTCGCAAGGCTATATTTATTCTTTCACTTTCACTATTCTTTCTTATTTCAACTATACTTTTTCTTTTCAAAATTAAAGCCTTTCTCTAATACCACATAATTCAAAGGACCAATCACATTCAATGCACATTCTAGTATTTATCAAAATAAGGACAACTTTGTTCTTCATCTACCCTATTTTCAAGATCTTATTCTTGGTCTATTAGACTCCAAATGTAATTTTAGTCTCCTCCATACTTTAGTTAGTCTTCATTCCCTTCATGCACTATGCTCATTCATGCCAACCTACTCTATTTGAGTCATAGTCTTAACTAAAAACAAGAAATTCAATCAAACCTTTCTTCTCTCTCTTGTTGTCAAACCTTAGTCCACAAATGGTCTTGAGAAAATTAGGCAATATTTGCACCTTAGGCTTATCTACACTCATCAATCCTCTTACTATGTTCCTCACCTTCATTCAATGTTACATCACTCATCTCAGGGCTTACAAATGGTTCAAAACTCACCTTTTCTCAATTTCCTTCAAAATTGTCCCTATAAGCCTCTTAAGACCATGTTACTTGGAACAATCATGCATTCATAATTCTATAGGTACCCAAAAGGTTATAAAAACTTCCTTAGTTCACTTTTTTTTCAAGCCTAAGACGCTCACAAAATTTTGAAACTCAACTCCTTCTACAATTCTTTATAACTCACTTTTTCACTTTTTACTCTTGAGAAGGCAACTAGCTTAGGATAGTCTTACAACTCCTATAACTTCTCTTCCACATGGAATCAAGACATGAAATAAAAAAATTAGGACCCATTATTTATTTATAGATCCTTGAGAAATTTCAAGTTTTAACTCAAAAAAATACCACTTCCTTTGGAAAACTACCCTCTAAACTAGCTTTTAACTGTGTGTTAACCATCCTCTTCCGAACTGTCATAGAAATCTAGAATTTTAACCCTTATTTATTAAAATTTATTTCATAATATCCTTCTTGGGTCCCTTAACATCATATCTTATAAGTTTCAAAGAAATGGTTTGGTGCTCTAAAAGGCAAGCCCTAGCATGCTCACAGTGAAACCCTCCTAACACACGTGGTGGAGGTTATTTGGCTATAACTTTTTCAAATATTTGATTCAAACCATGAAATTTTAATTGAAGGTTTGTGGTATCATAATAAAAAAATCTTACTAGTAGGAGTTGAGAAACACTAAAATCCCTTCTTTCATTCATTTATCTGTTGCTTCTATCATGGGTAAAACACACAATTATAGTTAAACAAGCGCATACATCACTAAAACAAGATAATTTTCTTTGCTCGGCTGGATATATATTCCTCATCAACATTTCCACACATTTACCTTAAAACCCTTATTCATAAATCCTTTACAAATTTCACAACTTCCAAATTCATTCTAATCACAGAACTCACAAACCAAACTCAGAAATTTCTATACATGCATAAGGTTTAGTAATTGTGTACTCTTAAGGTTTTCCTTAGTAAATATGACTCCCCTTCTCAATACTTGAAATGACCTTCATGTCACCAACCTTCAATCCCACATGGTTTATAAGCTCTACACATACATTCTCATATTGATTTATGACTAGAACAGAGTATGGACTATACATCTTCAAGTACATTGAAAGACTCTTTATGACTATATTTTTCTTCAATACCTGTGATAACATTCACAAGACATCTTATTCATAAAATTCAATCACCACAATACTTCCCATGCATGCGGTATCAACACAAGAAATTATTCACAATTTATTATTTCTTTAATATGACTATTCTCCATGAGATTTTACACCACTTTGGTAAGCTTTCTCTCGCCCTACATGATCTACATATATTCTTATTTCATCTATATCATTCATAAACCTTAATTAAATGAGAATCATTCATGAATTCTTTAACAATCAACATACAATATCAAATCAAACTCGGTACACAGTTTTGTAACAAGAAGAAGCTTTTTACTAATGAATCATGAATTTACAAGGCTTCATGAGCCCAGAGGCTCTCTTACGAGTTTTTATCCTCTCCACACACTTCCTACACCTCCCTCTCCCTTTTTGATTCGAATACATGATTTATTTCCTTTACAAATGAGAAAAAATTAATTAGTTAGGGTTGTCGCATAACTAACCCCACTTTAATTGAGTTAACTCATGATGAGTTAGGGATAAGTGAGTCAAGAGAGTGTCAAACCAATGGTGTTAAAGGTGTCTTAAAACTCTCATTACAACATACATGGCTCTTATACTAACATATAACACTATAGCACTCTAATGCTAAATTCAAATATTTAAATTTACCAAAAGGAGGAAAATCCCTTATTTTTCTTCTAGAGTCCAAATGGACTATTACATACCATGATCACCTCAAATGGACCCTAGAAACCCTCTAACACCTAAGGAAAACCAAAATCGATTTTCTACATGATGCTCCTACATCATACTCCCAAGGGGGATAATTTTGAGCTCATTTCCTTTTTCTTCTTCCTTGATTTCCAATTTCTTTGTCTTCTTGACCTAATTTTCTTTCTTCTTTTCTAAGTTATTTTCATCTTTAGTTTGCTCTCTCTTTGCTTTTTCTTCTTCTCTCTTTTCATGATTGACTTGTCTTCATTTTGTATATCATTTTATTCACTTTTCTTCTTGGTTTCTTCTTACATTCCCAGTTGATCCTTCAAATCTGATTCTTCATCTTAGTCTTCATTCTCTTGGTCTTCTTCTTCATCTTGCAAAACCTTATTTAGTTCTCTTTCTTCTCTTTTAATGTCTTTTTCATTTTCAAATAGATCGATTCCTCAATTTCCATCATGATTGCTTGCCATATGAGTTCCTTATCAAATTTCAAGTCTTCTTCACTTTCATTTCTTCTTGCATTTTCATTGTTTAGTTTCTTCATCTTCCTTCTTGACAATTTTCTTTGTTTTTGGTTTCTTATCTTCATTAGCTATCGTCACACATTCAAAGGAAAGATTAGAAATAAAATAGGGAGGCGTTTTAGCCTCATGAAATAAGATATCTAGAAATAGATTTAGTGGAAAATTATATATGGAAAAGAATAGGATGTTTCCATTAAGGTTCAATATGATGAAGGAATGCCTTTTTATCTCCACTATTGAGGATGTTAACTTGTGCCATTCAAGATATGGTCATATTAATTTTAAGAGCTTACATATTATTGACACAAAAATGTATGGTAAGAGGCCTTCCCACTCTAGATTCAAAGAAGGGTGAAAAATGAAAGTCGTGGTATTTTTAGAAACATAATAGGAAGTATTTTCCTATTAGAAAATGGAGATAAATCAAACCTTTAGAGATGGTTCATTCATATTTATGCTGGAGACAAATTTCTTGCTACATTATTGGTAATAATTTGTATTTCATTTCATTCATAGATGATACAACCAAATTTATGTGGGTTTTTCGTTGAAACAAAGGAGTGGATATTTTCATGTTTAAAACTTTAAAAATCCTTAATAACATATAGAGGAAGATAATTTTATTGTAATGAGTTTCATGAGTTTTGTCCTTCACATGAAATCAAAAGACAACTAAACTATTTACACACCACAAAAATGGTATAGAAGAAATAAAGAATATATCAATATTGTAATTATAAAGGAATATGGTGTGATATAAGTACATGGAAAGGAGTTTTTAGGCAAAATCGGTAAAAACAATATCTTGCGCCATTAAAAAGAGTCTTACAATGGTATCCAAAGACAAGACACTATATGAAGCATGGTTTGGTAAAAACTAAATGTATGTCATCTAAAGTTTTTAATATTTTGTTCATTTTCATGATGAGATGAGAATTAAATTATATCCTAAGAGTGTGGCACACATGTTCACAAGATATAGTCATGAAACCAAGCCATATAACTTTTATAATATTGTTAATAAAAACATCATTGTTTCTAGTGATTATAAATTTTTGAAAATGAGATGTATGCTGATCATGATAAGATTTACAAATTGGTTGTGATCGAATGTGGAATAATTTTTAGGGTTTAAAATTCCTACACATGTTTCTAGTTCAATAGGAAACAATATTAGCTCTTCCCAAGAGATTAGTCATCCATCTACATCAACATGAAGTAATCACGAGTGTTTATTGAATTTACATCCATAAAATCAAATGATGAAATAGAATTATGAGAGAATGATCATAAGGATAAAATCTCATGAATTTAATTTATTTGATGATGTATATGATTAAAATACTATTTTTTCATTGTCATCTATAACTAGTGAACCTAAATGCTCCAAGAAACCAAAATGAACATGGATAGATTTAAAGAGGTGGGGAGACAAATTTGGAAAGATAGTCACTGGGAAGGTTGTAGCTCCTCTGGAGCCTCAGGAGGTGTTGTCACTATGTGGGATCCTAGTTTAGTGCATGGATTTCTGATCCTTTCCTCCCCTGGCCATGTGGTTATGAGTTTCACGGAAATCATCTCGAAAAAATCCTGGTATGTTTCTAACATTTATGCTCCCAATAAACTCAGTGAAAGACGAAATTTCTAGAAGGATCTCTCTAGCTTTAGACAACTGTTTAATGATAAAGATTGGATAGTTGGAGGAGACTTCAATACCCCCTTTCCCCTAGTGAAAAGAGAGGGGGTTTGATCTCTTATTCTGAAAGTATGGAAGATTTAGCTGACTTCCTAAATAGTCTGTTTGACTTAGATTTGGAGGGATCCAAGTTTACTTGGGTAAATAGAAGGACAGGATCTGAGCTCATTCAGATAAGATTGGATAGATTTGTGGTAAGCCATCTTTGTATGATCAATCAACTTTATTCTCTAAAAACTCTTCCTAGAATTGGCTCGAGATCATAATCCCATTCTTCTCGATTTGGGAATGAATCATCTAAAAAAGCTAGGCCTTTCATATTTGAAAAGATGTGGTTAGACCACCGGATATTTACAACAAGATTCCAGAATGGTGGGATATCCAGGTTCGTGGGGTTGCTAGCTTCAGATTGTGTTTTAAACTGAAGCACATCAAAAGTAATCTTAAAATATGGAACAAGGAGACTTTTGGAAATATTTTCTAGGAAAAAAGCAGAATTGCTGAAGATCTCATAAATATTGAGGAACTTATGGAGAACATTGGTCTTAATCCGGTTCTCAAGGATCAAGAAAAAAATTATAATAGCGATTACCATGGAATTTTGGCTAAAGAAGAGGTGTATTGGAGACAAAAATCTAGGGTCAAATGGCTTAAGGAAGGGGATAGGAATACTAAATTCTTCCATTTCTCTGCTACTTCTAGAGCCAATATCCTAAAGATTAATGAAATAAGAGGTGAAAATGGGGAGTCATTTATGAGATAGCAGGGACATCAATGCCTCTATAATAAATTACTTCAAGGAGCTCTTCAAACAGGGGCAGAGGTCGGAGGAGTTGGTTCAGAACAAAGTCTTGGATCTTTTTCAGAAAGTAATCACCCCTCTTGAGAATAGAGATATTTTAAGGAACCCCTCGGAGGAGGAAATCTGTTTTGTGATCTTTGATATGGAACCTGATAAATCTCTAGGGCTGGATGGCTTCCCTACCTTTTTCTTTCAAAAATTCTGGGAGGTGATTAAACACGAGGTCATTGAAATGGTCCAAGAGTTTTTCAACAATGGTCATCTCTTGAGGAAAATGAATAACACTTTTATTGTCTTGGTGCCAAAAATTGCTTGGAGCCAAGGAGGTTAAGGATTTCAAACCTATAAGCTTGTGCAACACCAGTTATAAAATTTTGACTAAAATCATAGCTAGGAGGATTTGGATGGTTCTTCCTAACTTTATCTCTGGGAATCAGGGGGATTTTGTTCTAGAAGGAAAATTACTGATAGCATTATTGTGATTCAAGAAGCCATCCACTCCATTGAAAGCTCTAGAAGATCGGCTATGTTTCTCAAGTTGGATATGCATAAATCCTTTGATAGGATAAATTGGTCTTTCCTCCAGGCCATCCTGCTAAAGGTGGGTTTTGATAACTTTTTGGTTAATATGATTATGACATGCATTTCCACCGCTAGTTTCTCGATTTTAGTCAATGGCAAACCGGAAGGTTTTTTCCAAGCTGGTAGAGGGCTGAGACAAGGTGATCCTCTCTCACCTTTCCTCTATGTCATAATGGTTAAATCCCTAAGTAGAATATGTCAACTTGCCATGGCTTCCAACTACATCCAGGGTGTTAAAATCTCAAATGGTCTTCCCTCTATCTGTCTCAATCAGTTTTTGGATGATAATTTTATGATGGGTAAGGCCTTTGTCCATGAGGCCTCAAATTTTAAGGAGGTTCTTAATGATTATGAACAGGTTTCTGGACAGATGGTTAACTTCCATAAAAGTGTTGTATTTTTCATAAATGTGGAGAATCAGGTTCAAGCTAGATTAGCTCGCATCTTGGGTTGCAGAATTAAACATTTTCCATATTCTTATCTGGGTATGCCCTTGATCCATAAGAAGCCTAACCTCACGGTTTGGAATGCTCTGTTGGATAGAGTTAATAGTAAACTCTCATCTTGGAAGGGTCTCTTTCTCTCTCAAGCTGGTAAGATTCAACTGCTCCAAATATCCCTTCAAGGCATTCCCATTTATGTGATGTCTCTTTTCATGCTCCCTACTAAAATTAAGGAAGCCTTAGAGAAAATCCAAAAGAGGTTCCTCTGGATGGGAGCTGGTGAGAAGTTCAAATTTCCTCTTGTGGCCTAGGATAAAGTTACTAAACCTAAGCTATGTGGAGGATTGGGGCTAAAAACATTTCTCTTATGAATAAGGCCTTAATTTCCAAGGTTGGTTGGAGGATTGCTAGAGAGGAAGGTCTTTGGGTGCAAATTATAAAGATGAAATATTTACGGAATATAGGCAGAATGGAATCCTTTTTTAACCAAAATAACCTCCCTAGAGGGTCTTTTTTTCTGGAATTCCTTTGTGGCCTCTAAATAAATCTTATCCAAAGGTATGATTTGGGAAATTGGAAAGGGCTCTAGAATTAGTTTTGGTTCGATAATTGGCTTGAGGATTCCCCCTTAGCTAACTTGGATTTCTGGAAAGAAGTTGCTCAGTACTACAAGGAATCTGGAAAATTTTGGATTCGAGACTTTTGGATCCAGGAAGATTCTATCAGATGGGAAATCATTGAGCCTCCTCCGGATTTTGATGGCGACATCCAACCTTTCCGGGTTCTCAACAATAAACTTAAGGCTTTCCACATCCCCATGTTCCAAACCAAGGAGGACTCCATCAAATGGAAAGAAGAAGAATCTAGAAATTTCTTGGTTAAATCAGCCTACATGTCAAATTTCAAGAATGATTTGCACAAGGACTATTGGGGTAAACTTTGGGTGAAGGATCTCACCCCAAAGATTAATATATTTTTTTGGTTGGCTACCTAGAATAAAATCCTGACTGTGGACAATCTCAGGAAAAGGGGAATGAAGATTCCCAATAGATGTTCTCTCTGTAAGAAAGAGGAGGAAAATGTCAACCATCTCCTCCTTCATTGCTCCTTCTCCCATGTTGTCTTTGTTGTTATTCTGGATCTGTTCAATATCCAATGGATCCTGCCCTTGACGATTGAAGATTGTTGCTTTCAATGGGAGAGCCCTTTCCATTTTCCTATCTTGATCTGGGCCTGGAATATTTCCCTCCTCATTTTTTTGGGGGTTTATGGAAATCCAGGAATGATGGTATCTTCATGCGATCAGAAATCTCTTCTCTCGAAAGTTAGAAGAAAAATTTGAATTCCATAAAGGAAAACATTAAACTCTTTAAAGGTAAAGTCAAGAAACCCTACCCAAATAGTGAGCAGAAAGTTCTTGACAAGTTCACCCTTGGTCAGTGGAATTACACATTCCTAAAAAGAACTCCAGTTGGAATAGGCCTGGGGGAAATGTTGTTAAGTTAAATTTTGATGGAGCCTCAAAAGGGAATCAGGTCCTGCTGGGGGAGGGGGAATTCTAAGGAATAGTGAAGGAGATTGGTTGTTTGCCTACGCGGGTCCATTAGGTCACCAAACCAACAACATGGCGGAAGCTAGAGCTCTTCTTTGGGGGTTTTGTTGGCTAAAGAAAAAGGTTTCAAGGACATCCAGATCAAAGGTGACTCTCTCCTCTTAATTAATGCCCTCAATAATCATGGTTCCATTAATTGGGCCATTAGAAATATCCTCAATGATGTGAAGGAAACTTCAAAAAATTTTGATAGCATTTCTTATAATCATACCTTACGTCAAGGGAACAAATGTGCGAGATAAGATGGCCAATTATGGAATCAATTGTAATGATTATAAGATATGGTGTAAAGTTGATAAATTACCATGAGACATTAATGAGATCATTAGTAGAGATAGAGGGCACTAAGTTTTATAATGTTGGCACGAGTGAGCCCTGTGGTGGCGAAAACTTACTTAATATCTTGTTTTCCAAGATTTTTGCTAGTGCGAAAGAAGGTATTTTTTTGAATTTTAGTAGCAAACAAGAAGAAGCTCAGTCTGGTGAAAATGGGGGTGATAGGATTAGAGTTGAACCTACTAGCCAAAGCATTGAAGCTTTTAATCAGCCTCTATGGAACAAGCTTAGGATTGGGGGTTTCAGTAATTTCATTTCCAAATTACATGGTCATGACCCCTCCTTGTCTAAGGATTTTGGAAAATCTTGGAAAGAGGATAAGTTTGAAGTCAGAGGGATGGAAATTGAGGTGTTCTAATTCCACCATCACCCTAGCCATGGACATGAAAATGGACAGGCTTAAAATTTTTAAGGATAGAACCCATGCAGAGAATAGGAAATTGAGTTGTTCTTTGTTGGCAAGGAAAGATGTTCTTTCTTTATGGATGGTATTGTTAGGTCGTGCATTTCGGGTATATGGAGAGATGTGTGCCTTCAAATCATGAAGTACATCACTCTAGAAGGAAAATACGAAAAATCTATACTCACCATATGACCCTTCTGAACATGTTCCGCCATAAGGTCATGGTGAGCATCCCCTTCTTTCTATTTATGTCTCTGACTAACTCTTTGATGGCTTTCCAGCAGGAGAAAGTGGAGATGCCTCTGCATGAAGGGCTCATTCTTTTGATGTTTGAAAATGGGAAACCTACTCTGTCCTCTTCCCTGAAAGAGCATGTGGATGAGGATGACCTCACTCTCGCTGATTGCCTTACTAAGATGAAGGCGGAAAATGCAAAATTATGGGGGAGGATTCTGGTAAAGAAATGGGTGAGGATGGTCATGGGGAAGTGAGAACTTGAGAAAAATAAATCGGGATGGTAATTTAAAGGGTTTCGAGGATTTGAGCAGAAAGGTCTAGTACTTAGAAGGGGTGCTTCAAGTGATGGAAGAAACCAATGCTGGTCAAAGGGAAACAATGATGGATGTCATCAATGCTTCTAAGAAAATTTTCACTTTACTCAGGTAAAGTCCAAGCAGAAGAATCTAGAGCTGGAGGACTAGGTCAAAAAGCTAAGCGACATCTTTGGAAGGGATGGAGGAGGGCACTAAAAGAAGGAACTTTAACTTGTGCATCAGTAGCTCGAGGACGAGCTGGAGGAAGATATTAATGAAAAAGGTGTTGAGGGTGATGTGATCAAAGATAGCCATGATGGTAGCAATGGGGGATCTCCAAAAAATTAACTTATGGTTCTGGAATGTTGGCAGAATTTTGGTGAACTTCTATTGTTTTTGTTGTTTTGGAGATTGTTTCTCCTTCTCTCTGGTTTTCCCACCTTAATACAAATTTTGGTTCTTAATTGTAAGAGTTAAGCATGTTTAACTCCTTTCTTGGATTTTACATTTCCTTCTTGCTTGTTGTTTTCTATTCCTCATCTTGTAATGGCCCCTAGGAGCCGATCCCTATTTTTTACCGTATCTAATAAAAAAAACCTATAATATATGTAGAAGCTAGTCAAATGAAAGAGTGGGTTAATGCTATAAAATTTGAGATGGGTTATATTGAGAGGAATGATATATGAAATCTTATTCATACTTTATATTATAAATGTCATTGGAAAAAGTGGGTCTACAAGACCCAAGTGAAAATTGATGGTACATTGACAAGCTAAAAGCTAGACTAGTTATAAAAGGGTTTACACAAACATATGGGGTTCAAGCATGAGGAAACTTATGCACTTGAACCTTGTAAAGATACTTTAAGAATAATTATTTTGTATTCTTCTCAAAGAGAGGAAATGCGTCAAAAAAATTCAAAAATGATTCCATAAACGGATTTATAGAAGAAGAAATATATGTGGGGTAGTCATGAGATTTTGAGGTAAAGGGTAAATAATTTTGGGTATATAAGTTGATGAATAATCTTTATGGGATGAAGTAATCTCTAATATCTTGATAATAAAGAATTGATATATCATTATTGGATCAAGTCTTGGTGAGAATAAAAATGAACAAACTCTTTACACACAAGCATTGGATTTTGTCTCTATGTAGATGACTTAATATTTACAAGTAACTCTATGGAGATTTTGCAAAGCTTCAAGGAAGCAATGAAATTATAATTTTATATTATTGATCTTGGTATCATGAATTACTTTCTTATCATAGAATTCCATCATAAGAAAAAGGAAGTATTCATGTGTCGAATGTTCGGACATGTTACAAAAGTACAATCTTTAATATTGTTAGCATGTAGACACTCCAATTGCAATTGAATAAAATCTTACAAGGGAGGACAATTTCTTTCAATTGATGAAAATATATTTAGAAGCATGGTATGTGTTTTATGTACCTCGCTATGAAAATACCTAATATCAACTATGGGTTTTATTAATTTTTGGATTAATAGAAATCAATCATTGAAGAATTTGGAAGTGGTGAAATATTTTTCATATATGTAAGAGGTACTTACAACCATGGTATTAATTTCAGACCAAAATTTTCATTATTTCTAATTAGATATATAGATTCAAATCTTGGAGGTTCTCTTGATGATATGAAGTCTACTTCAAGTTATTGCTTCATAATGGAAATTGGGTTGGTTTTTAGTCATTAAAGAAGTAAAATACAATTTATTTATCCTCTATTAAAGATAAGTATGCATATATTTCATCTTCTTGCACACAAGGTATGTGTTTGAGAATACTCTTAGTTGATTTCAAAGAGGCTCAATATGAGCCTACACATATTTTTGTGATAATGATGGGGCAATATAATTATCCAAGAGTCTAGTTTTTCATAGTAGAACCAAACATATATAACTCTATCATAATTTTATCATAGACTTGGTCAATGGTAATCAGTTTTTTATTGAGTGTGTGAGAATTGATGATCAAATTTATGTTATTTTCACTAATGTTTTGTTGCAATAATTTTATGGAAGACTCAAAGAGATTATAGGAATTTATGTTATTTGCATCAAAGGGGAAATGTTGAGTATGATGTTGAAATGGTCATTGATTATTTACTATTATGTTTTAAGTATTTTTTTATTTTGTGTGAAATTATATGTTTAGAAATCTATTTTTAATATTATATTTTTAGACGGAAGTGTCCATTAGATCGCACTACACCGATTTATAATCACTATCTATCTATTACCAAGAGGTTGAGAAAAATTTATATATTTAGATGACTAAAGTTATTCTTATCTTGATCCATTTATATTATTATAAGAGGTTAGGGTGCCTAGGTTGACTAGGATGCATGATAGGTGTGCATGTGTCACTTAAACTAATTTTGGCTTCTTACATGTTGACCATATATTAGTAGTGGATGATACTTGTCATTTTGAGTCTATTTTTAGTCATATTTAGTTGCATTTATTTTACTTATTATTTTTATGATTTATTATTAGTATTTTTCAAGTTGAGACAAGTCTTGTTGTAATGGTTATATTAGCCTTGTTTATTGTTTAATTGTTTTAATTCAAAGTCGGAAATTTTTTCCAAATAGTTAAGACTTTTTCAAAGTGTTTATCTCTAATTTTGTTTACAATTATTTAATTATACAAACCATAAATATTTTTGCTCATTATGTAAATTTATTTAGTGCATATTGTGTCATCAATCTCACTTACAAGTGTACTAGTTTAATTGTTAGTCATCCCGGGAAAGGTTGGATGATCACTAGCTTCATTTATAGAGTATTCATATCTAATTTTCACTCCTTCCACATAAAAACCTTCAAATAGAATATAACCTCAAGATCAAATAATAATCCTAAGGGTGTAAAATCGAAGATAAATCATATCTCTATCCATTGAACTTTGTTTTCCTTTTTGTAAGTGAAATTGTCATTTTTGATAGTATTCGTGGTTACTTAACCACAACAATATTCATAGATCAATGAAGTGGTTGTGAATTTTTTTGAGTATTT
This sequence comes from Taxus wallichiana var. yunnanensis, assembly GCA_018340775.1. Classification (NCBI taxonomy): domain Eukaryota; kingdom Viridiplantae; phylum Streptophyta; class Pinopsida; order Cupressales; family Taxaceae; genus Taxus; species Taxus wallichiana. The sequence continues at coordinate 811,704,162 of CM031240.1, read as the reverse complement.
TTGAACCACTTTTAGGGTTGAAAATTCATTTGGGGTTATAAAATCATCACTATATCTTAACTAGTGGTTTTGAAGCCCAAAATTGTTTGTTACCTTCTAGAGGCCATAAATTTTGCACACATACTTGTAATCGTGTGTGTGTGTGTGTGTTTTTAATGTATGTATATTTATAAAATAAAACAAAATACATAATCAAAACATATTTTTATAAATTCCATATTCTATAAAATACTTTATACCATAACCTATATATTTTTCTTAGGATTTTTACATGTGATGAACCCTATTTGAGAGTCGATTGTCTTATAGATTGAATTGGATGACCTTTAATATAAAATTTATGATTATACACCCAAAATTATAGTGTTTTTATCCCAAAAATTATTATAATGAAAATATAAGGATTCACCTTCTATCTTCACAAAAGGGATACTAATCCTTTCATTTTATTGGATTGCACTTTGTTCCTTACTATCTTGAGAGTGACTGCAAAAATGAAACCTTTAAACCCAATTTGAGAAATATTTCATAAATCCTACCAATATTTTCCAACTAACCTTATTTCACTCGAATTTCTTTTCAAATCCTCCTTTTCAATCATCTGCAAGACATTTTTCCATTTCCAAAGCATTGTTATCTAACCAACATGATTGTGGAAGGTTAGAAATCCATTAAACTTCAACAATTTCTTAAATTCGAAAAAATCAAATAGGTCTCCACTTGCCCATTTTAAGAACGAAGAATAGAGTTGAAAAGCTGTGTGTTTTTGCCTTAAAATTTTGTTTAGAGCTTTTCCAAATTTTACATTAATTGTTCCTCATTTCTCCATAATATTTCGACAATATTTCTTCTCATTTGTATACTCCTTTACATACATCTTACATGCATGCACTCTTTCGCAGTTTTCCATTTATGTGTCTTAGTTATTTTTCCATCGTTTTCCTTAACTGTCACATATACTTAGCCACAATGTTTCAATGTTGTGTCTAATTTTAGTTGCATTTATGTTTTTTTCCTAATTTCCAACCACAAATTGTACATCTACATCCTTTCTTAGTATCATTACCATTTTCTTTCTCCACAGGTTCATTGAATGGATATTGTTTTACCTAGTCTACCTTAAAATACCTTCCAATTGTCAAATAGTTTTCTTCCTTCACACATATTTCTTTTTTTTGAAGATTATTGTGAATATCGTCTTCTACTTAAATACTTTTGTTATAACATTCATCTATTTGAGGCATTTGGTAGTGAGGATTGTCTTCCAACTCTAAAGCATGTCATCATCAATTATATCTTCATCTACTGAAATATTAATTGTTTCTTTAGGGGATATGTTTTGGTTAATTGTTTCATGCGGAATACAATTAATAGTAGGGGTTTTGTATTCAAACATGAAAAATGTTTGACTATGACAAAGATATTAAAAATTTAAACTAAACTGACCAAAAATAAAGAAAAAGTTAATGATAATATATTACATGTGTTAATGTTTGCAGTGGATGCAAGTTGGGTTCTTTTTTGGTTGGTTGAAATAATTTAATATGTTACTTTTTCTTTTGAATTGATCTACCTTGTTTTCATTATTCACAGAGTCCATTGTACCTATCTAAGTGTAATTTTAAAATAGATCAATTTTTTAAGAAGGATATTTTAAAAATTACAAATGATAGGTGAAACCTAAGTGTTTGAATCTCAACACTACACCACTTTTAATAGAGTACATAGTCTTACCGAATGGTAGCACACATAATGCTACTAAAAATGTTATCCCACAGTAGCATACACTATGTTATTGGTCAATAACATTGTATATGATACTGATAGGTAATATACTAAATTCTACCAACCAATAGCATTGTGTATATCTTATGCAGAACATCATTGTGAATGTTACCATCCAACAACATTGTGCATGCTATCGATTGGTAATATGCATATAATGTTACAAGTTGGTAGCATTGAGTATGCTACTGGATGATAACCTCGTTAATGCTATCATTCAGTCGCATAAACAATTCTACCGGTTGATAGTATATAAAGTGCTACCTTTAGTGCCCTTTGATTGGCACCTTTTTAATCAAGTTCAATACAATACCATAACAATTAAAAATACCTTAATGCAGGGTTGCAATATCGAGTCGATCTTGATTTTAAAGCAGAAAGGAATTGCGAGGAATATTTGATAGTTGAAATTTGCATATGGAATTGTAAATACATAATTAGTATATATATGAAGGAGAACATGAAAAATTAAATTTCACACTAAAGGAGATTTGAATTAAAACAATAAGCTATTGGTGTAAACAATAGGAAAACCAAACCTTAAAACTAACTTGTAACTAGAAAATTTAGGTGACCCAGTCCTAATTCCTACCCTAAAAATTCACCAAATGCAAATTTTAAAAACCAAAATATTCGTGAATTAACGAATATTTGCCACTAATTTTAGAGTTCATGTGTCATTGTCAATGCATATAAAGGCAATGGTTATTTCAAATGTTTTTATGCATATATAATTTTAGGAAAATTCGATGGTTTTGGAGGTCTCCCATCTCAGATTTTATTAGAAAATTGGGATGACATTCCCTACACTATTGCTTGTTCACCTCCCTCGCATCCAAGTTCGGATAGATCTCCCGAGGTGGAGGGAGCATGGGACATTAGGGGTAAGGGGGGTAGTAAAGAAGGGGGAGGTCATGGAAGAATTTGTTTTTGCCACCACTTTCATGGTCATTTTGGTTGGTCTCTACCTTTCAAGTGATAACACACATTGGTGCAATAAGTTGATTGGGTTCTTCAAATTTCTCGCCCCCTAAAAACATTGGCACTCAACTCGCTACTAAATATAACACAAATGAAGTGAATAATGAAAACACTAGATAGGATCCCTTACCTAATGAAGAGGATCTTGTTGAGTGTGGTTTAAGGAAATTTGACTAACTTGTGATCCTCCACCCAACTTTGGACTCTTTTCTATGGTAGCTTAATTTATTGTTCTATAATGTTCTATTTATCTAACTATCAATGTTTTGGGTTGCTTTTGTTTTTTCTTTCCTAATCCCCTTTTGTTTTTGACCTAATTTATTAGACTTTGTGGTGTGCTCTCATACCACCTACTATTTTTGAATAGTTTATACTATTTTTATTTAAATTATTGTAAAATTAAGCTTTGTCCTTTTTGTTATTTAGATGATTACATTATTAAACTAAGCAAATACATAGATTGATTAAATTTTAATGATGTGACTATTTTTCTAGGTAAAAGGTGCTATTTTTGAGCGAAAAAAATACAAAAATTAGAAGAATCAATGACATTTTAAATCAAAACTTTTAAGTTCATATTGTCGACACCAATTAATGCATTCACTGGGTTTCCTTGACAACCAAAGAGATAAAACTTAATCAAATATTTTCCTATTATGTTATTGAATATATACCTTCCATTTTATTTTAATGTAAAAATTGTTGATATTGATAAATTTATTTCTCTCATATTTCTAATTTGTCTCCTCATATTCATTTTCTCTCGGAGTCTCTAGGAAAAAGACCTTATAACCATACACTTACCAAAACATGTACACTTGGTTTCCTCATATATTTCTCATAAAAGTATTTAATAGTTAAATTTTTATTCAATGATAGTTTTTAAGATTTAATCACAAATGTGATACATAGGATACACTCTTATTAGTACCCTTTTCTAATGTCATATATCAATTATCATTATACTTGATGAATTTAAAATCTACTTTTCCCTCCGATAGAACATGTGAAACAAAAATGGTGATAGACAAGGTCGTATGCCACATAACGACTATCATTGTACTTAATTAATTCAAAATATAATATTCCCTCCAATTTAAGTACATTTTTATATAGTCCTCCCCCAACATTCTCGACAAAATATTCGTGAGTAAAAAATTACATGCTTCTATATACTTATTCTATCACAAACATTATCCCTTCATCATTATTTAGATTTTCCTCAAAAACATAACAATCCTTAACTGAATAGACCAACTTTAGTCCAAATTTCTTAACACTAGTTTGAAATTTCAAAATTTCTCAACCATTGGCAAAAATGACCAAGTAGCTATAAAATGAAGAATTGATATCAAATGGCTCCCTGATAACTCTTATACCTTCATAATGCTTTTCTTGTATGGATTAACAATGAATACTCATCATCATTGTCGAGGGTAAAATAGCTTTGATAAGGAAAACCAACATTGAGTTACTAACCCTATTGAGCTGGAAGCATGATGCATCTACTTGTCCCCATATAAAAATCGATGCACCCAAACATTTCTCTAAATGACGAGCATCCTTACATATCCTCAATAGATTTCAAGATATTTACATCGTTATCTTTTCTACCCAATGAGGGTAATAGTAGTAAAATTACTATAGTTTTTCCTTGTTTTTAAATCTTCTTTCATAAGGCATTTGTCCACACGTTAGGAGAAAGATGATCTCTCCAAATTTTTATTGGAAATAGATATTTTCTCCCACTTGTTTTTGTTATTATTAGGAAAAACAAAAAGAAACTTGTTTTTCCATGCTTAGATTAGTGTTAATTGTATGTCCCTTATTTTAGGATAAAAGCAAATAAAAGAAATAACTTTGATTACATGCACAAAAAGCATGTGTTATTTTTAAATGATAGTTCTATTATTAAGATTGCTTTATTTTTAGAGTTTTGTTTTATTCTAGGCAGAAAGACCTATATATATTGGAGGCAATTGCAAGTGTTTTAACACATAGATTATATCGAATGAAGCTCGACACGGAAGAATATATTCATGCATAGAAGTCGATTTGAGTTTAGAATACTTTGTTTATTTACAATACTTTTTATTTTATTTATGTTGTTCACTATTTTATTTTCCTAATTTCTAAAAATTTGTATAAGAGTGGTTTTTCAGCAAGTTTCTAAATTGACGACAAGCTATGGTTTCTACATCTAGTCTACAAACACTGTAATTTACATGAAATAATTACGAGTATTGGTCATTAACCATGAAGGAACTATTCAGATCCTAGGATGTGTGAGAAATCGTAGAGAATGGGTACATAGAGCCCACATATGCATCAACGTATAATGCACTCTCATAGACAAGAAATATACTTTGAAGGAATTAAGAAAGAAAGATGGAAAATCTCTTTTCTATATTCATCAAGCCATGCATGAAAGTGTCCCACCTAGAGTGATAAAAACCAATAAAGCACAAAAAACATGGGACACTCTCCAAGTGGCGTATTTAGGTAAGGAGAAAGTAAAACTACCAAACTATAATTACTTCGAAGGGATTTTGAAAATATGTAAATGAAAGATTCAGATTCTGTAGAATCATTCTTTACTTTTGTTGTTGGTTTATTCAATCAAATTAAATCCTATGGTGAAACTATTTATGAGAGAACGTTTATTTATAAGTTGCTTAGAATTTTGCCTGCAAAATTTGATCCTTTGGTAGTTGTTATTGAAGAAACTAAGGATCTAAGTCAATTTTCAATTGATGAGTTGCATGCATCACTAATAAATCATGAAAAAGGTTGAATAGATCACATGCACTTGTAGATCAAGAATTTTCATCACAGTTTTCAGGAATTTGTGGAAGAGGAAGAAGAATCTTCACCCTAGCACAGAGGAATAATTTCATCTAGAGGATGCAACAACAATCAATCAAACTCAAGTAGAAGAGGATATAGTCAATAACATAATCATAATTATTTTTTTGGTCGAGACAGGATAAGTCTCATGTGCGGTGTCACTATTGCAAGATATATGGGCACTATGCTTATGATTAGGGAAAAACAATATGAACTCCGTGTCTTGGGATATTGGTGAGTTACAAGTAGTTTGTAATCATCAACCCAAGTTCCATTCCCATTGATTTCATTGGATGCTTTCAATAAGTGGCCATAAGGACACCTTGAGGTAGGGGTCGAATTTCTCCATATGAACCAAGTGGGACATAGTGGAGTGCTCGAATGCAGATCTCTTTGTGGAAATTAAGGACTTAAGCCTACCCCAATGTCCCACTTAGAGAAAGTGTGGTATTACTTTAACTATATAGCTCATGAACCATAGCTAGATAGTTTTGCGGCAGCAAAAAGCAAATAAGTAATAAGCAATATGTGCAAGAAAGGGAAATAATTAAATGCAAGAAGAAAGGAAAGGAAATGTGCAACCTAACCAATAGTTGATAGAGTTGATTACATGTACATAGAAGAAACAAATAGATCTTAAAATGTAGAATTTGAAAGCAAGAGAAATTTAGATCTAGATCTAAGACAACACAAAGTTTATGCATAGATCTAAAAAGAAATAAGAGACGAATGCATCGTTGACACAAAGTTCTCCAGAAATCTCTTCTCTTCCTCTGCTTGCAGAAAGCTATCAGGGGTTTAGCTCAAAGTTTGGAACACAAGAATGTTGATTACAAATTCGATCCTTTAACTCGTAGGTTCTTCCTCTACTTATAGTGTGTAGAGGGGAAATTACAAATGGTAAACTAAACTGAACTAGAACATGAAGAAGTAGTAAAGGGAACATTTGACAATCATCTTCCTAGAATTCCTCTCTTAGTGACATGCATCAGGAGTTTAAGCCAAAATTGTGCACATCTGTCACCTATCTTAAAGAATCTTTCCAAATAACTTAAAGTAATGGTTTTAAACCAATAACTTTAATTTTACATTTTCATCCGGGAATATAAGAAATAAGAGAAGAAAGAAGGGAAGAATGAAGATCTCTTTGTAACACCTATACTTTCTTTTTGTTATGATATTGAATATACTTGTCAAACATGTAATTCAACATCTTCCCATCTATTTTAACAATACATCTCTCTTGGTTCTGAACTATAACAACCCTCTGGACAAAGCAACAGTGTTAGCCTTCACTTTCTCTAAACCAAGGCCCATATCCCTCAACATATCCCTGAAGCTTTATGAGTCTACCAATTGAATCCATTGTGAAAGGCATGGTGACTTCATCAACTTCTTTCCACACAACCAGAATAAATTCCTCATGGGAAGAAGGTAATTCATCTGGGATGCTCTCGGCACTTCTCCCATCTTACTCTCCAACAATTGCATCCTCTTCAACATGAGCTTGAGGATCTCTATGTGGAAGGAAACTGAAATTTCTAATTGCTTCCCCTTTTCCATCAATCCACTAGGCACAATCTGCTCTGCAATCAACACATCCTTTGGCAATGAGTGTATCTTAGCTAAAGTATCTAGATGACTTTCAACAACTATGTTCTCATCTTCTATTTGTGTCATCAGTTCCTTTAGCTGAGATACTACCTTGTGCATGTTCTCCAATTCAGCTGGTATTCTTTTGAATTGCTCTGAAGCTTGGTGAATGATTTTTCCTTCCAGTGGGCAATAGCTTTGACTTTGGTCCCTGCATCTTCTACCTCCTGCATCAGATGATTACTCACCTGCTCATGTGCTAGAATGGGTTGAGAGGAAGGTTTGGCAACCTTAGCAATGATCTCGCATAATTGGAACACCTGCTTTTGAAGCTTGGATCTCTCAGCCTTCTCTTTGTCAAGCTTAAGGAATAAAGCGTTCATTAGTGTCTGTGTATCTGCTTTAATCCTTTTGTGGTAGTTTGACCTATTGGCACTTTGGTCACTGCTATATCAATGCCGTGAGCTCTCCCTTGTGCTTTCCTTCTGCTGGAACAGATAACTCAACGAACTTCTATCCCGATTCCTCAATAATCAACCTAGAAGTCATTTTGGAAACTTTAGGTCTTCTATCTCTTCCACCCAAACTCAGGAGCAGCTGAAAGTCGTGTTCCTCCAGGTTGATCTCCTCTTTGGCTTCTAGGATTGTCTGCAAAGCTAACCATGATGAAAATTTGCTTCTTGGGGAATGAGAAGTCACCGAGTGCACCACCATCTCATGCTCTGATTCTACTCTATCAGAATTTTCCACCGTGTTATGATTGCCACCCTCTGAATTGTCCAAAGACAATGCTTTTCAAACTCCGCCATCTGTGCTTTCAACTTCTCGCATGGAGAGGTGAAACTGAGTGGTTGAGGAGAAAATACAAATGACGTTGGATTTAAAGGAGGAACAACAAGATCTCTCTGGGGTTTCGGGGGCTCTTTGAAGTCTTTATGAGTTGATGTTGGAGAAGCTGGAACTAGCATGATAGTTGTAGATTTGGCCTTCTCCTGTATGTGAGACTTCTTGTGAACTTTAAGATTTTTCGGCCTTCTTTTGCTTTCACCTTCGTGCTTCTTTTGTTGGAGTCTCCTGCGGTAAAGTTTCATGTGATTTGATTCATCAAAGCTTCATCCAAACAATACCCTTTTCAACTTGATTTGAAGTGTTAACTAGAACTGCAGAAGATCTCTCTTCAATCATCTGACAACCACCAATGTTTTCCTGAAGAGCAACTCTATCCCCTCCCATCTGATGATACAAGTCAAGTACCACATGTCCATCATCTGTGAGATCTAGAGGTATCCGTGCCAAACCATAATAAGACACTTGTTGCGTCGATAACCTGCTGAAGTCTTTCTTTTTGACTTCATATTCGTTTCTGCACTTCATCCAGAAGTCATCCAATGAAGGCACATGTGAGTATTCTTGGGAGATTGTCTTCCTTGCTACCCCATATGGGTCAAAGTTTCAGCCGTGCTGGGAAGAACTCAGGCTCATACTCAGAAAACATTTCAGCTTCGACTCCTCTAGCTTTGTGGATGCTCTGGCAGTTGTAATAACCCACTATGACTGGAAAGAAACCCGTAGACTTGTGCCACTTTGATTGTAAGTCATGCATCTCCACGAGTTGTCTACACAACTCCATGATGACCCACTTGTCATTTGGATACCTCGGCAACTTTACTAGTTCTCCTGAAAATCCAGTTACCCTGAGATAGGTGAAGTCTGCAAATTGGATGAAAATGCAGCCATGTTGGGATACAGCTTCCCAAGCTTCTTTGCTTACCATGTTGGTCTTCATATCACTATTTAATTTGCTAGATGAATTCATAGAAGAACCCATCATTGACTACTTTGTAATCTTTGTGGCATTTAGGAATCTGTATTAATTGTGGGTAAGCACTCAAAATAGGATCTTTCGCCAAGACGCCCCATCTATCCGGCTTGGAAAATATACCTGCTGTGAGGCTTCTTTGCATATATACCAGGTATGAAGTCATTTTGAAGTTGTAAGTCCACCTCACACTCGAAGTTGCTCACCGATGTTGTCACTGATGATCTCTGCCAATTGATTATTGAATCAGCTCTGTTGATCTCAATAGTCTCTCATGAAAGCATACATCCATGAGCGGAAGTTGTGAGTATTGGCTTCTCCACTTATACCTGCAAAGCAATTTAGTAATATCATCCACCTCCTGCACCAAGTTGGATCGTGGAAGAGTCCTTGGGAACTTTGATGGGGACTGGGCTTCTTATTGTTCATTATGCCCATGCAATCTACTTTGTGTTTCTCCCATTTGTTTCCTACATCCAACATGTTAATTGCAATCACCACCGTTCGTGTCGGAATCTTCAGACAATAATTAATAAACTTGTGCATCCAACCTAATAATTGTCTTTCCCGCAACATCCCGATTGTTCTGGAAAGAGGATGATATGATCTTGCACACTCCATAACAAATTCGGGCAACTGAGTTGTGATTGGGAATGTTGATGCTTGAATAATTCCACTGCTTTTATTGCCCGCATGAGAAATGTCTTTCCGGCCCTGGATCTATCAATTATTTTGGAGATGGGTTCAGGGCCTATGTTCGTGTCATTTATATCAAAAATCTAGATGCTATGCATGATTCTTTTGATCCTTCTCTTTCATCACGCTTCATCATGGCTGGAGCAATCTTTGTCTGAGCAATCTTTGTCTGTGTTCTTTTTCTTTTAATCTGTCGGAATTCTTTGCAACTGGATCAATTTGTGCAGATCTAGCAATTTCTTCAGATTCGGAAGATATATTCAATGTACCTGACATTGATTTGAACTCCCTTTCACCTGTAATGAATACCTATAATTATTTCAGACAAAGATGAAGTCCAGAGCATGAATACTTGATTTTTGTCACCAAAAATCTGCATATGAAGCCTGCTGCCCTAAAATTTGAGGCTTTGCTTGCATGCAAAGCAAGCATAAATATTTTTAAATTCACCTAGGCACTTATAGTAACATGCAGATAATTATCATAGCATAAATCAAGCTATTCCAACCCTAGGCGCCAAACCTTGAAGCTTCCTGGCAATGAAAAACAACTTCTGATGCACAAATCCTCCTTTCCTTGGCACCAAAACTGTCTAGGCTGCAATCCTTAGCAAAAAGAATTAATTGCTTCTTCATTATGGCAGCCCATACTTATATAACCCTCAGCATTCTATTTTTAATAATTGTCCTTCCTATTCCTGGCAATTTAATTAATAAACAATCATGTTTATTCACCCAAATTGGGTGCCCAATTATGCATGTTGTTGGCTGCCTTTAAATAAATTTATTTTATTTATTTTTAGCATGCATCCTTCAGTTGTCTTTGGCTTGACTTCTTGCTTTGACTTTTCATTCATCCATGGCACTAAAATTAGGCAAGAAAACTATTAATAAATACCATTAAAAGCATTGTTTAATGCCTAAATGGGTCACACTTTTTGGCAAGGGTGATTTCTAAAAATAAGAAGTCAACTTTGATGGGATTTTCTACCCTGCATTGCAGCTCCAAAAATCCCTTCTTTCACTTAAGTTGTTTGACTTCTATAATGGAATTTTTACCTGCAAGGCAAGTAAGAAATTCTCACCTGCCTACCACTGCCAAAATTCTCATTATTAAATTAAAACATCTCCCAAAAAGTGTGACTTGCATTAAAATTAGCCTCCTTTGATAAAGTGTGACTTGCATGGGTGAATAAATCTCTTTGGTGGGAAAAGTTAGCCTGCCAGGTAGGCAGAAAATTCCCATCGGTGCTTTAAGTGATTTTTCTTTATTTTATAATGGGAATTTTCACCCTGCAAGGCAGGTAAGAAATTCCGCCTTACTGCCTGCCGCCTCTAATTTTCCCATCATAACTTAAGTGACTTTGACTTCATGGGAAAAAGTACCTGCAAGGCAGGTAAGAAATTCTCGCCTTGCCTGCCACTACCAAAAATCCCATTGCAACTTAAACTCATTCATTCCAAAAGTGCGACTTGCCTAGGAGAGGCTTTTTGTGCATGACTTCATCTTTTTGGTCAGAAGTTTGCATTTTGAGGTTGATTCTTTCTGGTGTTGCGTCAGTAGATGATCTCTAGATGCTTCAGGAAATTAAACAGACTATACTGGACAAGGAACAAACCTAGGGGAATTTCACAGAGAAACTGTGAGGAGAAAACCGGAGAAAAACGCAAAAGAAATAAATAAAAGTGAAAAACGTTGCCAGAAGTTGCAGACAAGGCTCTGAATTCATTCCCGGTGAAAACCCTATTGAGATGTGTGAATATTGGCATGCAAAACATCAACAAGATTCAATCGGAGCACAATTTACTTCAAATGGGGCATTATTTATTTAATAAATAATTAAATAAAAATTTCCCGCAGACAAAACTTGGAGAGGGATAAAATGAGTTTGGGCATCTGGGTATTTGTTGAAATTGGCTCATATGATTCACTGGGAATATCTTAACATAATACAGACATCTTTTGGAAATAAAAACACAAAAAGACCCATTATTTTAAAAGAATGATTTTTTTTTTTCAAATAACCTTCTTCGTGCATTGGACTGGAGAGGGACTCTATTATCTAGGAGATTTTCAAGAAGGGGGATTACTCATTTCCTTCAAAAATGAGAGGTCATGATGAGAATCTGTCGAATGAATTTTCTACAACTTGGGATAATAGTGTTGTGACAATTCATGGAATCAGTGTGCTGGTTTTGGAGGAGCTAATTGGACTTGTCCTTTGAAATGGATTTCTCTGGCAGTAAGGTCTTTAAAGACATAACCAAGCTACATGATGAGGTTTATACTTTCTTAGAGGATGATGAGAAAATATGCTACATGGAGGAAAAAATAGCTCGCATGTCATTGCTTAGAAGGTGGTATGAGGTATGTTTCCATCTAATGAAGTACATTACGTTAGATGGAAAGTTTAGAAAGCTTCATACACAACATTTTATGTTGCTCAATCACTTTAGGAGGGGTAAAAATATGAGTATTCCATTTTATCTTTACAAATCACTTCAAGTGTCAATCAGAGACTTTCAAACTAAGAAAATTGTGGCTCCCCTTCACTAGGGGCTTATTTTATTACTTGTGAAATAAGGTAACCCAGTTCCTCAAACTAGGGTTGTCATGTCTAGGTCGGGCGAAGATTGGGAAGATCATCTTACCTTGGTAGACAAACTAAAACTCAACAAAATGAAATAAAAATCCAAAAAATATTTGGATGTTGTGACAGTGCTTCAAAATTTAGTTGGACGGAATGTGGAGGATGGACTCACGAGGGTTTGATTGGGGGCATATTCGATAAATTTGGTTAATAAAATTGATGCCTTGGAGGATATTGTGAACCAAGTTAGAATTGAAAATAGGAATTTGATAAGGGGGCTTAAAGCACTAATGTTGAGTTTGTGGTTCTAGGTCATAGGATCAAGACTTTACGGTGGTGTGGTTGCGACTATGAAAAGGGAAGAAGATGAAGCTTGTTATCAACAATTAATACGATGATGAACAACTTGATAGCTAGAAAGAGATTACTAGGCCAAGCTCGAGGATGAGGGGAAAATGTGTTTAGGAGGTCCTTTGTCGCCTCTTTACTGATCGATACTGTGGATTTTTGTACTTAGTCTATTTTGTTTTGGTCTTTGTTTGGCTGGTTAGTGTTTTGGCTCGTTGTTCTATATCTTTTGAGTCAATCTCTTTTTGACTCGAGCTAATCATTTTTTTATAGATATTTTTGTATTTCGAGAGCTTCAATGTAATATCTTATGTACATGGCCCTTGGATCCTTTTCCAAGTATTATCTATAAAAAAGAACAGGCAAAATCAAAATTGGGTTGGGAGCTCTACTCCAAGCTCCATGTTTATTGCATGCACAAATATTGTTGAAGCAACACCTTCTTTATTACCTATTGAATGTAATCTATCACAAGAGAGTCTTTGTGATGTATGGTATTTGATTATGATTGTAGTAATCACATGTCAGGTAACTTAGATTTATTTTCCAATTTGGATGAGTCAATAAAGATAGATGTTACCCTTGGGAATAATAACAATATAGTGTCTATAAAAGGAAAAGGAATAATCAACATTCTAACTAAAAATGGGGAGAAAAATATTATGTATGATGCTTATTATGTTGTAAGTTTGAATCACAATCTTATGAGCATTGGTTAATTGGTCAAAAAATGATACATAGTTTACATGGAAGACAATGAATGTGTGATCGTTGATAAAGATCCAAGTACTCAGTTGATTGCTAAAGTGAAAATGAAAAGCAATAGAATGTTTCCTTTGAAGATTAGACTAGCCACATCCAGGAGATCATACTACTGAGATCACTTTGAAGCTAAATAAATTCAATCGGCTTTTCGGCCGGTTGAAAAAGATGAATCATGGCTATAGCATCTCAGGTTTGGTCATTTCAATTTTTGAGGTTTGAATTTTTATAGAAAAAAATGGTAAAGGTTACCCTTTGATTCGTAAAAACGAGAGAGATTTTGTGAAGGTTATATTTTGGGGAAGCAACACAGAGAGTCCTTCCCAGTTGGAAAAACAACAAGAGCAAGTGCACCACTTGAAATTGTTCACTTAGATTTATGTGGACCTATGTATACAACTTCTATTGGAGGTTGCTCGTATTTTATGACATTCATTTATCATTATACAAGGAAGACATGGGTGTACTTTTTGAGACACAAATAAGATGATTTTGATATATTTCAGTAGTTCAAGGCTTTAGTAGAGAAGAAAAGTGGATATTACATCAAAGTTCGAGGACAAACATAGGAGGTGAGTATATTTCTAATATATTTATGAATTTTTGCAAATATCATGGAATCCACAAGTAATTTACTACCAGGTATACACCACAATAGAATGGTGTGGCAAAGAGGAATAATATAACCATTATGGAAATGACAAGAAGTATGATGAAGGAAAACGTCTTTGAAATGAGTACTAGGAAAAATCGGTAGAAATTGTTTACATTTTAAAAGGGTGTCCAACAAAAGCTGTTGAAACATGGTTCCTCAACAAGCTTGGACTAACAGGAAACACAATGTTTCTCATTTTATAATTTTTGGTTGTGTGGCATATGCACACATACCTGATGAGCTAAGGAAGAATTTAAACAACAAAGGAGAAAAGTGCGTATTTGTTGGATATTCAAAGAATACAAAAGCTTACAAGTTGTTTAATCTATTCACTAGAAAAGTCATAATCAGTAGAGATGTATATTTTGTTGAAAATGAGGCATGGGATGGAAGTATAGAGAGAACAATCAGTGTAGTAGTAGTTATTCCTCATGATGATATGGCAGATGAAACTATATAACAACAATGTAATGTATCTTTTTCGAATCTTGGACATGCACCGCACGTTGTAACACAAGTTGCACCTCCATTTACAACTAGGAGGTAAACAATATTTTCAATCATTTTCAACCATACAAGACACACCACAAATAACACTAGAAGCAACTCATTCAAAGATGCAAAACAATCAATCATTAGATAGCCCTTCACAATGGAAAACAAGGAGTCTTAGTGAGATTTATGATGTTGATACAACTAACTACTTTTTTAGTTTTTGCATTGTTTTCTCAAGTTGCAGATCCAATATATTTTGAAGAGACTATAAATGATGAAGTTTGAGCTCAAGCCATGGATGATGAGATATATGCCATAGAGAAGAATCGGGCATGGTAATTGGTAGATCTTCACGAAGTAAAGGACGCAAAAGGAGTGAAGTGGATCTACAAGACCATTTATATAATTCTAATGGTAAAGTACAAAAACATAAAGCAAGGTTGGTTACAAGAGGTTTTCACAACAATATGGAGTTGATTACAATGAAATGTTTGCACTGTAGCACATTTAGACACGATAAAAATGGTTTTAGTAATTGTAGCTCAAAACAAATGGCCTATTTATCATATGGATGTAAAATCAACATTCTTGAATGGTTTTCTTGAAGAATAATTTTATGTGAATTAACCATAAGGTTATGAGATTGAAGGTCATGAAGGAAAGGTATACATGTTGAGAAAAATGCTCTATGGTCTCAAGCGAGTTGATTCTTATTTAATTGAGAATGGTTTCGATGGGAGGCGGAGTGCCTACTTTATACATCAAGATAAATGAACAAGGTAAGATTGATTTTTTGTTTATATGTGGATGATTTAATTATTATTGGAAATCTATCTACAGATTCATTCAAATTATCCATGAAGAAAGAATTTGAGATGACAAATCTAGGACTCATGCACAATTTTTGGGCATTAAAGTTCAACAATCAGAAGTTGGAGTTTTTATTTCACAAGAAAAATATGCTAATGATTTTTTGAAGAGATTTAACATGTTGAATTACAAGTCAACGCCAACACTAGTTGCAGTAGGTTTGAAGTTAAGAAAAGATGATAGTGGATTATTTGTGGATCTAACATTGTTCAAAAACTAGTTAGAAGTCTCATGTATTTGATGGCCACAAGCCCTGATATTATGTATGGTGTGAGTCTCATCTCAAGGTTCATGGATTCTCTAAAAGATTCACATTGGCAAGTTAGAAAAAAGATTTTGAGGTATGTATGTGGAGCTAAGAATCAAGGAATTTCGTATTCAACATCAGACGAGTTCAAACTCATAAGTTATAAAGACAATGACAGTTCTGGGAGTATAAGCGTAAGAAAAAGCATCCGGCTATACTTTTCACTTTGGAATAGGTCTAGTTTCATGGGCATCAAAGAAACTACCCATAGTCACATTATCTTCTTCAAAAGCAAAGTATGTAGCTTAGCATAATAGGAGCAACAATTCAAGTTGTGTGGATGAGAAGAGTGTTGAAAGATTTGAGGTAGAATCCAGTACGCTACACATATTTTTTGTGACAACTCAGCAATAACATTTTCAAAAAATCATGTTTTGCACAAGAGGAGCAAGCATATTGACACGAGATATCACTTCATCGGGAGTTGGTTAATAATAATGAAATTTGTCTTGAATTTTATAGATCCGAAGACCAGTTCGGTGATATTTTTATGAATGGTTTGGGAAAGGAATTTTTGAGTATTTGAGAAGTTGTTTGGGAGTTTTTGATCAAGAATATGTCGGATCCGGAAACATTACACTCGGCTCTAAAATAAAAAAAAGTTTGAAGGTCGAAATTAAGGGGAGTGTTGGAAAAAGTAACTTGCTCTTCCATTTATAGTTTAGTGTTAATTAGATGTCCCTATTTTTAGGAAAAAATCAAATAAAACAAATAGCTTTGTTTGCATGCACAAAAGCATGCGTTATTTTTAGTTGATAGTTCTATTATTAAAATTGCTTTATTTTTAGAGTTGTGTGTTTTATGGTTAAGCGAAAGACCTTTATATATTAGAGGCAATTGTAAGTGTTTTTACACACAGATTGTATTGAGTTGAAGCTCGACACAGAAGAAGATATTTATGCACAAAAGTGTTGAATTGAGTTTGGAATACTTTGTTTATTTGCAATATTTTTATTTTATTTCTGTTGTTCGCTGTTTTATTTTCCTAATTTCTACAATTTTGTATTCAACTTTTCAGTGTGGGTAATGCATAATTATTGTATTTGTTGTTCAAAATATTTAGGATAGCTCCAAAAGCTGGCTTCTATATTTCAGCATACCATTATGCAATTCATTATATATGGTCATCCAGGAATCATTCGCAACAATGTATTTTTATTTCAGAAGTTATGTTTTTTTTTAATTGAGTACCTTTAGGGCGTTTCACAATGGTATTGGATTATATAGTTTGATGGCATCTTTGCTTAAGTTTGGAGGAATATATAGATCCAACAATGTAAAGTAAGCTAACAAACTAAACTAATGAACACATTCGGCTAAGCGCAGTACGGAGCATCCACCGTCAAAATCACTTAGGACACGATCCTAACCTCAACCGTTTAAATTCTTTTTTAACTTAACGATTATATATGAGACAATACAATTTCTATAATGCATAATACATTCTATATAGGAATATCCATTGCCTATGCTTACTCTAAACAAAAGGTTAAACTTTTTCAATTATTTTATCATAAATATCATATTTTAATAATATTTGTCATTTATTAAAATAAAATCTTCACATGTAACTGGAAAATTACGCAAGTGTAATTTGAAAACTTTTTGAACCTTCAAAAATATTATTATATAAATAATGGTATGTCACAAATGGTAGTACAAATCCCCAAATATACTTCTTGTATGCCTCTTAAGATGTTCTAATTACAAGTACGCCATAGTATTGTGATTTCTGTAAATTAAGAGTCCAAAATTTAATGGTTTCCCTAATCTCCATCCTAATTACTTTGTTAAACCCTGTAATTTTATTGATCTCATTAATTACTAATTTTGAAGTTCCTGAAATCTGTCTCAGATGTTGTGAATTCAAATAATGATTTATTTAATATATTGCTTGGAGGAATGACGAAGAAAGAATTTTTTTCTTCATGTTTCAAATTTTATCTTATTTTTAAAGAATAAATTGTAAGATACTAAGAAGAAGACGAGACTATGCTTATATAAAAGGAATATACAAAATTTGCATAAAATAATGGAACAATTTAATAGACTTATTACAAATTTGAGACAACAAGAAAGGAAAAGAGGAGGGTGACATAAATGCAGAAAGAGAATAGAAAAAGAAATTTTGAAAAGGAGGAAGAACAAGAGGAGACATGATTATTTGAAGAAACGCTAGTTTTGACATTATAATGAAAGAATTAGGAATCAAGGTTGGAGTTTCAAAATATGAAGATAATCCAAAATTAGAGGAGTTGATAGATTTGTTGAATAGAATGGAGAAGTCTTTTGAATGGAAGAAGATGGCAGAGGAAAAGTAGTTAAAATTTGCATGCACTAAGTTGAAGGGTATAACTGATGGGGAAAATATAACTGGATGCCAAAAAACAAAAACAAAAAACATAGCAATATGTGATTATTAGTTTCAGATTTTTATAATAATCAACAGATTTTCAATTCAATCATTGATTTGTAATTAAATTGAAGACAGAATTTAAGATCAAATAGAACATCAATTTGACATTCTTCTCTTAACAAAAATATCAGAATATTAATTTGGAAACATTCTTATGAAATTTCAAATAAGTATGATCAAATATTTTGTTCAAAGACATTTAATACTAATATGAAATTATTTAGTTGTAATGATATTAATATATTTGTATATTTAATATCTAATAAGGGTTTCTTAGAATCAGATTGTTAGGTTTTTAATTATCGATTTTTAGGCTAAAATTTATCCTGAAATAGCCTCCCCTGCATGGAACAGTAAAGTGATCTGAATGGTTCAAGGCCTAACCATAATGTTTTCATCTGCAAGTTCACTGTTTAAATATAGATACGCCATGAGGATGAGGTTTGTAGAATGAATGGTCTGGATCTGGCCAAAATTGAGTGAAGCAAAGGACGATTTGCTCTATATATGGATAGGAATATGTCATACTGTACTTGGAATCTACTCAGGCAGGAACACTATTGCAGTAAAATCCTTGGCAAAGAAATCTTATGGCATCTGGTAGTGGTAGTTCAGACTGCTGCATTAAGTTCTGGAATACTCTTATGCTTAAATAACATTGACATTAACTCTCCTGTTTGTGCATTGTTGCGGTCCGCGGAATAGACATGAGCGCCAGTTTTTGTGTTCACACAGGCATACTCAAAAACAACTGACCATATAGAAATACCCATATATTGAAAAGATTGCAGACATTGCTGGTCATATTTCTAGAGTGCTTCATCTGGCACAGGTATGCATGCTATTGATAAATAAGAATACTTATGCGTGCTTATCTGCCCTAAATTAGTTTATATTAACTCTCTCTGCATTTTCTGCAAGCCTTCCTGCCCTGAATTAGTTTAGGCTAACTCTCTCTACATTTTCTGTAGAAATTTCAATAGATTCGCAACTGCTCATGAAATTTATCTAAATCATGAGACACAAATCTAATCTACTGCATAAAAAAAAACATCACACACAGAAACTGCATAAATACAGAGACAAGATATATCAAAACTGGGGAAAGCTTACTGCCCAAAACCCCACAAGCTCTGTTTTGCATTAATCAAATGGAAGAGATCAATTACAATTTCCCCTTTCGTATCAACTGAACACAGCCTACCTATATAAGGTCTATCTCAGTCAGATCACTAAAACAAAACTCCTGTGCACTTAATTAGTTTGCACCTGCTGTCCTCTGCCTTGGAAATTCCACCACAACTTCAAAATTCGAATTATTCACATGCATGAGCAAGAAATGGGTTAATTGATCAGTTAACTGAATGATCATTGGGTTAGACTGAAGTCCAACCACCTAACTAATCATTAACTAGTTCAGTTTCACTTGAAACTAGTTTTAACTGTTTACAACTCAAATAAACTCAACCTGGGTTCCTAAAATATAGGAATCTCTGTAACTAACTGATCTCATTGTCTCAACTCGAATTTACTGAGTTAACTGATTGCTAATGACTCAGCTAACACATCCAAGTGGCCTGTTGCTGTGGAATTTCAAATTTCCTCCTCAATTTAATCTAGACAGAAAATTAAATTGAGTTTCTTGCTGCTATTTTCAACATTTTCTGCAAGCCATCTTGCCCTGAATTAGTTTAGGCCAACTCTCTCTGTATTTTGAATCACCAAAGTTCAGATGGTGTTCTGTTGCATCAGCTGCAGCATATGAGACACTGAGGTTTTGGCAAGTGTTCCGAAATCTTGATACATCAAAATTGACCAAGAGGAAAGAGCCAACGGATGCCTTCAACAAGTATTCTAGGCAGATTCGCTAGCAGTCACTTGACCTCATGGAACAAGGAGGGTTATCCACTCAGACGATTTTGGATTCTCTTCATGTGTTTTATGTGATTCTGTTGTATAAATAAGGTTGTTCCATGCTTCAGAAGTAATTATGGGTGTCACGGTCAATCTCATTGGTTCAGATATTCCGATTTCATCAGTGTCCAAATGTTATGCTGACAGTCTGCCATTTTATTATCGGTATTCAAACAGGTATACTGTTGGATTTGTTGCAGAAAATGAGACACTCAGATTTTGGTAAGTTTTTTCAATATATTGACACCTTAAGGAGGACGAAGAGTAAACAGTTGGGCATTAAGTACACAGAGAAGGAACTTAATCTACGTGATCAGATACTTGTTGCTGCGTGATCAAATAAAAATACCGTGTTGCAATTGGTTGCATCGATGACCATGTAGCAGGTGTGGTTAAAACTCTACAATGTAAGTATCATAGTGAATTGCATAATGGTGTGTTGAAAAACACACTACATTTTTCAACAAATTGGTCAGCCTTGTATACACAGTTCATGTGCACTCTCATTAATAATATTATTCATAAATCAAGTGGTCATATGATGTTGTAACTACCCTATCACTCATATTACTGCTGAAAATTTGAAGTAGCCAAAGACTATCACAATTATTTAATCACACAATACATTACTGGTCATTTCCTCAATTTCAAAGCTTCAAGTGCAAACCCATAATAGAAGAAGAGACAAATCAGGAAAGTTAGATCAACCCGGCACATTGATCTAAAACCAGGATAGTTAAGACTTGATTTTGGCAAATTCAATTTTATTCTTACCATCAAGTTTGTCAGAAAAGAAATGTCGTATATATTCAGCACGAATGAATCTTCTGTATTGGCAGGGATGCAACTCATCTATGAGCTCAGGAGCAGGACCCACTTCTGTATCTCTACCTGGATCATAAAACATGGCAATGGAAATTCGATCTCTATCAATGTTGGTGACTGCTCTGTGCTCAACGCTCTTATATCTTCCATTGCTCATTACCTAAATCAAACACAACAAAAAAATTTACATGATATTAAACCCACATAACAAGAGCGGAGTGGGTTTTGTTTAATACACGAAATCTTAAGTCAAGCCAATCATATAAAGCTCGGAGAAGTAATTTTAAAGCTAGACAACCATGGAAACAATCTTCTCCATTTTGGCCTAAAAGATCTCATCATTACCTCAAGCATGTCCCCAATATTGATAACGAGGGCACCCGGGATGGGTTGAACAGGAATCCATGCACCATCTTTACAGATTTGCAGTCCCACTGTTTCATCATCCTGCAGCAACACTGTCAAACCACTTCCATCTGAATGAGGGGTTATGCCTAAAACCAGATCTGGTCTTGGGCATGGTGGGTAGTAATTCCATGTCATTAACTGTGAAATTTTCCCATACATGTTAAGGAAACTGTCTGGTTTTAGCCCAGCAATCTCCGACAAAAGGCACAGAACTGTATTGCTAAGCTTCTGAATTTCAGTAGCGTATTCATCCACTGTCTCTCTGCAACAAATGGGCAGTGCAATCAGCTGTAAAATGAAAATGACAGGAGCAGCTACCATACCAAATAAACATTTTAATTTAAGACACTGTACCATGACAGAAAATTTAGGTACCTGAAGTCTACGGGCCTTGTTGGCCAGAAATTCATTTTTCTACTCTCTGGAGGTAGAGTGGTCAAGTACATGGTATCTGCCCAGTCCAGTTTTTGGTTGTCAGAGAACACAAAGGCCTGGCCATAGCCTTCAAGCTCTTGCACTTCATACTTGAGCTTTTCTTCCAGTGGGAGCTGAATGAATTCCCTCACAATTCCCTTCATTCTCTCCATCAGAGACCCAGGAATTCCATGATTCACAGCCTGTCAGGGAAACACACATACCATCATAAGACAGTCAGGGGGAAGGGAAATACCGTTATAGTTGTATGTCACCACAATTAACAGCTTGCAAATTACTGAAATGTCACATCATATATATAACCACCACAACCCAGAAAGGATCCTGAACTGAGGGGGGAGGGTCTGCATGAAAACCTCACTCCTTTGCTAGATTTTTTAGGAAGAGACCTCACACATACCCTGTTTTAAGATTCATATAACTTTTCTATTCCATAAGTTATATAAGGTTCGTTCTCAAATCTAAAAACAAAAAAACACCCACAAGACATCACACAGAAATTGCCTGCAATGGTAGTACAAGACAGTTGGAGGAATATAACATATGAGACCCCAAACCATAACCTAGAAAGAACACAACAGGCAAGACACTGAAATGTCCTGCAACATCCTGCAACAAATCACAACCTAGAAAGAACCCAACAGGCAAGACACTGAAATGTCCTGCAACATTAGTCCAAAGTCCAAACTAACACAGGTAAGACTTGAATCTCAAAGCTTGTTTTCAACATTGGCGAAAACTAACTCCTCGTCACAGTAGTTAGTCAATTGTATAATTTATGATTAACTTCATTATACCCACCTGGAAAAATCCCCATTGTTGGCTAGCAATTTCAAGTTTTTCCATTTCTTTTTTCCTGCAGAGATCAGAATCTCCCAAAAACATGCCCATATCAATAATGGGGATGTCCAAATGATTAGAAGGACATGTATTTGGCCTCTCTTTCTCTGATCTGATATACCTTTGAGGAATCGTGTCAGGGCGGTGAGATGCCAATTCCTGAACAATAATTAAATACTAGACAATAAAAAGTGTAAATTTTATTATATTAAGAATAAACATGATATTAAAAAGACAATAAATGATGCAAGTACTAATACATCTGTGTATTCAACATGTGTAGGCATATAAAAAGGAATCTATATTTTAAAATGAGTAGTGAAGATAACTCTCATTATTACAAACATTTATTTAAGTTTGAATATATTTTCAAACTTAAAAAGCCCATGTCATTTATAATCATACACACTTTCATTCACAAAATTGAAAGACTTCATTATCACAATAGGACACAACTCCAATCAAATACCACATTAAATTAAACTTTTTCAAATAATAAAATGTCAAGTCATATCCATACTGCCGCCTCTTTCCATCCCATCTACAAGCATTAATGGTAAACCTACAAAAAAAACACAAATATGTAAGACTCAAGAAACACTATGCATTTATTGAAGGGTGGAATTCAAACAAATATATCTCATCTAAGAATTCACCGTAGCCATTAGATTTATCATCTCATCACTCTCAATCCACACTCACCAATTTCAACCAATCACAAACAAGCACATGGATCAAGCACCCAATAACACTTCAACAACTTCTATAAATACATTTCATTGTTCAACAATCAAATTTCATAATTTTTCCCAGCAAACTTGAAGCATCAACCCAATATTATTTGCGGTTCTTGATTTTGGTAAGAATTTCAATTCTTCCAATATTGAAACAAAATTATTTGCATTCTCGGCTCAAGTCTTTTTCCATTTGTAGGAAATTATCTTTGAATATAGATATTCTAGTTTAGTTATTCTACACAGAAAACCCTGCAAATAAAATATATATATGAAACATGCATAAAATAGTTTTTTATTTTCATTTTATAGTTAGATTTATTATACTGGCAGAAAACTGCAAATAATATTCCTAAATTCCCAAGCAGCTTGGAAAAGTAAATTACCTGCAACTTAAAAAAAGGTAAATATAATATAAACAACTACCAGCAACATGATATTCATTAGCTAGTTCAACATTACATACAGTATATAAAAAGTATATAATAAGAAAATATATTCTCATACACACACACACACATCACACACTTGGTGTGTATAAAACTCAAATTGAGTTAATCTTTTTTTGGCATAACTTATTTGCGGGAATTTTTGTGCATGAAACTGTTTTAGAAAATGCAAATCAAAAAAAGACTATTTTATGCATATATATATCATATATATATATATATCTATATCTTTTAGATTTTATGTGCTTTGAACTAGAATATCTATATTTATTAAGTCATTTTCTATATACAAATAGATATATGTATACACATACTTACTACTGACGGTTTCAATACACACAAAAACACACATAAGAAGGTGAATGAATATATAAATCTATATAATTTGAGTTCATATACACAATGCAAATGACAATAGTTGTATTTATAAGCTGTATATAAACCGAAGTAGATAATGAATATCGTTATTCTTGGTAATTATTCATATTATATTTAATTTCTTTTTAGTTTTTTGGTGACCACGTCACATACATTTTCAATTTAGTATTCAATTTAAATGTTGTTACCTTTAATATAAAAACTAATTATATACCTATAACATCTTGCATTCGAAATCGGTGATTGTGCTTTGGTTGTTCATATTGTTTGAAAATGCCTTGATATTATTCCTTGTATTTTTAGGTGTTATTTGCTAACATGAGGAGAAAGCGATCACTCGGAAAGAGTCCACCCTACTTTGCCAAAACAAGGGAGTCATATTTCCACCAAGTGAACGAGAGAAGAAGATGAGGTTGGCAATGATGGACACACTACGACTGAAATTTCTATTTATCGAAATCGGTGGAGGGGCGTGACAGCAAAAAAAAATTAGAATACGTGGAGATTGGGATGAGACTAACATGAATAATGCCATTAAAGAAGTCGAAGAATATGGTTCCTCAACACATGGTGCTGCGAAAGTGGGGCATACCTCAAGCACACTTACTTCATGGTTGTTGGGGATAACCACTAAGAAAACAAAGGGACCACCCACAATTCTTACTAAAGAAGAAGAAGCTTGAGTTGGTGCTGATGGTGTCATGAAATGGTGATATGGGACATGGGTTAGAAATCTCACAACTTAAAGCATATGTGGCACAAATATGTGAATCTAGATCCACCCCATTCACAGATGGTATCACTGGAAACTCATGGTGGGCGGGTTTAAAAGAAGACACCCAGATTTAATTTTGAGGACAACGAAGGCCTTGATAGAGATAGGGTTGTAAGTCTAAGACCATCTATTGTTAATTCTTTCTATCTAAATTTGTCCTCTGTTTATAAAGCTAACTTTGTATGAGCAAGAAAAATATG
The DNA here is from genome assembly GCA_018340775.1 of Taxus wallichiana var. yunnanensis. NCBI lineage: Eukaryota > Viridiplantae > Streptophyta > Pinopsida > Cupressales > Taxaceae > Taxus > Taxus wallichiana. The sequence continues at coordinate 811,679,040 of CM031240.1, read as the reverse complement.
GAATTGTGATGAAAGCTGGATTCAAGCGGGAAGAAATTGTGGTATGAGAGTACTTGCTAGAAGAGGAAGTAGAAGTGTCCCATACATAATCCCAAAAGCAGAGAGAATGGATAACCATATTATGTTGTGTCAATCTTTCTTTGGACAAAGCATCCCTGGTTTCTATCTTTTCAAAGGTAAGAAGCAATTGCGAGAATTACATAGCGAGGTTGTGAGCCTGGTGCTTGCATGGCAGCACAACCTCATGCATGGATGACAAAGGAGTTATTCATGAAATGGTTGCATCATTTTGCAGCATGTGTGCTGGTGGTGTGTCTCAACTAACAGGCATTTCTGATTTTGATGGTCATGGTTCTCATGTGGCTCTAGGAACAATTGAAGGCGCGGAGTTTGGGGATAGATTTACTTACTTTACCTGCACACACTTCTCACAAATTACAACCACTAGATGTCAGTGTTTTGCTCCATTCAAAAGTTACTTCAAAGAGGAGAGGCGTAAATGGCTATTTGAGAAACATGGGATAGATGTCAATAGGGCAGAATTAGCTACATTGGGGAGTAGGGCTTTCAAAAGGCTCTTTCCCGAAAATATTAAAGCGAGGTTTCAAGAGGACGGGTATATGGCCTCTTAATCCACATGCCTTGGATGAGGACATGGCACCTAGCAGAACATTTGACACAACTAGTCGAGATGAATCACATGCAGCAGAAAATATATTAAGGCTAGCTAGAGATAATTTAGAAGTGTCAAGCGGTGGTACATGTGTAGTGAAGATGTTGAGATTGTGCTCAACACACAAACAAGTAAAGAATGTGATCTTGAACATATTGAACAAAATACAAATGAATCATTGTTCAACAACAAGCTTGACTCGGACTAGAGGGAGTCAATTCGGTGAGTCATTGCTTTACTACCTACCCAAGTTAGTTGTCTGATTGGATGAAAGAAGTTGCTCTTAATCTTGGTGTCAATTTGAACAACATTGAAGAAGACACCTTATGTACTCCCTCACTGACCATCGGTACTTCATGAGTCGGATGTGGTCCACTACTTTGTCAACACTCTAGATGAGGAACAAATTGATGCGCGAGAGTCGGAGGAAGCATATATTAGAACAGAAAAATATTGACAAAACTTTTGAGGAAAGCAGAGAGGACAAAGTTCCATTTCTAAATTTTTGAAACTTCGATGGAAAGGGTGAAGGTTTCATCGAGGTCAAATTGCAATGATGGAATACGATTAAGTAGAGAATCCCAACTCATCACTACCGATCAATATATGGAGCTGCTCGAGGAAAAAGAGAAGCGAAAGAAAGAAATTGAAGAGTTGAAGCACGAAAAAAAGTGCACGGATGCAAGAGAAGAAGGCGGAGAGAATTGCTGGAAGGGAACGAAAGGAACAAGAGAAGATCGAAAAGGAAATTAGAAGGCAAGAAAAAGAACATCAGAAATCGATGCAGAGGCAAGAAAAAGAGATGAAGAAAGAGCAAGAAAGGATCCAAAGAGACCAAGAAAGGAAGGAGAAAGAGTTTGAGAAGGCAAGAAGGGAGTTGGGAAGGCAGAGGAGACTTAGTACCCCACAAAATCCTTTGCCTGAAGAACACCCATTATTGAGGGAATTAATTTCCATGCATTGTCCCCAGTTGATGTCAGTACATAATGTTCAACCTGGGGTAAGTGGTTCCTATCCATCCTCAACACTACCTTTGCAGGAAACAAACATTGGAACTCGACCACTAACATACGGACACATCGACTTCAAGCATGGTTACAGATTCACCACCACTATTTCCTGGTTTTTGGAAGCAGGTGCCATAGATAGTATAAAAAATTTTGGAGGCTTGTTAGGGCCATTCGAATAGTATATAACAGATATATTTTGATAATTTTGTGGGCCAAATATATTTCTAATCGTTGTAAGGCCATGGCTGTTTTTATTGTTGTACTCGTAGCCACATATGATATCATAAGTAATAGATGACCAATATATGTTTTTATATGTACACTTGCTTGAAATATGTAATGAAAAACAACATAGTTTCATATTTTCTCTAAAATCAACTATATATCTCTACATAAAGAGAATCAAATTGTGTTTCATATATATCTCTAAAACAACTCTGTTCCATAAAGAGAATCAAGCTGTGTTTCATATATATCTCTAAAACAAAATATGTTCCATAAAAGAGAATGAAATTGTGTTTCATATATTTCTCTAAAACAAAATGTTTAATATCAAAATCGTTTCTATTTTCAACAAATTAGATGCAATACGATTGATAATATTTGATCCAAATTGAACACAACAATCATGCTCTGTTCTATCATTGCCTTAGTGAGAGGCGGTATCCTCACCTCTCATGCCCGATATCAGATGAGGCGGTACTTGTAAGGATGTTCATTCATCGATTCCCCTGCAAAAAAAAAAAAAAGGATCTGAAAAGAACAATTCATGGTCAAATGGTTAGAGATATAGATCTTCTTAAAATATGTATTTAGATGTAACCGAGTATGTAACAAAATATTTCCCATGGTATTTTTGTGTTCAAAAACACAATTCACAAGAAATCTGTGGCTTTACGGCAAGTAGCAAAGCTGTGGCTTTCTGGATTTCTGTGTTTCCACGAATGGCCATTTGGAGTGACAAAAGCGAAAGTTCTATTGCATCGCCAAAAACATGTCGATCTTTCTCTTATTTCGTTTTGATTGATAAGCCAAAGTTACGAGGGAAAAATATTTTTTTCTATTAACGGGACCAAGTCGAAAAGTAGTACAAGATTAGAAAACTTGCCCTTGTAAGCTTGCAAATAAGAGGATTTTTCCTTGCAGAATTTGTCACTTAGTGGAAAAGCTCGATGGCCTAAAACATCCATGATGGGTTGTCCTTGTGAAAGCTCAATGTGCACAATTTGCGTTTTAACAAAAAGGGAGATTCAAAGATGTTCTACAGGCGGTAATCTTGGTTTGACATTTCAAATGTCTACATAGAAAACCTAAGAAGGATTTGATGTATTATGAGCTTGAACTTGCCTTTCTTTGACATATATGAGCTTCGAACTTGAATTTGTAAATTTACTTCCCATAAAAGAAACGGAATGAGTCGTTGGATAAGACTTGTAATAGGAAAGCACTGCACTGCAGAGCACATCATACAACAGAGCAGCCGCTTTACATTTGGAAACTCCGGAAAGCAAAAGACGAGAACAAAATCGACTTTACATTTGGAAACTCCGAATAGAAAAACAAAGCAGCAAATTGACTTTACATTTGGAAGCTACTGGCAGACCGAACAATCCTTATCTTTTGATATATAAGCAAAGGGTATAGCCCTTAGATATAGCAAAGGCGGACTTATTTACTTTAAAGGCCCTTGAGAAATTATCCTGAACTCACATGAAATTATCCTTGAGGAAATTTGCCTGCGCCTAAGCTTAAGGTAAGGATCTTGACTCAAAGCTTTCGGATAATGATTTTTAAAGAGGAACAAGAAATTAAAGATACATAAGGACTTAAATGGTTTAGGAGAAGCGTTGAAGCGCAACAATTTCATGGAGGGAAATTAAACCAGTGGAGTAAACAAGCAATAAAACCAAACAAATATGTAATGAAAAACAACTCCCTTGCTTGAAACGACTCCCTCTGCCCTCCGTGAACAATCACTTGAATCCCATCTCCATCATATGACATGCAACACGAGCAATAGGTACCCAAAAAAATGTCGCGAGATCTTGAGCTCGGAAAAGGCAATGAAAATGAGCTAATTAGATTTACTACCATTAAAATTGCAATAAGGAAATGAGCTCGACCTCCATAGCGACCAAGGAAAATAGTTTTGAATGCAAAATGGCGATTTATACACGATCGATGGAGGAAATTAATGTGAAGGCGAGGTGGAGTAAACACGCAATAAATGAATGAATGCGATCTGCATGTGACGGGTGGCACTCCCTTACCAGTAAAATTTAGCGGTGGTGCTCCCAAACAATCACTTAAATGCAGTCCATCTCCCATCATACGCATATTAAAAATCAATATGAACTTAACAATAAAAAATGTTTGGTAATTTTAATACACCTTGTTATATTTAAAAGTAGTTTTTATATTAAATTTAATACCATTAAAATTGAATAGTATTACCTTTTTTTTTGTTCCATTATTGGATGATGAAACTTAATGAATAGTGTATGATTTTTTAACATGTAATTTTAATACCTTGCAAAAATTGCTTTAGAAAATGCATGTGGGATGATCAATTTAATACGTAACGAAATTTGCAAGTCGAAAACATGTTAAAGTATAAAAGGCGTTTTTAAAAACGTAAAATTTAAAATATATGTGTGTGAAAATAGACCCTTAATTCACCGAAAATGTGTAGCAATAGGGTAGCCTGAAGGAAAATTTTAGTGGCGAATTTTCACACATTCACAAATATTTGGATTTTTGACATTGACATTTGGTAATTGGAGTAGCATAGAGCAACATTTCACTTAAAGTGTCGTGATACAAGTTACTTTTCTAGGTTGGCTCGCCTAGAGTTTAAAATAAATTTCATACTTATGAATGCATATCAGTGCTACCTCGAAACTCAAATTAGGCACATTCACCAACATATACTTATAAAAATTCATATTTCAACCATTTGCATGCATAACATTCATCTACCACCACTAAAACTATCTCGGCATTTGCATGTAAGAGTGTCATGATTTTATATCGTCATTTTCTTACACTGATGCACTAGCCAAAACATAGATGGCATAATGTCATAAACGGTCATTTTATTGCATTCTCTTCGGAAAAAAGTATGTGTCTGCACATGAGGCATCCATTTGCGGCCGACCTAACCCTCATTTACTGACCATTGTGTTTTTTAGAACAAACACTCGCACGGGTTTTTCATGGTCATTTGACGAGATTCTCTGTACTACTCACTCAGCGAGCGATAAAGATTTGATAGCTTTTGTTGATAATCAAAAGGTGGCGAGCCAATCATAAAAAATGACCCTTATTACATTATTTTAGTTAGCCACAAAGAAGGATCACGCAACTACCATCTACACCAAATACAAGTACTAAGTAACTAAAGGATTAACTCTTTTTATTTATTCTTAGTTTCATATTAATGTTCAATAATAATACTAAAAACCCTTTGGCATGTGAAACCCATTGATAGTGATAGTGATATTCTATTATTTTTCTTTCCCAAAATGTAACTAAACATGAAGCCTTAACTAAAAAATGTGAAGTTTTATAGTTTGTATCAAGGTACAAGCACAACAAGACCTTGCAGGGAAAGTATAAAGTCTAAGAACCAAAGCAAATTTCTATCTAGAAAACATAACTAAGTACAAAGCTTTGTCCGCACACATCTCAAAACTTGATAGTTTGAAACAAGGTATAACTATACATTTGTTTGTACAAACATAATGAAAGAGGCTATTACAAGTTTTTTTGAGTTTTTGTTTCTTGCATTTGAGATGTATTTTTGCATGATTCTTGTCTCCTTTTCTAGATTGTGACTTTGTAACTACGTTAATAACCATCTGCTTAAATTTATGGGAAGGTTCATATTTCATGCATCTTACTTGGAGATCATCGCCAAGCCAAATTCTAAGCCCTAGTGAATGCATACCAACTATCATAATGAACTTGGAAAAGTAAAGTGAACATGTAGTGTGCAAGTGCAAGTGATCTACGACCATCTTTGCTATCATTGGTTTGTCAAGGTTAGGTTGCTTGCAATGCAAAAAAATAACAAAAAAATGAATCCTTTTAAACTCTTCATCCATTTGCAAATATGTCGTAGTCAAGGTCATGCCAGTTGGATGGCGAAATCATGTTTCTAGTCTTCATTGCTCCGAAATGAAGAGGTAAAAAGCTAAAGCATCAATTAAAAATAACATTCATTTTTGGCTGACCATCGGAGGTAGCATGAGGACGCATCCATAAAAGAACAAGCAAACAACATGTCAATTAAAGGAGGAAGATACATTTGTGAAACTATGCCTTAATTTTTTTGTGGGATGAAAGGTGTGAAACCAGCACGGGAGAGAAATAAAGAGGGTTCTTTCTAATTTTTAGAAAGGATATTTGAAAACCTTATCACCAATCAATCTGATGCCCAACTTGGGGTGTATTGAGTGGCCTCGTAAGAGAGACACCCTTCATTACAAAGGCACATGCCCCCACATACCGAAATGAAAGAGGGGAAAAATGGTGAATTTTGATTTTCTACGGGGAGTTCTTTTTTATTGTCTTTAAAGGGAATGCCTAAAATTTTCTTTAGAGAATTAAAAGGGTATACTTTTAGAGGACCATTCTATTGATGAAGTAAATGATATTAACAAGAACAAAAATATCTAAATAACTAAGTATATTCAATCGATGCTACTTAAACATATTGCATATTAGTGGTCTATTTTGAAGAGTGGACAACAATCTATTTGATGAAGACATATATCTACTAAACTAGCAATTGCACCATAAGTGTGCGAAATAGAATGCTCATAGTTGGGCATGACAATCCTGCCACGGATGTGCGTTCAATAAATGAGTGTGATTAGAATCGTCAATACAATCAGAAGCAATAATGCAAGTAATGATAATCCAAGTGTTATTCCTTTAACAATAAGCCATGTGTCTCAAAGTTTATTCCTTCAGTAACAGCTAGCAAAGTAACATCAATGTACACTATTCAAATTTTGTACACATTGTGTTGATATTGTTTTATTATAATGTGTATATTGAAGATTTTACCCACTGTAATGACATTTTCTTGCTATAATTAGTGTGTATAGTACTGCAAATGTCATTGAATATTGGGTTGCAACATCAAATATGGAAAAGATATGATAGAAAAATCCTTTGAATATTTGGACAATAAATTTGTGAATATTGCATATTTTAATGATTATTTCTTAGATCTAGATTCTTATTTAATTAACACCCAATGGCCTTCTTGGAGCTATTTATTCAAAGGAAAAATAATACATGATTGCTCGTACACCTCATAAATCAATATTAATGCAATTGAAGAGAATTATATGCAATTTATAGATGTTTAACATAGTTTTCATGTGGGTTAGGAAGTGGCAAACTATAATTCCTATTTAGGATGCAACAATTGGATTCCTTCCACCTAGTACTAATTTCCCTGAATACAAAGGAACATGCCTTGTACATCTTCGAATTATCATGTGTTGAGGCAATTGTAGATGGTGCCCACGATCTCGTTGACATTTTTTTTTGCAAGTTAAAAGATTTGGCTTCTCCAACAAGTTCAAACATTGGGGTAACTTACTATCTCTCTCAATACCTACATGATAATATATACATCGCTTCTTGTGGTCATATGCACATAACTCAAAGTATTAATATTTCAATTATTTGGTGGCTTTTAATTTACTAAATTGATTTTACCATTCATCTATTCATCTAGAAACTCACATTCATACTTGATAGGAAAGTTGTGCACAACTATGCTCACGATTCATCTAGAAACTCAATTATCATTTATTGAGGTGAAAGGCCATGGAACATTAGGAATCGAGACTAATAATCTCTTGATTCTTTACACAATGGAGTGCTAGCATAAACAAAGTTTTCAAACTCAATGAAATGATCCCCGCTTTACTATTTTATTCATAATGGAATGGTGCTCTTTCAAGCAATGATAGCTTATTGGGGTTAGTAACGAGGATTCCAACATGATTGTGCCCAAAGATGGGGAAAATTTGATTTATGTGTCTTCAATGGTCATCTCTAGGTGGCAAGAAAGAAAAATTCAATAAAGAAACATGATAGGAGTATATTATTCTAAATAAAATATCATTTTTATTTATGGCTGGCTTAAACCTATAAGAACTTTGATTCTTTAAATAAAGTACACTTGGACAATTAATGATTTTCAAATTCTATTTCACGAAGAATAAACAAATTTTACGTGGCTTATTTTTATGGAAGATACTTAATTTGAAATTAAATAGGTTTTTTTATTATTATTGTTAGGGTATGGTACTATTCTCTTGATTCTTTACACAATTAAATGTTATCTTAAACAAATTATACGAAAAATAAACAAGTTTTACGTGGCTTATTTTAATGGAAGATATTTAACTTGAAATTAAATAGATTTTAATAATATTCTTGTTCAAGATATAATAATTGAAATCCTAGCATGATGCAAAATCAATCGTGCCTACTGCGAAAATTAAATTGTACTTGAGAATCTACCTATTTATAAACTTGTAAGATTCATAACAAATACAACATAAATGAAAATGGAAACTTTAGAATATAAAGAAAAATTTATAGAATTTCATTAATATCTTATTAATGAAATATAAACATCTTCATATTTCGTTGATAAAATAGAAATAATTATTAATTTTGATTTTTAATTAGTTTCATTTGATTTCTTTTTAACTTTATTTGATTTCTTCTTTAGCTTTATTTTATTGATTTTGATTTGTAATAGGTTTTTTTTTTACTTGTTGATTTGTTACAAATAAAGATTGGATAGTGGACTAAATGCATTGGATTTGGGATTTTGCAAGAAAGGTGAAATTTTAAGATCGAAATTATATGCATGGAAGTTAAAATTGGAAGCTAGAACTCATTTTATACATATTTACAAATTTGAACCGAGTGATTATGAATGAGTCATATATTTTTTAAATTGATATTTGAAATTTTGTTTTAGGGTAAGTGCCACGCCGAAGTTGGGGCAGCCAAAAAGTGGACAAAAACCAAAAAAACAAAATGCATATGCATTATATTATAACGTGATCGTGTTTTAAATTCTTAGGTTTGGGATTTACCAAAGCATAATGCATACGCGTTATGTATGCTATAAATAAAAGGGACGTTGAGGGCCACAATATATAAACAAAGCATAACATGAATGCGTTATAACGCGCACGCGTTATGCATTTACCTTTTCCAGCACATGCCTCAAGGCTTGGGATCCGGTTTGGATCCCCAACCCTGAGGCATGGACCTACACAAACACAACAAACAACGTGGTTTTGCTAGGAAAATGTAAAAATGCAACTTCCTCTATGATAAATCAAAATAAAACAATCAATCCATTTTAAAAAATTATACCATGACGTAGAGCAAAGTTTCTTTTTCTAAAATTATAATTTTTCAAATTTTGTGACTAATATAAGGTTTCCATATTATTTATTTTCTAACTATGCCTTTTATAGCTTTTTTTTTAAGTTTAAATATATCATCTTTCATCATGTATCTTTTGTTTGGAGTCATCGAAATTGAAAAAATATATACTAGCACAAACTTGGCATAATTCTATACATATCCATCAAAAAAAAAAAATCTAATTTTCTATATTTTTGAGGTAGTTGGGGGGGGGCGTGCGCGAGTCGGAGCTCGTTATTTTCAAAACATAAAATTTATGTACTAGAAAAATCATAAATAAAAAAATTCTCGTTAAAAAAATCTAAAAAAAAATTAACACAAACTAGATGCTCCTAGATATCTTTCTACCAAAGGGTTTTCAATAATACTCAATGGTGCTCAAAAAATGGTGGGGGGGCACGAAAGTCACTCTATTATATTTTTTAACAAAAGCAGAGCACCTGTTGGTATGTTAGTTGTTTGACCCACTTAAAATTATCATTTTTAATAAAATTTAGTATCTTAGAAACTAGACTCAAAATGCCACGATTCATATTTCTACAACATCTTCCAATTTTGAGTGTAACTATTTCGAAAAAATCGTATAAATTGAATTTTTTATTTTTAGAAAAATGAGTCCACTTAAGACCCCCTTGTGGCCCCCCAACTTGGTGCACTTACCCTTTAATATTCTCATAAGCTTTAATGATGTTTATGGATCTTCAACATAATTAGTGTAATATTGATTTTTATGGGGAAAATCAATTTGTGAAAAATCATGAAATTGATTAGTGCAATTTATTATCCAATATTAAATAAAAGCCGCACATAACAATGAGAATCTCACAAATAAAAACAACATCCATATAAAATTAACATAGTTATAGCTTGACACGTAGCATGATACACAAATATGTCTACAATGATTTTTAATTGAGAACTAATTAACTATCAAAAATGTCAAATATAAAAAAGTGAACATATTTGATGCAAATTGTTTGTAAGCTACTAAGAAAATTATCTTTCTTGAATTGTTCACAAGAATGAATTGCTTTACATCTATTCCTAATGCACATGTTGATAGTATTGATACAAAAAGCAACAATTCAGTCCTTCTATTGATAACACATTACAAAGTTGCATACAACTTACAAAAGATTATATTCAAATACTAATAGATTATCTAAATGCAAGGTTTCTTGATCTTTCTATTTTCAATGCGGTGAATTTTTTTAGTCCCTCACACTATTCACATGATGTTTCATTGAGAAAATAATTCAATGTATTGGCTTGACAAATTTTCCAACATTTACGGTGCATTGCTTGTAATGAAGGGATAGCCATGCCATCATTTGATATTAAGTCTTTAAAAAGATTTCATCAATTTATTGATTCACTCCACTTAGGGTGTGAGGGATTTATTGTTAGAGAAACATGGAGGGTTTCTTTTATTTCTAAAAATTGGAAAACCAACTTTCCAAACATGTTTAGACTATTGTAGGAAACACTTGTGATTCCCTGATAATGGCACGCAAACATGTGAATAGGGACTTTTGATACAAAACTTGATTAAAGATATAAGAAGATTAAAACTAGAAAATGGAACATTGGATGCACTTATGTGAGTATCACTAAATGGACCCGATCCTTCTCGATGGATACAGGAGAAAGTGTATGACATTTGGTGAGGGGAAAAATAAATATTATTCTACAACATATTTTATGTAAAGCAAGGTTGATCGATGTAATTTCTAGCTCTTCGATAAAATCATTTTATCTAAATTTAATTCTGTTGATGTTTTATTTGGCATGATGTTTATATTTTATTAAATATCTAGAAATATTATGCATTTAATTTTATAATATATATATCAATTTTAAATTTAAAAGTCATTTAAATTTATTTTCAATCTTGTGGATGTTAAATATAACTCAATTTATGTATTTTGTAATAGTTATTATAATTTAAGAAAATTTGGCGTGTATATTAAATTTGGGCGTCCAAATGACATCCATATAATTTTCTAGATTATCAGTAATTTAATTGTGACATGTAACATTGAATGTCAAAATCCAACAATTTGTCATCTGACAAACAACACATGACCTCCTTCTTCACTATCCAAAAAATAGTAGGTGTTGGTATCTATATGTTTTAAATAAAAATAGTATAAACTATTCAAAAATAGTAGGTGTTAAGCATCTCTGTATGCTTTCAGTTTTCATTGTAATGCTTCAACATTCAATCCAAAAAGATAGTAAGTGGTATGAGGGCACACCACAAAGTCTAATAAATTAAGTCAAAATCAAAAAAGGCTTATGAAAGAAAAATTAAAGTGACTCAAAACACCACGGATGATTAGATCAATACAACATTATAGAACAATAAATTAATCAGCCAAATTTCCTTGAACAACATTCGACGAGATCGTCTTCATTAGGCAAGGTATTGTATCCTTTGATTGAAGTATTAAGTCCCTTTGTATTATCTTTAGTAGCGGGTTGAGTGCCAATGTGTTTAGGGGACAAGAAGGTTGCAGAGTCCAATCACCCCATTGCACCAATGTAGGCAAGCACTTGGGAGGTAAAGACCAACCAAAAGAACCTTGAAAGTGGTGGCAATAATGACTTCTTCCATTACTCAATCCCTTTCTTACTGCCCCACTTAACCCCTAAATTTTCTCACTTTGCTTCCACCTCGAGGAGATATATCCCATCTTGGATACGAGGGAGGTGAATAAAAAATAGTGTAGTGAGCATCATACCAAAACTTCGACAAAATCTATAGACGAGAGACCTTTAGAACCACATAATTTTCCTAAAATTGTATACTCATAAAAGCATTTGAAATAACGTTTGCCTCTTTATGCATTAACAACACTATATGAACTCTTAAATTAGTAAAAATAATTGAATTTATTTCTTTCCAAATTAAAAAACAGTGTCCCTCAAATTGTATGCCAAATATGTGTAGCTTGCAAGTAATATAGGATAGATACCAAGGAACTCATTCTCCTAAGTAAAGGTTTTAGGCCACAAGGGTTTGGACATTGAATGGATGCATGTCCAAGAAAACTGAAATTTGTTGCATAACGAAAACATATGCTTTAAAGTTTCAAATTGCATGTAGAGAAAACATTTGGGTTGTGGAACATCTAGATGCATAAGGAAATTCCACAAAGGAAATCCATGATAGATAATACAACAAGTAAAGTGTGAGAACTTGGGCTCAAAAGTGGCTTTCCAAAATTTTGGAATCTCCTCCTCCAAGTATGACAATCCAGATTTGGGAGGCTGTTGATCAATCGAGTTTGATAACTACATTTTTATCAAACACATTTATAGAAAGGAGACATTAAGATAAGATCCTATCCCTCCATGTTGAAGTTTGCATTATTTGGGTTGTTCATTCAAGAAGTATTTTTCATAGGTTAGCTTTAATCATCATTAATCTTTTCTCTGTCACCGTCATTTTTTTGCAAAGGTAACACCATAATGTGTATTACTTTTTTAAAGGTAGGAACACATTACGTTGTTACCCAAACACCATTCTATCACATCGCCTTTATCAAAACAAAATTGGCTCATATAGTTTCAAAATGAAAGCATGAGATATAATTTCATAACAAATAACACACTTGAATAGTAGGTCATAGACATAATAAGTTGCAAAGTGCGAGTTTGAGTCTAGGGCATGGGATAATAAGATAGATTAACTTTTTGGATAGGTTCATAGTTTAAAAAAACTAGGGACCTCATTGGCCAGTAGCTTGTGTGATGGATAGGCTCCACAAACATTAGGTTCCTGATAGTTCCATGCCCATCACCCTATGGAAATGCCTTACCACACATATGGAGGTACTAAACTTGAAACAATGGAATCATAATAGAAAGACACTAGAAAGACACTACTAGAATAATGCATAGTGTCATACAGGCTTGTGGTCATGTTAATAGACTTTTACATGTATTATTGTTCGAACCCTTAAGAAGGGCATTTAATTTGAGCCAACACCTAGTCATACTAGTGGGGTGGTTATGTGGTCAAAGGTGCTAGAATATGGGCTTTATTGTTCGAACTGCGTTGGAATAGATATTTTAGCATTGGATCTTGTGCTCTCAAATAGTTGAAGTAAAGGTTGATGATTTTCGATGATAAGTTTTAGAAGCTCATAATGCTCTTCCATCTATGCCATCCTCTTAGAAAGAAGTAATGTCGACAATATACCAATGTGGAGGTAAGCGTACAGGAGGCAAAGGCCTCGGGCACTTTGTTCAGCCACTGGTTTGAGCCATGAGTTATTACCAAATTACGAGGAAAAACAAGAATAGTAATCAAACAAGCTAATACCTCAAAATAAAGCCCAAAAAACTTGATCTTCAGTAAGAATTCACCCAAGCTCATATAGAATAATAATTCAGCTCTGATCATATAGGTGCCTACTAGAGAGGGGTGAAATGAGGGTGAAACAAAGATCTTGGAAGATAAATCTTGATAATAAGTAAACTTCGGGTAAGAAATAAATTCGAGCTGCAGCCATGTTAAATGATAAGAAAATCCTTAGAATGAAACCATGAGCTGAAAAGGAAGCCATCAACCATACAAGATTTCTGGCATTGAGCGAGAAATCAATATATTCAAAATCATCCGAGATAAGTATTAGTATTATAATTGAAGGAATTATATCTAATTCCTAACCTAGAAGAGTGTATTGTAAGTAAATAGAAACAATATTATGACACACACAAACTCTGCAAAAGAGAAATATAAAAATAAGGCTTTGTACTTAAAAATACTCAGAGCACTTGCCCGGTGCCTTCTCTTGCTTTTCTTGCTTTTTTAATTACAAGATGAAACCTCTTATTTATAAGTTTTCCAACCTATCACCTTAGAAAATATCTCATAATATCTTATATTAGATATTATTGATCTTTTGGATATTTTATAGATATTCCTAGATATTTCTAGATATATATAATATCTCTTGATGTATTTTCTAGATATTATATACAATATCTTTTGCTATTTTGGAGGAGTTAATATTCTGATAAATGTGAATATCTTTTACATAAAGTTGAATTCCATAAAGTTAAACTTTATCTAGAAGCGAATTAGATATTTCCAACACTCCCTCCTAATCTTGATTCTTCATGTATTGTTGGGCCGAAAAACAGACCTATGATACCTAAAAAATATCTCATATGCTCAAATGTGTCCTTTGGTAATGGCTTGGTGAAGATATTAGCATATTGTTCTGTAGACTTCTGCAAAACTCCAAAAAAATATTTGTCCATTGTTGACTAGCTCTCGATAAAATGATACCTTGTATCAATATGCTTGCTCCTTTTGTGAAAAACATGATTCTTTGATAATGGAATAGCTGATTGTTATCACAAAATATCTTTGAATTGATCCTTCTTGTTCTTGCTTTAGATCTACATAATACTCTTCTCATCCATATTTGCTTGACATCACCTTTTTGTGGCTACCACATATTCTACTTACTGTAGAAGAGGTGATGATAGGTTGTTTCTTAGAAGCCCATGAAAGCTGCTCTGAACAAAATGGAAAACATGGCTTGGATGTGCTCTTTTCTGTCATTCTTTGCTTCCTGCCACGTCATTGTACGTAGTAACCAACTAACTTGAAAATATTAGAAGTTGTATATAAAATACCACAAAGCTTTTGTTCCACTAACATATCTTAAAATTATTTTTCCGAGCTTGCGATGAGAGAATCCTTTGGGGATTCCATAAACTTGGAAATAAGACTTACACCATACATGATATCAGGCCTTGTAGCGAGTCAAGTACATCAAACTACCAAAGTCTTTTGTATATAGTTGGATCAATATCACTAACCTTTTTCATCTTTGTAGCTTGATACTATGGCAACTTGTGTTGATCTTTGGATTCATGATTCATCCTCTAGAACCTTTTGAAAATATCATTGGAATATTTTGATTGACATATAAAAATTCCATTTAATTGGTGACTTCTATGTCTTGACGAAAAACTTCATTAGACCCAAATATCATTTCAAATTCTTTCTTCATTGTTGTTTTAAACAAGTTAATCGACAAATCTCATGTGAATATTAGATCATCAACATATAGGCATACAATTAGAATATGTTCTTGATCATTCATTTTGATGTATAGTGTTAGTTCACTATCACGTTTTCTAAATCCATTTTCAAAAAATATGAATCAATCCTACTATACCATGCTCTTGGAGCTTGTTTCGAGACCATCTGAGGCTTTTTCAATCTCTGATCCTTGTGTTCTCGACCTACGAATTTCATATCAATAGGTTGTAAAACATAAACTTCTTCTTCTAGTATGCCATTCAAAAATGCGGACTTGACATCCATTTGATAGACTTTCAATTATTTTGAGTTCTTTAATGTTAAAACAATCTGCACGGCATGTCTAGTCAGATTCTCTGAAAAAGTCTCATTATAATCAATTCAAGGTTGTTGTGAGAAATACTGACTAACTTGGCTTTATGTTTTTCAACATTTCCATTTGCATTGAATTTTGTCTTGTAGACCCATTTCCGCCAATTAGACTGGTTACCTGGCTGGAAGGCTCACAAGATCCTACATATATGATTCTTTTCAATAAAATCAATTTCTTCATCCATAGCTTTTACCCATTTTCATTTTCAAATGCATCTTCAAAATATATAGGATCATCATGAGAAAATAATGCAAAATCGAATATAAATCAACATTCTCATCACTTTGAGTTTGTTCATAAATCTCCCTTAAGCTTCTTGTCTTCCCTGGGGTGTCCACAGTGAGACCTTTGTGTTGACAATCTTTGGATCTGATATGTCATTGTTGTGAGACTTTGAATTTGAAGAATTTCCTTCATGTCTCTAATGTTTCATGAGGATGTAAATTTCTTGGAGGGATGGCGAATCCACTTGAGATACCTCTTGTGATGCTTCTTGAAATATGGAGTGCTATTTGAAGAAGACATCCTTCTGCTGATCCTTGAGGTGCTAGATGAACATTTTGTGTGATCTTTTCATCAAACTCATTTTGATGATGAGGTATTCCTTCTGCGATATTTGATATATCCCATGCTTGTTCTTGATAGGCTGAACATCTATACTAATAATATAATTCTTTGTGATGGGAGTTATACAATTTATAGGCTTTTGATTGCTCCTTGTAACCTCATAAATACATCTCTCTCCTTTATCATCAATTTCTTTCTCCTCTCATTTGGAATATGTGCATCAAGCTACACATCCAAAAACTCTTAAATGTGATACACTTTGTGTTCTTTCCCTCCATGCTTCTTGAGGAACTTTATCCTTCACAATTTTTATTTGGACATGGTTCAAGATGTAAACCACACAAAGCTACTGCTTCACTTGATACTCATTTGGTAAATTTTGGCTTTGACATACTTCTTGCCATTTCCATAATTGTTCTATTCTTTCTTTACTATGCTACACCATTACATTTGAGGTGTGTACCTTGTTGTAAATTGCTTCTTAATCCCATGAAATTTACAAAAATTTGAAAAACTCATTTGAAACTCCTCCTCTATCTGATCTTAACACCTTTATAAAAGCTAACCAGCTCTGCTTTTTCAACCATGTCCTTAAACTCTTTGAACACACTTTAAAGGCTTCATGACTTATATTTCAAGAAATAAACCCAAGATTTCTCTCAAAACATCTATAAAAGTCAGAAAATACATGCTCCCTCAATTGATGGTGTTTGCATAGGTCCACATAGATCTGAATGGACAATCTCAAAGAAGAGATCTAGCTCTATATGACTTTCCAACGAAATTTTTCCTGTGTTGCTTCCACTAGAATCTGACTTTCCACGAGAAGGATTGTTTGGTTTCTCATCAAAGTAAAACCCTTCACCATATGCTTCTTTTGCGATAATTCTAAACCACCAAAACTTAAGTGTCCAAATCTCAAATACCCTGACCAAGTATGATCTTTTAAAGAAACTTTAAAATGTTATTGAAGAAAGCTCTTTAGATGACAAATCATGTTGAATTCTTAATGGAAACATTTTGTTTCTTGTCATCTCAACCTTTGCAATCAATTTGTTGCTTGGATTTCTACAGAATAACACATGCATCATCTTGAAATAGACTTTATATCCCATACTATTGCCCAATACTCATTAGATTA
Organism: Taxus wallichiana var. yunnanensis; assembly: GCA_018340775.1. Lineage (NCBI taxonomy): Eukaryota > Viridiplantae > Streptophyta > Pinopsida > Cupressales > Taxaceae > Taxus > Taxus wallichiana. The sequence continues at coordinate 811,661,733 of CM031240.1, read as the reverse complement.
TGTTTCAAGCAGAGAACATAATACACATATGGAATGTGTTTGTTCTCACCTTTCTTTGTTTATATATATAGTTCCTTTTCCCATTACTGCAAATTTATTATCATTTTCCTAACTTAACCATAGGATGTAATTGGACTCATCTATGTTTGCGAAACATCTCCTTACATCCTAGTCATATGATTCTACCTGCATCCACTATCTAGAAACCAAATATCCTTTTATTATCTTGAGCAACATTGCATTTAATAAACATTGAACCATTGTTATAACTTTGATGATTTTCTTGAGAAAAA